>CM035407.1:8763593-9241093 GCA_020310875.1 Ceratopteris richardii
GGGGCTTACCTCATCCACTTGCTAGCACCATCGAGGTGAAGCAAGGATGCCCTCTTTCACCCACCCTCTTTGGTCTCTACATTGATGAGATAGTGGACTACATACAGCAGCAGGGGGGTGATGGCATTGAGGTACGTGGGTCCACGGTCCATATTCTTTTATATGCTGATGATATTGTACTGGTTTCAGAATCTGCAGAAGGTCTACAGCATCATCTACATGGCCTAGATGACTTTTGCAGACACAGAGGGTTATCTAGAGGGTTATCTGTGAACCTTGGTAAAACCAAGGTCATGATCTTTCATACATCAGCACAGGTACGCAGACATAGTTTCTTCACAGCAGCAGGTGGACCGATTGACGTGGTCGGATCATATGTTTACTTGGGAGTGACATTTACAGCAGCATCGGGGGTCTTCTCTATGTCTCAGGCAGCTCGTGACCGCATCACACGTGGGTATGCAGCACTAGCTTTGATGGAGAGACAGTGCCACCAGGCTTATTTTCAGGAGCCCCGCACAAAGGGGTGGCTCTTCGACACTTTGGTTACGCCAGCACTCATGTATGGGGCAGCCATATGGGGACCAGCATTAGCTACATCATTGTGGACAGCATTAGAGAGGCCACAGATCCTCATGATTGCCAGACTTATCCGCAGCAAGCCTTCCGTACCACATGATATCATTAGAGCAGAGCTCGCTACACCACCGATGCTAGTGGAGGCACTATTCCAGACAGTATGTCTATTACACAGACTCCGGAGCATGGATACAGAGCGCATTGCTTATCGTGCTTTCCAGGCATCACGTGATATGGCATTAGCAGGCCGTGAGCATTTTCTACATATATCGGACGAGGGCTTCATCGAGATTCCGAGATACATGCAGACATACCTACCCCACCATCTTCGAGTCCTCATTGGGCAGCTCCGGGTTTCATCACATCAGCTCGAGATTGAGTGGGGTCGGTCCAGGGGAGTCCCACGTGAGGAGAGGTGGTGCCCAGCATGCGAGACAGAGGTAGAGAGTGAGGAGCATTTTGTTATCAGATGCCCAGCATACTTAGACCTACGAGCACAGTTCCAGATAGAGGAGTCACTACAGTTGTGCATGACTATGGGAGACAAGCGACGCTTGGGATGCTTCCTTGCAGCAGCATACGAGAGGCGAGAGCGGTCACTACAGCCCACACATCAGCCACGGGTGAGTACCCAGCAGACCATTACCCAGTTCTTTCAGCGAGCTGAGCTACATCAGAAAGGCCCATCTATAGGGCTCACGCTCCACCAGGCAGCAGCACAGAGAGCACGGCGCCGACCACGCATGGGTGGATATCGTCGACCACGACTATATCAGGAGGATATCTCACACATCAGGACAGCCTATGACCACCTGATGGAGCATGGGCGTACCACCACCCCCTGTGTCGTCTTCCTTCAGGAGGCACTCAGTCCACCACCGATGTACCACATACTACACCCACCTCCACCCATCACAAGTAGCTAGGGTGTTTTACTCACATTATGGATACCCCATGTATTAGGTGGCCATTATCAGAGTCAGAGCCACGTCTCCCTAGACTTTGCCAGTCCTATATTGCTTTGTGTAGCGGTATAGTTTTTTATTTCATTTCATCTTCTACACAGGGTTACTACACTTGAACATGGTTTTTGTCTCAAAGGCCAAGTTTGGCCTCCAGAAGACGTTAATATGACTTTCTTTCTTTCTTTCTCTCTCTCTCTCTCTCTCTCTCTCTCTCTCTCTCTCTCTCTCTCTCTCTCTCTCTCTCTCTCTCTCTCTCTCTCTCTCTCTCTCTCTCTCTCTCTCTCTCTCTCTCTCTCTCTCTCTCTCTCTCTCTCTCTCTCTCTCTCTCTCTCTCTCTCTCTCTCTCTCTCTCTCAAGGAAACACAAGGAAACAGGAGCTGAATCAACAAATAAAGTCGACTTGGCAACACAATTATCCGAGGTAAAACTATCTAGCTCTACACATTTTTCAAAAGAAGTAATGTCTGTGGTAAAGGAGCAGGAATTGGTGGACAGCAACAAGAAAGTTATCAGGATTGGAGGCCTCCCCCTAGGATGGGACAGAGAGGACATCGCACCCGAGTTAAAAGATGACTGCATCCTTGAAACAGAAGTACTAGAAGCACAACTAACCAAGGTGGTCCCCTTCATCAATCTAGGGTCTCCGGTCTTCATCACACCCAAAGGAACTCAGGCAAGGGTAAGCTATTTTGACATGTCAGATAAGATAGCTGTCATGAAGCAAGCAAAGTCACTACAAGGTACTAAAGTATGGATAGCAGATGAACTCACCCCACTCCAACTTAAAAATCGACCAGCAGAGTTAACTAAAGTCAGAGAAGCCAGGAAGAATGGAAAGTGGGCAGTATACAGAGGCGGTCAAGCTATTATCAGAGATTTCCATACCCATACCACATAGGAAGAAACAGCTATCTCCCTCATTTGTAATATATATTGATGTAATTTTGAAACTCTTATGAGTCATAAGAGTGCTTTGGAAGCCACATCCCCCCCCTTTTATTTTGATTTTTCCCTTTTATTATAGCCCCTCGAGGGCTTCCCCCCCAAGTGGAATGTAATGTTTTGATGTACATGATCGGTCCCATAGGTCGACTTCGGCCTCCCGTGGACGTTAATATTTCTTTCTTTCTCTCTCTCTCTCTCTCTCTCTCTCTCTCTCTCTCTCTCTCTCTCTCTCTCTCTCTCTCTCTCTCTCTCTCTCTCTCTCTCTCTCTCTCTCTCTCTCTCTCTCTCTCTCTCTCTCTCTCTCTATATATATATATATATATATATATATATATATATATATGTTCATGTTCATCTTCCTATGCAGATATTTTCAGATAGTCAAAATATTATTGTTATTGCAAAGAAAATCCTAATCATCATGCAAGAACAAAACACATTGAAGTACAGTATCATTACATTCAGGAACAAGTATCTAAGAAGCACATTGAGCTAGCCCATGTACATACCACTCAGAATGTGGCAGATATATTTACCAATGCATTATCCAGAGACAGACATCAAAAGTTATGCAAATTATTGAACCTTATGCCATTCTGACATTGAGAGGGGATTGTTGGAAAACAATGTAAGAATTGCTCAGATTCCTCAAAAATTGTCAGAATTCCAATAACCCTAATTTTAGGACTTAGTCAAACTTGGGTCAAAGATGCTCAAAAATTTTTATCGGCTCATTGGATAGTACTCTTTGAGAGCTTTCTAATGGTTTGCACCATCCGGCACTTAAGAGTTGATCAAAACTCAAACCCTAAATTTTGCTTTTATAAGTGCTTTTGATCAAATATGAATCAATGGCTGAGATTTGAAACTCGAAAAGCTATCAATCTAATGGCTAATAATCAATCGATGATAAAGCAAGTTACAAAAGCCAAATCGGATCCACAAAAAGCATGCCTTTAGCTTTGGTGAGAAAAAAAAGCGATACAAAAGAACTTTTTGCAAATTTTCGATTACTCCTTTTTGCTTTTCAAATGGATTTTTCGCTACTACCCTTCAAGTCTATATAAAGAAGGTTGATAGGACTCTTTGATCATCAATTCCGGAGTATTACTCATACTCTGGCATTAGGGTTTCTACCTTGAAGGTTCTTGGATCTCTCTCTCTCTCGGAGTCACATTCACGAGCCTACCTGGCCCCTTCAGCATGAGACAGGCAGCCACCGATAGACTCACACGAGGATATGCAGCTTTAGCCATGTTAGAGCGGAGATGTCACCAGGCACACTTCCAGGAGCCCCGCACGAAGGGGTGGCTATTTGACACACTAATCCGACCAGCTATGATGTATGCTACGACAGTTTGGGCCCCAGGCTTCACAGTCACCCAGTGGAGTGCGATCGAGAGGCCCCATGTACGTATGATCTCGCGACTATTTCGCGGGAAACAGTCGGTACCACATGACATCATCAGGGCAGAGCTAGCTGCACCACCCATGGTAGTAGATGCACTATTCCAAACTATCTGCATTATTCAGAGGATGAGGGAGCTCCCTACAGACAGACTCACATGCAGAGCTTTTGAGGCATCTATACAGATATCAGAGTCAGGATATGAGAGAGCTTGGTACACTCAGGTTAGAGTATGGTTTGATATTCATGGGCTTGATATGGACAGATTGCCGCCTTTTCAGTACGACCCAGACTCACCTCACATCCACCTCTCTCGTCATGAGAGGAATGTTGTGCTGAGACAGGATCTTTGGCAGCGTTACATTAGTCAGACATGGCACACACCACACATGGGATCGAGACTATTGCACTATCAAGACCAGTTCTTAGACATCCTAGCAGACGGTTTCATCCGGCGGCCATGTTACATGGATACTTACATGCCTCATAGCTCGAGGGTAGCGATTGGCCAGTTGAGAGTCTCATCACATAGACTAGAGATTGAGACGGGCAGAGCCGCAGACATTCCCAGAGAGGAGCGGATATGCAGGGTTTGCAGAGTAGAGATGGAGGATGAGGAGCACTTTGTATGCAGATGTAGCGCATATGATGGCATCAGAGGTAGATACGGGACTCTATTTACAGGGCAGCCCACCCTCCGAGAGATCATGGACTCTAGAGACCAGCGAAAGCTCGGGCGATTCCTACTAGAGATACAGAGTCATAGAGATTCCCTACTCCAGCCTACTGTAGCAGCCCATACAGGAGGGAGACAGAGTCAGCTCACTGAGTTCTTTATTCCACGACGTGCTGCTGCAGCCCTCCCCCCCTCAGCCCAAACACCGAGAGGGGTGACTCTTCAGCAGGCTCAGACTGCCCGAGCTAGGAGACGACCCCGTGCTAGAGGATATCGGGCCCCGAGACATCACCGACATCAGATTGCAGAGATCCAGGCTCGTCACCATCGCGCCATGGAGGAGAGACGATTCCAGATGATGGCTGATCCTGCTGCAGCTATCACGATGGCCCTGACTCCACCTCCACCTATGTATCACATCTTACACCCGCTCACTAGCACAGGATGGAGCTAGTTAGTCATTTCAGATGCATTCCCATGCTTGTTGTACTACCCCTTTGCATATAGACTGTCATAGATATCGCACTCCATACACCCCCCCACTTTCATGGGTATCTCCACACGCATTTCACGGAGATATGTATCAGCTTTACCAGTTTCTTTTTCAGCACTTTTATCTTCTCTGATAGACAGAAGATACACCCATGTACATCGATTTGTCTCATAGGCCGAGTTCGGCCTTTTAATAGGCGTAAAAACACTTTCTTTCTCTCTCTCTCTCTCTCTCTCTCTCTCTCTCTCTCTCTCTCTCTCTCTCTCTCTCTCTCTCTCTCTCTCTCTCTCTCTCTCTCTCTCTCTCTCTCTCTCTCTCTCTCTCTCTCTCTCTCTCTCTCTCTCTCTCTCTCTCTCTCTCTCTCTCTCTCTCTCTCTCTCTCTCTCTCTCTCTCTCTCTCTCTCTCATATGCAGAGACTGAGGGGCTATGAGCACGAGGCCAGGCAGGTTTTCGGCGAGCTTTCTCTACTATTGATCACATCTTCATTTTGCGCTGCCTCATTGATGGGGCAAGGGTGCGGAAGAAGAGACTATATTGCTGCTTTGTGGACTTCCGCAAAGCTTTCGATACAGTGCCACGAGAGAGGCTCTTCCAACGCCTTCAGAGCTTGGGAATACCATCAGGGATGATTTGGGTCATCTATGCACTCTATGAGCAGGTGACCGGGAGAGTACAGTGTCCAGGAGGTATGTCTGAGGTCATTGCTAGCACCATCGGTGTTAAGCAAGGCTGCCTGCTCTCTCCCACTCTATTTGGTCTCTACATCGATGAGATTGAGGACTACATTCTCCGAGCTGGAGGAGAGGGTGCAGACCTCGCAGGTACACTTGTCCACATTTTAATATATGCCGATGACATTGTCTTGATTTCAGAGTCACCCGATGGATTACAGCGCCACTTGGATGCCCTCGATGAGTTTTGTACACAGAAGGGCTTGACAGTAAACCTTGGCAAGACCAAGGTCATGATCTTCCACACCTCCCCCTTGGTGAGGAATGGAGCAGATTCACAGCCGGCGGTGGACAGATTGAGGTGGTCACTTCCTATGTCTACCTCGAAGTCACATTCACGAGCTTACCTGGCCCCTTCAGCATGAGACAGGCAGCCACCGATAGACTCACACGAGGATATGCAGCTTTAGCCATGTTAGAGCGGAGATGTCACCAGGCACACTTCCAGGAGCCCCGCACGAAGGGGTGGCTATTTGACACACTAGTCCGACCAGCTATGATGTATGCTGCGACAGTTTGGGCCCCAGGCCTCACAGCCACCCAGTGGAGTGCGATCGAGAGGCCCCAGGTACGTATGATCTCGCGACTATTTCGCGGGAAACAGTCGGTACCACATGACATCATCAGGGCAGAGCTAACTGCACCACCCATGGTAGTAGATGCACTATTCCAGACTATCTGCTTTATTCAGAGGATGAGGGAGCTCCCTACAGACAGACTCACACGCAGAGCTTTTGAGGCATCTATACAGATATCAGAGTCAGGATATGAGAGAGCTTGGTACACTCAGGTTAGAGTATGGTTTGATAGTCATGGGCTTGATATGGACAGATTGCCGCCTTTTCAGTACAACCAAGACTCACCTCACATCCACCTCTCTCGTCATGAGAGGAATGTTGTGCTGAGACAGGATCTTTGGCAGCGCTACATTAGACAGACATGGCACACACCACACATGGGATCGAGAATATTGCACTATCGAGACCAGTTCTTAGACATCCTAGCAGACGGTTTCATCCGGCGGCCATGTTACATGGATACTTACATGCCTCATAGCTCGAGGGTAGCGATTGGCCAGTTGAGAGTCTCATCACATAGACTAGAGATTGAGACGGGTAGAGCCGCAGACATTCCCAGAGAGGAGCGGATATGCAGGGTTTGCACAATAGAGATAGAGGATGAGGAGCACTTTGTATGCAGATGTAGCGCATATGATGGCATCAGAGGTAGATACGGGACTCTATTTACAGGGCAGCCCACCCTCCGAGAGATCATGGACTCTAGAGACCAGCGAAAGCTCGGGCGATTCCTACTAGAGATACAGAGTCACAGAGATTCCCTACTCCAGCCTACTGTAGCAGCCCATACGGGAGGGAGACAGAGTCAGCTCACTGAGTTCTTTATTCCACGTCGTGCTGCAGCCCTCCCCCCCTCAGCCCACACACCGAGAGGGGTGACTCTTCAGCAGGCTCAGGCTGCTCGAGCTAGGAGACGACCCCGTGCTAGAGGATATCGGGCCTCGAGACATCACCGACATCAGATTGCAGAGATTCAGGCTCGTCACCATCGCGCCATGGAGGAGAGACGATTCCAGATGATGGCTGATCCCGCTGCAGCTATCACGATGGCCCTGACTCCACCTCCACCTATGTATCACATCTTACACCCGCCCACTAGCACAGGATGGAGCTAGTTAGTCGTTTCAGATGCATTCCCATGCTTGTTGTACTACCCCTTTGCATATAGACTTCCATAGATATCGCACTCCATACACCCCCCCCCCTTTCATGGGTATATCCACACGCATTTCACGGAGATATGTATCAGCTTTACCAGTTTCTTTTTCAGCACTTTTATCTTCTCTGATAGACAGAAGATACACCCATGTACATCGATTTGTCTCATAGGCCGAGTTCGGCCTCCTAATAGACGTAAAAACTCTCTCTCTCTCTCTCTCTCTCTCTCTCTCTCTCTCTCTCTCTCTCTCTCTCTCTCTCTCTCTCTCTCTCTCTCTCTCTCTCTCTCTCTCTCCCTCCCTCCCTCCCTCCCTCCCTCCCTCCCTCTCTCACTCTCACTCACTCACTCACTCACTCTCTCTCTCTCTCACTCTCACTCTCACTCTCTCTCTCTCTCTCTCTCTCTCTCTCTCTCTCTCTCTCTCTCTCTCTCTCTCTCTCTCTCTCTCTCTCTCTCTCTCTCTCTCTCTCTCCCTCCCTCCCTCCCTCCCTCCCTCCCTCCCTCCCTCCCTCCCTCCCTCCCTCCCTCCCTCCCTCCCTCCCTCCCTCCCTCCCTCGCTCGCTCGCTCGCTCGCTCGCTCACTCACTCACTCACTCACTCACTCACTCACTCACTCACTCACTCACTCACTCACTCACTCACTCACTCACTCACTCACTCACTCACTCACTCACTCACTCACTCACTCACCAGTTGCTAGGGCGTTTTACTCACATTTTGGATCCCCCCATGTATTAGGTGGCCACTATCTGCAGAGTCAGAGCCACGTCTCCCCAGCCTTTTCCAGCCCTATATAGCTTTGTGTAGCGATATACTTTTTATTTCATTTTATCTTCTACACAGGGTTACTACACTTGTACATGGTTTTTGTCTCATAGGCCAAGTTTGGCCTCCAGAAGAAGTTAATATGACTTTCTTTCTTTCTTTCTTTCTCTCTCTCTCCCCCCCCCAATGATATCACGCTTGCTGCGCAGCAAGCCCTCCGTTCCACGTGACATTATACGAGCTGAGCTTGGCACACCACCGATGCTAGTGGAGGCCCTCTCCCAGTTGGTGATCTTTATTCTGAGAGTCGGAGAGCTCCCCACCAGCCAACTCACCAGGCTTGCATTTGAGAGCTCTAGACATTTGGCAGAGACAGGGCATGAGAGAGTATGGTATGCATAGACTTACCGATGGTTAGCAGACGATGGCATGAGCATTACGGATCTCCCCCCTTTTCAGTATGACCTCTCTTCCCCCCACAGTACCCTCTCTCGTTCGGAGAGGAATAGGATCATCCGTCAGGACCTACTACAGATACACGTCAGGGAGACATGGATAGCACCACATGAGCCTCTTCCCACAAAGAGGCAGCACTACAGAGAGCACTTCCTGACTGTGAAAGCGGATGGTTTCATTCAGAGACCACGATACATGGATACATATATGGCACCAGCTGAGAGAGTGGCCATTGGGAAGCTCAAAGTATCATCACACAAGCTCGAGATTGAGGTTGGGCGAGCCACACATACCCCGAGGGATGAGAGATTATGCAGGATATGTAGAGAGGAGGTGGAGGACGAGGAGCACTACACATGTAGATGCCAGGCATATGAGGACATCAGAGACCGCTACCCACAGCTCTTCAGGAGCCTCCAGCAGCAGATGGAGATACGCCTGGCCCCCCCCCCTTCAGACTTATATTACATATTTTTTCAGACCCACAGCCACTCGAGGACCAAGCTCGATGCGGGGTGTCACATTACACAGAGCAGAGGAGCTTAGACGATAGCGTCGACGACCGAGACCCCCAATCCGAAGAGCCCGTCCACATCAGAGAGAGATTCAGGCGATTCACGAACGCCATGACATGGAGATACGGAGACGTCAGCAGCACACCCCTATCGATTTGGACGTTCAGAGCATTTTGAGGATCGCCATGATGCCTTACCCACCGATTCATTATATCCTACACCCACTCCAGGCGTTTAGTGGTTTGTGATACCATCGAGCCTCCCCTCCCTATGCATATCATATTTGTATCTCACCCATTGAGCATATAGAGTGCATACCCATAGCACCCCACACCCTTGATGCCAGTTACTATCCTCTCCTTTTATACCCGCTTGCGGTACTCACACTTTATTTTCCTTTTGGGATCAGAGTGGATTGGATCATAGTGATGTATATGTTTGTCTCATAGGCCGATTTTGGCCTTCTAATAGACGTTAAAAAGTCTCTCTCTCTCTCTCTCTCTCTCTCTCTCTCTCTCTCTCTCTCTCTCTCTCTCTCTCTCTCTCTCTCTCTCTCTCTCTCTCTCTCTCTCTCTCTCTCTCTCTCTCTCTCTCTCTCTCTCTCTCTCTCTCTCTCTCTCTCTCTCTCTCTCTCTCTCTCTCTCTCTCTCTCTCGTATCTGGTAGAGTCAGATGTCCAGGGGGCTTATCTGATCCACTTGCTAGCACTATCGGGGTGAAGCAAGGATGCCCTCTCTCACCCACCCTCTTTGGTCTTTACATTGATGAGATAGTGGACTTCATACAGCAGCAGGGGGGAGATGGCATTGAGGTACACGGGTCCACTGTCCATATTCTTTTATACGCTGATGATATTGTATTGGTTTCAGAGTCTGCAGAAGGTCTACAGCATCATCTACACGACCTAGATGACTTTTGCAGACACAGAGGGTTATCTGTGAACCTTGGTAAAACCAAGGTCTTGATCTTTCATACATCAGCACAGGTACGCAGACATAGTTTGTTCACAGCAGCAGGTGGACCGATCGAGGTGGTCGGATCATATGTTTACTTGGGGGTGACATTTACAGCATCATCAGGGGTCTTCTCTATGGCTCAGGCAGCCCGTGACCGCATCACACGTGGGTATGCAGCACTAGCTTTGATGGAGAGACAGTGCCACCAGGCATATTTTCAGGAGCCTCGCACAAAGGGGTGGCTCTTTGACACTTTGGTTACGCCAGCGCTCATGTATGGGGCAGCCATACGGGGACCAGGATTAGCTACATCAGTATGGACAGCATTAGAGAGGCCACAGATCCTCATGATTGCCAGACTTATCCGCAGCAAACCTTCAATACCACATGATATCATTAGAGCAGAGCTCGCTGCACCACCGATGCTAGTTGAGGCACTATTCCAGACAGTATGCCTATTACACAGACTTCGGAGCATGGATACAGAGTGCATTGCTTATCGTGCTTTCGAGGCATCACGTGATATGGCATTAGCAGGCGACACCTCCTCATGGTATGCACAGACACGAGATTGGCTTGCCCACCATGGCTTTGACATAGACAGGCTACCACCACTACAGTACGACTCTCATGCACCCACCTACTCACTCTCTCATCAAGAGAGGAATAGCATACATACATACAGAGGACATGGGTGAGCCCTAGGGGTACATTGCCACCGAAAATGCTCTACTACCGCGAGCATTTTCTACATATATCGGGCATGGGCTTCATCGAGATTCCGAGATACATGCAGACCTACCTTCCCCACCACCTACGAGTCGTCATTGGGCAGCTCCGGGTTTCATCACATCAGCTCGAGATTGAGAGGGGTCGGTCCAGGGGAGTCCCCAGTGAGGAGAGGTGGTGCCAAGTATGCCAGACAGAGGTAGAGAGTGAGGAGCATTTTGTTATCAGATGTCCAGCATACTTAGACCTACGAGCACAGTTCCAGATCGAGGAGTCATTCCAGCTGTGCATGACTATGGGAGACCAGAGACGCTTGGGACGCTTTCTCACAGCAGCATACGAGAGGCGAGAGCGGTCACTACAGCCCATACATCAGCCACGGGTGAGTACCCAGCAGACCATTATCCAGTTCTTTCAGCGAGTTGAGCTACATCAGAGAGGTCCATCTATAGGGCTCACGTTCCACAAGGCGCAGCACAGAGAGCACGGCGCCGACCACGCATGGGCGGATATCGTCGACCACGACTATATCAGGAGGATATCTCACGCATCAGGATTGCCTACGACCACATGATGGAGCATAGGTGTACCACCACCCCCTGGGTTGTCTTCCTTCAGGAGGCACTCAGACCACCACCGATGTACCACATACTACACCCACCTCCACCCATCACCAGTAGCTAGGGCGTTTTACTCACATTTTGGATCCCCCATGTATTAGGTGGCCACTAACTGCAGAGTCAGAGCCACGTCTCCCCAGCCTTTTCCAGCCCTATATAGCTTTGTGTAGCGATATACTTTTTATTTTATTTTATCTTCTACACAGGGTTACTACACTTGTACATGGTTTTTGTCTCATAGGCCAAGTTTGGCCTCCAGAAGACGTTAATATGACTCTCTCTCTCTCTCTCTCTCTCTCTCTCTCTCTCTCTCTCTCTCTCTCTCTCTCTCTCTCTCTCTCTCTCTCTCTCTCTCTCTCTCTCTCTCTCTCTCTCTCTCTCTCTCTCTCTCTCTCGTGTTATACTACCCTTTTGCATATAGACTATCATAGATATTGCACTCCATACACCCCCCCCACTTTCATGGGTATCTCCACATGCATACTACGGAGATCTATATCAGCTTTACCAGTTTTTTTTCAGCACTTTTATCTTTTCTGATTGACAGAAGATACACCCATGTACATCGATTTGTCTCATAGGCCGAGTTCGGCCTCCTAATAGACGTAAAAACACTTTCTTCCTTTCTCCCTCTCCCTCTCCCTCTCCCCCTCCCCCTCCCCCTCCCCCTCCCCCTCCCCCTCCCCCTCCCCCTCCCCCTCCCCCTCCCCCCTCCCCCTCCCCCTCCCCCTCTCCCTCTCTCTCTCTCTCTCTCTCTCTCTCTCTCTCTCTCTCTCTCTCTCTCTCTCTCTCTCTCTCTCTCTCTCTCTCTCTCTCTCTCTCTCTCTCTCTCTCTCTCTCTCTCTCTCTCTCTCTCTCTCTCTATACTTTTTATTTCATTTCATCCTCCACACAGGGTTACTACACTTGTACATGGTTTTTGTCTCATAGGCCAAGTTTGGCCTCCAGAAGACGTTAATACTACACTTGTCGCGATATACTTTTTATTTCATTTCATCCTCCACACAGGGTTACTACACTTGTACATGGTTTTTGTCTCATAGGCCAAGTTTGGCCTCCAGAAGACGTTAATATGACTTTCTTTCTTTTCTTTCTTTCTCTCTCTCTCTCTCTCTCTCATGCTACCACCACTACAGTACGACTCACATAGTTACTACAAACTAGTATCAATAACTAGAAAATATGTATGAAAGTTGAAACATGTGTCATGAATGATGAATCATACCTGTGACAGTAGTACCGGGCTGGAAAGCAAGAATGGCACGAAGAAACATTGTGCCCTTACATAAGGATACTAAAATATTGTACGCACTTCTTTTTCTTATATCTGACCATCCATCACACAATATAGAGAAGCCATATTTTTGCCATGTCATCTGCAAAGAAAGCAACTCTGTCTCAAGATTAGACTTTTCTTTCTTTAGTAACTTTGTTCTCAATACTTGTGCATATGGTCCTTGCCATGGTGCACCTATTTTGTGTTGGAATTTGGGGCCCCAGGATCGTTCTAATACTAAAACCTTTTGAGCATACACAACTTAATTGACAAGATGATAAGTGAGATAGAGAAAGAAAGAGATCTTGAGACAAGGATAGGGAACGTAAGCTAGATGCTTACTTCACTAAAAATAATAGATGTCCAAATTACAACATGGGAGTACTACTCAACCATATAAAGTGGTGCACTCACTAATGGAAGAATAAGAAGATGATGATACAAAATTTAGATTATGTCGAAATAATCTAAGTGTGTGTGAAGAGAATGAAGCAACGAAGCTAACAAAAGATAGTTACCACCACCTCGTAGAAGACTTCCTGCTCCAATGAGAGTAGCCTCTCCTTCACCAAAACTTCACCTCCTTCAAGAGTGTAAGAACACTCTGTCTTCAAGAAGATCTCCAAGCTCTAGATCTTTGAGTGAGTAATTTACACAATGAGCCAAGGGCCTTATTATATAGTATTTGAGTATCCATGAAAAGCTAAAAGAAAGCTTAAAGCTACGATCGTAATTGATCGTTAACGAAAAACACTCTATCGGAATAGCGTAGCCG
The DNA here is from genome assembly GCA_020310875.1 of Ceratopteris richardii. Lineage (NCBI taxonomy): Eukaryota > Viridiplantae > Streptophyta > Polypodiopsida > Polypodiales > Pteridaceae > Ceratopteris > Ceratopteris richardii. The sequence continues at coordinate 8,777,220 of CM035407.1, forward strand.
TCGGTGTGTTTTTTAAATAAAACAACTAAAACCAAAAAGCTTCCTTCGCGATGCGTTTAATGGGATTCGAACCATGGTCGATTGGGGAAGCTTTTAGAAGCGATGGGTTAGACCAAGTCGACGTCCGCTGTGACTTGTTGAAGCTCTATAGAAGAGAATCCATATGCGGAGACTGCGCCAGCCTGGAAGAATATGGAGAAAGCTTCTTATGAAGCTATTTGTTGGACCAATGAGGACATTGACTTCCAACAATCCCTCCTTCAATGTCATATTGGTACAAGCTTCAGTAACCTGCAAATCTTCTCATGACTATCTCTAGTCAATGCTTTGGTAAAAATATCTGCAACATTCTCACTAGAAGGAACATAAACAAGCTCAATGTGCTTCTTAGCTATCTGCTCTCGAATATAGTGGTAGTGTACCTCTATAGCTATAGCACTCTGGCTATCTGAAATATTTGAATGGGTTGATGTACTCTTACATCAAGATAACTGAAAATCTTCTTCAACCATACTGACTCTAGAGTAGCTGTAAATGCTGCACGATATTCAGCTTCACACGATGAAGTGGCAATAGTGGGTTGTCTTTTTGAAAACCATGAGATAAGACAATCTCCAAGATAAAAACAAAATCCACTAGTACTTCTTCTTGTGTCTCTATCACCTGCCCAATCAGAATCTGAAAATCCTTTTAGTAACAAATGTGTAGATTTCGAAAATACCATAGCATAATTTGAAGTTCCCTTCAAATAACGAAAGATCCGCTTTACTGCTTTCCAATGTAACACTGTCGGATTCTGCATGAACCTTGATACTTGAGAAACTGCAAACTGTATATCAGGACGTGTATTACAAAGATAAATCAAGCAACCAACTGCTTGACTATATATCAAATGGCTCTACATCTGCTACAATTTGTAAAGATATGTTTTGATCCATAGGTGTTTGCATAGGTTTAGAATCACCCATCTGAAACCTTTCCAAAAGTTTCTCAATGTACTTCTATTGTGTCATGTAGATACACTCATCTCGAAACAGAAACTGAATCCCAAGATAATAATGTAAAATGCCTAAATCATTTACATCAAATTTTGCTTCAATTCTTCTTTGAACATTTGCAAATCTTCATCTCTGGGACCTGTGACTATAATATCATCCACATAAATGATTGCTATAATCATCATACCTGTTTCAGCTTTGACATAAAGAGTTGGAGCTTCATCTGAGTTATGGAAACCAATGGATAAAAGATATGTATGTATCTTTTCATACCATGCTCTAGGTGCCTATTTTAAACAATACAAAGCTTTTATAAGCTTACACACTAAGTGTTCTTTACCTGTCTCTTCAAAACCTTCTGGTTGCTGAATATACACATCCTCGTGTAAATCACCATTTAGAAAAGCAGTCTTAATGTCAAGTTGATATATATGCCAACCAAAATGTGCTGCTAGAGCAAGTACTGACCTAATAATAGTCATCCTAGAAGTAGGAGCAAATGTCTCATCATAATCAATACCTTTTTGTTGTGCATATCCTTTGACAACCAACTTGGCCTTGTATCTATCAATAGTACCATCTGCTTTCATTTTGATTTTGAAGATCCATTTTACACCTATAGCCTTCTTTCCTTCTGGTAACTCACATAGCTTCCAAGTTTGATTCTTATGAATAAAATCAATCTCTTCTTGCATAGCTTTTCTCCAAATAGGAATGTTAAGTGCATCTTTAACACACGCAGGTTCATCTTCAACAGTCGTAAGTGCCAAAATATCATGAATCTCGAAGTCTTCAGCAAAACTTACATGATCTTTTTGCTGTCTAGTTTGACTTCTTGTTCTTACATGATCTTGTTGTTGTTGTCTAGTCTGACTCCTTGTTCTTCCAGTAAAAGTTTTTATACCACTATCTTTCCAAGTTTGATATAACCACGTAGGTGTATCCTTGAATAGTGGTGAAACTCTTTCTGAATTTTCAGCTTCCACAGGTTCTGGAACTTGTCCTGCCAAGGTACTAGGACTTTCTGGAATTTTAACTTCTTCCATTTCTGGAATCAAAGTTTCTTGTGGAACTGACTCTGTAGAAGGTTGTGAAATTCCTCTTTCTTCAACTTCTTTTTAAATACTAGGAATTTGAGTTTTAACTCCCTCCTGATATGGTTGAACATGTACATCCAGAATCTTTCTAAAAATTCCATAGTCATTTTCACTAATGAACTCCGAATTTCTGCTTCTTTATCATAAACCTTATCTTCAGCAATATAAGCATTATGTGAAAGAATAACTTCACCTGTCTCTGGAACATAAAACCTGTATCCTTTACTTTCAACAGGATATCCAATAAAAACAGCTTTCTTTGCCTTTACATCTAGTTTACCTCGGTCCTTTTTCTCAACATGTACATAAGAAAGTGATCCAAACACTTTGAAGTAACTCACATTAGGTTTTCTACCATAATAAGCTTCATACGGTGTGATTACCTTTAAAGCTTTTGTAGATGACCCGTTCAAAATGTGATTAGCTGTATATACTGCATCAAACCAGAATTTTGGTGAAAGCCTCTTGGACGCCATCATGCTCCGCATCATTTCAACAAGTACTCTATTCTTTCTTTCTGCAACACCATTTTGCTGAGGAGTATAAGCAATAGTAAGGTGTCGAGTAATACCTTTCTCATCAAGAAATGTCTGGAACTCATTTGACAAGTATTCTCCACCTCTATCACTTCTGAGAATCTGGACAGTTTCCTGACTTTCATTTTCAACCATAGCTACAAACTTCTTGAACATAGGAAAGACTTCTGACTTCGACTTAAGACCATAGATCCATGAGTATCTTGTAAAATCATCCACAAATAGGACAAAATACCTGAAACCCTGAATAGAGTCTTCTCTCATAGGTCCATTCACATCTGAATGAATAATCTGCAATTTCCTGGTAGCTGTAATATGACCATGTTTCTTGAAAGGTAGTTTATGCATCTTACCTTCAAGACAACCTTCACATATATCTGAATCATCAGGTAGCTTGAATGAGGGTAAACTCTCAACCATACCTCTGTCTTTGATATTCTTGAGAGCTCAAAAACTGATATGTCCAAATCTTTCATGCCATAGCTTCATATCTTCCACCGGTGACAAAGATTTGACTGCATATGCCTGACTGATTTTTGACAAAACAAAGATCCCTCCTTTATGCTCACCTTGTAAAAGACACTTGTCTTCTTTATGTGATAAGATCTTTCTCAAATACAACTTTAAAACCATCACTTAAAAATGCAGATATAGATAGCAGATTCTTCTTCATTTCAAGTACATAAAGGACATCTGAAATTTGAAAAACACCACCTTCTCTTGACTTTAGGGTTACTGTACCTATTCCCACAACATCCAAATCATTGCCATCTGCAATAGTAACTCTTCTACCTGAAGAATAGGAAAGAGACGAAAATACATCTCTGCAACCTGTCATATGCTTAGTAGCACCTAAGTCGAATATCCAAGGACTTGCTGAAAGAACTTGTAAAGCTGCTTGATCAAAAGCTACTTCCTCAATAGTGATACAGGCATAAGAATCACCTTGAGATTTCCCTTTTTTATCATTTTCTGCAACATTACCTGATGCCTTTTTCTTTTCTGCTTCAATCCTTTTATAACATTCTGACTTAATATGTCCACGTTTCTCGCAGAAAGAACATATTTTTACCTTCTTCTTAGAAGAATTCTCTTTAGATGTCGTAGATACAAAATCTGAAGTAGAAGGTGAGAGGGACCTACTTTCCTTCTTGGATTGTTGTTCCTTCTTCTTATCCTTCTTCTTCTTACCCTTTGATGAAGATGAAAGTGCTTCTTCATTCTCTTCCATTCCCTTCAACTGATCTTCATCTTGAAGTAACAAGAACTCTAACTCTTCAAATGTAACCTCTCTATCTCTTGTGGTAAGGGTAAGAGTGGTTATGAAAGATCGATATGAAATAGGAAGTGAATTAATCAGCGTATTTACCATTTCTTCATCTGATATCTCAACTCCTACATTTAGAAGTTGATCTCTCAAGTCAACGAGTCTCGTAATGTGGGTTTGAATTGACTCACCAGCTTTCATCCTTGTATTTGCTAGTTGTCTCCTCAAGTGAGCTTTTCTAGCAGGATTTCTGCTCTGAAAAAGATTCTCGAGCTTTAACCAAGCTTGATTAGAACTTCTGCAAGATCTGATCTGTGGTAGAATATGCTTTTTGACACTCATTGCTATGAATGAAAGTGCTAAAGCATCTCTAGCATCCCATCTTGCCTGATCTTCAGTAGGAGGAACTCTAGGTAAAGACCTAGCAGTGACTTTGGATGTCGAAGTGGTTACTTCTTCAGTTGGTTCTGTAATAGTAATTCCAGTACCTGTTGAAGCTCCTGTAGACCCTTCTTCGCCTTCTCGTCTTGGTCTTGTTAAAGATCCATTGACGATACTCCATAAATCCTTTGTCACTAACAAGTTCATCATCATGAAACTCCACATGGGATAATTAGAAGATCCATCTAACTTGTCTTCAATCTCAATTCTGATCTCACTCATCTTATCTTAAGTGTGTATGTCAATTATGTAGCTCTGATACCAAGTGTTGGAATTTGGGGCCCTAGGATCGTTCCAATACTAAAACCTTTTGAGCATACACAACTTAATTGACAAGATGATAAGTGAGATAGAGAAAGAAAGAGATCTTGAGACAAGGATAGGGAACGTAAGCTAGATGCTTACTTCGCTAAAAATAATAGATGTCCAAATTACTACTCAACCATATAAAGTGGTGCACTCACTAATGGAAGAATAAGAAGATGATGATATAAAATTTAGATTATGTCGAAATAATCCAAGTGTGTGTGAAGAGAATGAAGCAACGAAGCTAACAAAATAGTGTAACGAAATTGTAAATCAACCACAAGGTTAACTCACAAAAGATAGTTACCACCACCTCGTAGAAGACTTCCTGCTGCAATGAGAGTAGCCTCTCATTCACCAAAACTTCACTTCCTTCAAGAGTGTGAGAACACTCTATCTTCAAGAAGATCTCCAAGCTCTAGATCTTTGAGTGAGTAATTTACACAATGAGCCAAGGGCCTTATTATATAGTATTTGAGTATCCATGAAAAGCTAAAAGAAAGCTTAAAGCTACGATCGTAATTGATCGTTAACGAAAAACACTCTATCGGAATAGCGTAGCCGTCAGTGTGTTTTTTTAATAAAACAACTAAAACCAAAAAGCTGCCTTCGCGATGCGTTTAACGGGATTCGAACCATGGTCGAGTGGGGAAGCTTTTAGAAGCGATGGGTTAGACCAAGTCGACGTCCGCTGTGACTTGTTGAAGCTCTATAGAAGAGAATCCATATGCGGAGACTGCGCCCGCCTCGAAGAATATGGAGAAAGCTTCTTATGAAGCTATTTGTTGGACCAATGAGCACATTGACTTCCAACATTTTGTTGGTAGCATTTATCAATCTCTTCCATGCAACAGTATTAGCAACATTGAATAGAATGCCACATTGGATGAAAAATTTCGTCATCTCATGTGTGGCCACTTCCGTTGTTTGCTTTTGCAGGCTTGCTTTCATGAATATACTAGTAGATGGCAAATCATATGGAGTGTTCACTTGACTTACTTCAGCATATGATGGTGTAGAGGATCGAGGCCATGAACCTTTGCTTTCACTTCGTGCAATCTTAGAAGTACCTGCTGAATCATATTCTCCCACTCCCTCATGTTGGTTATCCTCATTCATCTCTTCCACAACATTACCAACTCCTCTATTGACTTGGAGTTTTGCCATCAGCTCATCAAAAATTTTGGGTGGCACTTTTGTGCATTTCCCAATGCCACCACCTTTCAGCCCAAGCAAATGAGCTCTTACACGTGAGCCTGAACCTGTGAAAGTACCTTCACAATGCTTGCACTTCCATGTATTTGGCCCGATGGTTTGCACATGAGAGCGAATAGGATCGGGCAGCCTACCCATCTTTTAGAGAAATGGTAATCCTATAGGCTGAAATAAATTAAAAGAAAAAGCAACAACAAAACACTTCAGTAGTTTCAACTTTCAAATTTTAAACTACTAAGTAGATAGTACTAAGTAGTAGTTAGAGTCCCGACCTCCAAGTTCCACACATACCACTTTCAATCAAGCAATGTAGGCAACAATCCACGGGCAGCTGAGGACTCAAACTTGCGAAAAAATTCGCTCAAAACCAGGGTTTAAAATCTGCCCCAAAAAATTCGTCAAGCAAAAAATTTAAAAAAATCGCGATTCGAACGATTTAAATCGCTGACGATTAAAACGATTTTTATTTTCTGAAAAAATCGCGATTTTGAGTGGAAAGGTCCTTCACCAGAGACATTGCGCACTAGGGAATTAAAGAAGGAAAAGGCATGTTTGGGAGTGCAGCTTGAGTTTTTGCGGGATACATGGAAGAAGTATGGATGCACCATCTTGTGTGATGGTTGGTCAGATGCCCACAAGAGGCATGTATATAATGTTATTGTCTCATGTTGTAAGGAGTCCATGTTTTGGAAAGCTATAGATGCTTCGACTCCTAGTCTTACCATTACAGGTACTTTCCATTGGTAATTAGTTGAGTATATTATTTTGATTTCATGTGCATTGTATATTATGTAAAGTGTAAATTCTAATTTCTGAATTTTTTTTATTATTACAGGTGCATATATTTGGGAGATTTTAAAATTATCATAGAGGAGATTGGGGCTCATAATGTGGTACAAGTGATAACAGATAATGGAAGCAATTGTGTTTCCATGAGGAATTTACTTGAAGAAGAATATCCTTATATTGTTTGGACCCCATGTGCTTCTCATTGCTTAGATCTTTTGATTGAGGATGTGGGTAACATATTTTGGGTGCATGCAATCTTTGCCACAGCAAGAAGTATGGTTAGATTTGTGACCAAACGTCCAAAGACGTTGGCTATGTTTCGAGCTAACAGTCAGCTGGAGATCCTCAAGCCCGCCGTCACGAGGTTTGCTTACATGTTTGTGGTATTAGAGAGGCTTGTTCGTGTGCGAACAAATTTGATTCGCACAATCAGCAATGATGAGTGGATTGCTTGGGATAAAAGCACCACTCCAAAGTTCTCGTAGTTTAGACACAATGTAATGAATGAGTCTTAATGGGTTGAGGCAGAGGGTTTAGTTAAAACCCTAAACCCTATATACACCGTCCTACGCATCACCGACATGGAGGGAAGTATGATGGGTCTTCTCTATGAGTATATGGACAGAATTGGAGAGGCCCTGAATAAAAACACATACTTATCTATTGAGAAGTTTTTTCCATGTTTTATGTTTTCATTACTCTTTAATATATACCTTCATAAGTTCAGAGTTATCCAAACTTACGAACTCAGGATAGAGAACACAAACACATACACATTGGAAAAAATAACAAACAAAAGCAAGAGACTTAAGACCAATATAAGACATGAAAAACACAACCAAGAAAGAAAACCAATACAAAAAGAGATGTGCACACACTCACATGAACACGAACACACACACACACACACACACACACACACAAAAAAAAAATATATATATATATATATATATATATAATAAAATTTAAAAATTTAAAAATAATAATAATAAATAAATAAATAAAAATATTTTTTAAGTTAAATAATTAAAAAATAATAATACTAATAATAATAATAATAATAATAATAATAATAATAAAATTAAAAAAGAAACAAAAGAAAATAAAAAATATAAATATATAAAAATAGAAATTAAATTAAAAGAAAATAAATAAAAAATAATAATTTCATAAATAAATAAATAAATCATGCTTATATATATATATATATATATATATATATATATATATATATATATATATATATATATATATATATATATATATATATATATATATATATATATATATATAAGCAAATTAAACAAAAACAAAACGAAACAAAAAGTGCATCGTCAACTTCTATGTCTGTCCTAAACAAGAAGTATCAGAATTAAACTTTATCATGCATAGCTTGGACAAATAGCTATGACATCCTACTCGCGTCATCAGTGCCCTAGAGTAGGTGCAGACTTTAATAAAGAGTCTTTCTAAATCAAGATCTCTAACAAAGTCAACGAATTGAGTTTCTATCACTTCCGGAAGTGAAGGGCAAACTCAGCCATGATAAAGTCTTGCACAAAGAACAAACAAATAATAAGAAGAAAGGAATTAGAATTATAAAAATTAAAATTAAAATTAATAAATATATAGATAAATAAATAAATAAATATATGAATAATAAATAAATATATGAATAATAAATAAATAAATAATAAAAATTAAAAAATAAAAAATAAAAAATAAAAAATAAAAAATAAAATTAAATTTTTAAAAAATATATTAAAAATAATAATAATAAATATAAAGAAATAGCTAAAATAATAATAAAAGTAATAATAATAATAATAATAAACATAAAAGAACAAAAGACTAGAAAGAAGCTATAAATAAAGAGTGAAAAAGAAGGGGGAGGGGGGGAGGAACCACAAAATACCTTATCATTAACCCATACACTATTCCCCTTTTCTATTGAATTTACTAATGATTAATTTGAACACATGAAAAGAAGAAGAACCATAAATGAACTTGTTACGAAGCAAGAAAGTCCTTACCTTCTTTGAAACTTTCTTGAATAAATACCCTTTTTGAACAAGCAAAGAAATTAGTTGACAACATTGAATTACAAATGAAGACAAGCTTGAACATAGACGAGAAAATCTAAACAATTGAGAGCAAATAACGCCGTACTTTGCTAAATGAGAAATATTTGAATCAATATGAGGCATACGTATCATGTTAATGCTAGCAAATTCCGGTTCTAATCTTTTATCATAAATGTCTACTTCCAAACCAAAAGGAGACTGAAATATTTTTAGATCTAGAAAAGCACAAGAATCACCGTTTGAAGTACAATTCAGCTCACAAAACGTTTTGGGATAAATACCACAACCAAAAGCATCATTGTCTAAATACATAAAATCTTGAAAAGAACTAAAATCAGGAACAAACAGATCAACTACAAAGCGTCTAATATTAGAAAGTTTGTGTATAATGATAGGACAAGTATTAGCTAAAACAAGCCTTTCCATAAATTCAAATTCATAAGTAAAAAGATAAAAATTCGCAAGAAAGACAGCACAATTTGTACCATAGGAATTCCATTACATTGTTTGAATAAAGTATCACCAACTGAAATATACAAGTTTTCTAAAAGAAAATCTAACCAAAGAAGAATGTCAGTTTCATCTACTATTCTAGTGTAACGTTTCTTTTTACTACCTATATCTACAGACTTGGATTTCAACCATAAATAATCAAAATGTAATGCAGATTTATCTACCAAAAGAGCCTTACATCTATCTTTGGTGAATTTAAAAGAGAAAACTTTCCTAACTAAAGAAGAAATCCTATGTTTTAAATCATTCAAATCTAACTTTGTATACAAAGTGGTGAAGTCGAAAGTTTGAAGCCCCAAAGGAACAGATTTTTCTTCTATAGTTCTTGAAGAGTTGAGAGACTTTATTACAAGAACAACACCTAGAGAATTATCTATGATCCAACTAGAGGAAGTTGGCACATCTGCATCTTTGAGTAATTCCTTCCAAATATCATGAATACTAGGTAAAATGGCTTTAAAACAATTGCTTAACCATTTGGAAACATCCGTGAGAGAAGTATTACAAGATGCAGCTATAAATCTCGGTTTGATGGGGTTCTTATGGAATTTCCAAACTGTATATAAAAATGGTAAATTTCGATACAATTTGAAACCATAAGATTTACAAAAATCTTGATGACTTGAAATAACTTCTCCAGAAGAAACATTGCAAAATTGATATGTAGAGGACTGAGTTTCTTTCATAAGACACTCTACATAAAACTTTTTACAAGTAAAAACAAAATTAATTGGACATTTATCCACATAAGAAATCACAAAGTTTCTATGAAAATATTTTGATGAAGTCAAATCACTTACAGATAAGCTATCTAATGAAGGGGAAATCCTTCCTAAAGCTATATCAACCTTCATAGAAACTTTCTTCATTACTACTGATTTCCAATGTGTAAAAATTCCACGAATACCTAAAGATTCTTCAAATTTTAGAATGAAATTATCAATGCCCTTTTCTATATCTTTAAGGATGCAAGCATCCTTAGAGATATGAAGTCTATATTTTGTTCCTCTAGAAAAAAGTTCTTTCAAACTACTAGTAGGAAGAATAGAACAATCGGCAGAAACTATATGACCCAAATCCTTGTTTACGAAAGAGGAAAAGGAACCATTATTGCTACAACAAGATCTTCTAGAAATCGACAATCTATCTTGCTCTCTCATATTTCTTCCAATATCATTGTAATTGAAAGCTTTTTGATCCAAAGTTTTCAAATATTTGTATGTAACCAAAGGATGGACCCAAAGCTTTCTAACATAAGAAGAAAGAGATTCTATCACTTCTTTTGATTTCAAAATAGAGTTCAAACCAACTTTATCCATTTCTGGAGAAGTAAAGATAGTAATTAGTAAAACTCTTCTTGAAATCAAAGGATTATGAGAAACACAAGAGGATTTTAGAAATTTGGATATTAGAATTCGAAGTTGAAAACTATGGGATTTTCTAAGACTCAAATCCTCATGAGAAAAATTTTCCAAGATATATAGAAGTTTAAAGAGGACTCTTTTGTTATACTTTTCAAAGATTTTGAAAGAAAAAGACCCCTCTTGCATAATTCTATCCAAGAAAATTACTCTTCTTTTAAAATCACTAAACTTAAGAGATTGATCAACCAAAGAGCTAAATGAATGTTCATTAGAAGATGATGATAGGAAATCCTCATCAGAAGAGTCTAACCTATAGCATGAACTAAGGGACCTATGGGGAGAGGAAACAGAAACATTAATATTACGATGTGGAACCCAAATTTCTGTATGTTGAGAAGATTGGATGGTTGAGGAAAGTTTTGGGCATCTACGCCATAACATAGGAGTTTTCTTATTGATAGATCTACTCTTACGAAGGCTAGATTTTCCTTCTAAATTGAAGCCTTTAGGAAAGAAGGTATGTAAAGTTCGCATCCAAAATAACTCCCTAGGCAAAGCTGCTTTGTAAAACTCTTTAGAGTTTCTAAAATTACCTTCTATGTGTTCAATAGGAAAACAACAAAACAATTCAAAACCGTATTTTGCTATGGATGCATAAAGATGTTTTACTTTTTCAATTAAAATTCTTTTGGAATGAATTTTCCTAGCTTCTCTAACATGCTCTTGAAAATTAATAAATGCAGTCCTAAAAGTTTGACCAACATATAAAAATGAACTATCGTAAATATTATAGATCACATAAATGACTTGTGAACAATGAATTGGACTTAATGGATTATCTTCATGCAAATGCTTTTTTCTTAAACGCCTTTAACGAAGAAGAGCTTTTATTGAATTATTAGTGTAATGAGTACTAACTAAGGCCGTTTTGAAAGAAGACCAATGAATATGACCATTATCTAAGCAATGCAAAGAATTTAAATTAGATCTAACTAAGAATTTGAACCTTTCTCTTCCACTATTATAAACACGATAAGGAACAAGATTTGAAGAAGAGGTTGAAGCACGTACCTGGTCAAAATTGGAACTCGAAGTCGCTGAATAAGTATTATGAGAAATGTGTATAGTCAGGTCAAAAAATCAGATCAACGCCCGCCTGTAGGCCAAAGATCCTAGGTGAGAGAAAGTGCTAACCACACTCCCCATTTGTGTAGCATGGCTGCTGCCAAGCAGTGGGGCCCTTAAATAAGGCTGCTTATTACACTTGAGAGATCATCGACGAAACGTGCAGTCAAGTGCCCGTGATCCTTTGCTAGAATCATTACTTAACTTCCTCTGCCACAAGAAATTGTTCATGAAACTACACAAAGAACCCTTGGTCTAAAAGACCCACTTTTTTTTTTGGTGAATCAAAAAATAAAAAATAAATAAAGCAAACCTACCAAATAAAAGAGGGAGAGAGAGAGGAAAAAAAGGGAAAAAAAAAAGGGAGAGAGAGAGAGAGGACTTAAGAACAAAATAATCAAATAATAAGATACCTCACAAACAACATACATATAAACACAACACTCATAGAAAACACACAATCCAAAAAGTACAAAAGATATAAACAAAATAAAAGATTCCCAAATTAAGAAAAAATAAACCAAATTAAAATAAAAAATTATAATAATATAAAACTAAATTTAATTATTATAAATAATTATAATCATTAATATATATATATATATAGTATATATATTAATGATTATAATTATTTATAATAATTAAATTATAGAAATTAAAAATTTTTTTTAAATACATATAAATATATATATAATTATTATTATTGAAAAAATAATAATAATAAATAAATAAACAAATAAATAATAAAAAATAAAAATAAATCCATACACATACATTCATGCACACACTCAAATACAAACATACACATACACACCCATGACCGCACGTACACAAATCTTGATTAGTCATTATAAGCATGACATATGTAATGTATTAATTCTTGAATTTTCTTTTCATAATTGTAGAGTGGAAGAGATACGAGTGGAAGAGATACGACAGGTATGGAATAGGCGTTGAGATTGGTTTCACAAACCAATTCATGCTTTCGCTCACATATTGCATCCATTATGGCGTAGTGAGGATCAGCTTCAGAGTGAGGAGCTAGATTTCGGCTTTCAGGAGTACATACAGCGTTATAGTGGTGGTGATTTAGAGATCATCCGTCGCATAGAGGATGATCTTCTTGCTTTTAGGAATGAGACACACCACTTTGGTAGACTAACAGCAAAGCTCCGAGAGACTCAGATCCAGCCTGTCTCATGGTGGGAGAAATATGGTGCATGTGCACCTACATTGGTAATTTTCTTATTTACTTTGATTTTATTATTTACTAATTAGTGCTTCTCAAGTTTTTGCTTAACAGAAACATATTGCTCTTCGAGTTCTCTCTCAAGATTGTAGCTCTGGATCTTGTGAGAGAAATTGGAGTACATGGGCTCTTTTTCACACAAAAAAGAGAAATAAACTTATGACAGCCCGGCTTGAGAGACTTGTCTTATGCAATGCCAACTTGAAGCTTTTAGAGAGACTTTCAGCATCTCCTGATCCCACACAGATAGATGTTGATAAGCTTGATATTGAGAAGGTGAAGCACATTCCAAAGATTCCTCAGGAGGATAGAGATCTTTACACTTTGCTCTATGAGGAGTCCATTCAGCCCGCACATGATTCCTCAGAAAGATAGAGATCTTTACACTTTGCTCTATGAGGAGTCCATTCAGCCCGCACATGATACACGCTCACGACGCCATGGTGATAGCAGGAGGCATGCATATGAGCCTACTAGAGATATGTTATCTTCTAGTAGTGAGGAGGATATAGAGAGTGATGATGGATCCCAGGATTCTATTGATGTAGAATCTGATTGATGTACTTTGTTTATGGAACATCTTTTATGATGATATGTATTTGACACTTCAGTTTTTTATCTATGATGTATCATTTTGGCTTGGAATTTTGGATTCTTGAAGTATGTATACATAATACAAGTCTTTATAAATTGTCTATTGTCTAGAGACAAATGTTTAATTAATAATGTGCATATGCCATAGTTGAACTTAATAATGTAAGAAATTTGAATGCTCAATGCATGTATGTATGAGTGTATCATGTATGAGTGTATCATGTACGAGTGTATCATGTACGAGTGTATCATGTATGAGTGTATCATGTATGAGCAGTTAGTGTGTGCAATGTGTGTGTGCATTGTGTGTATGTCTCTCTCTCTCTCTCTCTCTCTCTCTCTCTCTCTCTCTCTCTCTCTCTCTCTCTCTCTCTCTCTCTCTCTCTCTCTCTCTCTCTCTCTCTCTCTCTCTCTCTCTCTCTCTCTCTCTCTCTCTCTCTCTCTCTATATATATATATATATATATATATATATATATATATATATATATATATATATATATATATATACAATTTCCCCCGTTTCTCGTTTCCTTCCGTTTCCAAATTTTTGGAAACTCCAAAACTCCGTATCCGACCGGTCCGAACTGACCATTTCCAACCGTGCTGGGCACTATGGTAGCTGTCACCATTCACCTTACCCTCAACATGTAGAATACATCATTGTTCTTAATCATGGCAAGTGAGTGTACTCTGATGCAAAAAAGTACTAAGTGGAGCTCTACTATACCTTTAGTAAACTTCAGGACACTTGTATCAACAAACAAAAATTGGCACAAAAAGACAAAATTACCTCCACAATCTTTTTGATATTGTGTTCAACGGTCGAAAGGATCTCTGATCGAATTTTTTCTTGCATAAAACTTTACTAGTTTATATGTAGTATATATATAGCCCTGACAATGTTCACCAGTTCCATAGTAATTGGAAAAAGTGAGCGAGGGTGTATTGGCATTGCACCTCAAAAAGCTACACTTGTTGTGATAACATTTATTGGAATTCAAGGAGCAAGAACGCCCACAAAGAGCACAAGGAAGAAGAAGACACTCAAGAGCACGACACATAATGTATTACTAACTATAGAATGTACAAAAGATATGCATCGAGCTTTTTTGCGTATACACAATTCAAGGGGAAGAAACCCTCCTAAAGAGGGGAAAGTGTGCCCCATCGATCCCAAGTTTGCTCACAAAAATCACTGCCAAAATATACTCCAGGCATGCTACTAATGGACCCATTAAATTGCACAAATGAAATAGATTAGAGATCAGATGGTCCTCCCCTCTTTAAGTTTTGGGTTTCGCAATGGGAGACGTTTATTCATAAGAAACTTCAAATCCATAAGAAGCATTCTTCCCGTTTTTAATCCTCAAACTAAGCTTCCAATCAAGTTTAACTTATGCTATTACTTTACAAGAGAACATACCCTTTCAATTCTTAAGGAAAACTCACTTCTTTATATTAATTAAGTCGTTTCAAATTGTTAATTTCTCCATGAAAATATACGTACACATACACACGTCTATGGATGGAATACATAAAATATCTTCACAAATGAAAACATGTAATAATGATTCATCAACGGCATCTAGCCTATTTTAAGTTCAAAAGCCAAACTTCACTATGATTAACAAGATCTGATGTGCATGCCACTTTTAGTTTGATAACATGGGATCTAGAACAAAAATACACCATGTGCTATCATATCATATTTTCGAGCAATATCAATATGTCGCAGCATGCATTGTTTGGTCTATTTCTTCAAAGATTTGAAACCATAACCTTTGTAACCACCTCCATTGTAATGTTATGGTTGGCAAGCCAATTAACGTAAACACTTTTTATTTATTAGCCCCTTTTAGAATGAAAATGTATGCTTGGATATGGCTATCAAGTTGAATTAAAGTTCAAGAAAACATCATTTGTGATTCCTTAAACCACAAAACTAACTGATACCTCTTCTACGTGTGTCACTTCTAGCTTGATCAACATGGGATCCGGAATAAAAAATACCAAGTGTGCTATCATATCATATTTGCCAGCAATATCGATATGCCATCGCATGCATTGTTTAGTCTATTTATTCAAAGGTTTGAAACCATAACCTTTCTACGGAATAAAAATGCAAATAACTTTGATAGTTCCTAAGAAAACACTAGTGACTAGATGAACACATTATTTGGATTCAAGTTTCCAAGCAAAAAGAAACAAAAATAAAACACTAAATTAAAAAAATAAAATAACAATTTACCCGCTGCCCTATATCGGTAGGGATATGTTCGTAGAGGGTCTAACTGGGTGACCATATTCAAATCTGCCAATGACTTTGAACGTTCACAATATTCAGAGCGCTTTTCATATGCAGAAGCATTATTTTTTGCCTTCTCAATCAGTTTTGTCATCTCTTCATAGGCAGAAGCTCTTTCATTCCTCAGATAATACACTCTAGCAAGTCCCTGATGTGCCCTTGTATGACGAATTTCAAGAGCACTGAGATAAGCATCTGCTGCCAGATCCAGTTCACCGCAATCAACATAGACACTACCAAGATTGTTCAGTGCCTGCATTCATAAATAACGACTGATATCAGCATATGATGCAAGAACCAGAAGTCTCTGTTTGACTTAGCTAAAAAAAGCCCTTGAAAAGGAAAGGTGATGGAATAATTAACACCCATATCAACTTGTTCTCAAAAATAAACAAGAATTCAAAGTGGACATAGATGCTCGTGATATTGCAGGATCAATCACCAAAACCCTAACCTGTCCCTTGCGGAGACCATCTGAAGGACATTTCAATGCCTCTTTCAAGAGATCCACCACTTCTTTTGACACCTCAATGTGTCTGTTTGTGTCTGCCAAGGCATAGGCCTTCAAAAAAAATGCTTCAAATGAGCGTTGTAGATCGATTGACTTCTGTGCCTTAAGAATTGCTTCTTGGCAATGCCCTGTATCGTACAGAATCCATCCCTCATACACTAGCCGCTCAGGCTCACTTGGGGCGTTCTCGCGAGCCAGTTGAAGACTCTGCATTGCTGACTTTGGACAATTAAGCCTGTGTACCATCCACACAATCAGCTCTTTCACAATTCTAGACATGCAAATTAAATTTTGTGAAGATAATGATTGGAAGACCACCAAAGAAAGTTTTTTAAGATGAATAGAACTTCGGAAACTGAAGAAATGAAAATTTCATGATGTCTGCTAAATTTTTAATGTAATAAAAGCAGACCGTAAGAGCAGCAAAGATTGGCGGAAAAAGAGCAATGCTTTCGAAGGATCTGACTCGAGCATTTGGTGCACAACAGCAAGTGAACCAATGTCATCCACAGATGACCATCTATCATATAGCTGCATCCAACAATCTGCTATATTCCACTGTTCAACATGAGGAGAAAGAAGGTCAAGCAATTTGGAAGCCCTGACCCTCCCAGAGTATAGAGTATACTTCGGATTGAGGGTAAGCAACGCACGGACATCTCGAATAGCACCTGCATAATCCTGAGCAGCAAGACAGAAATATACCCGCAGTTCTAGGCAATCTGTGGTGACCTTGAATCCAAGGATTCGATTGATTTCCAAGATAGCTTCATCAACTTTGGACTCATCCATGAGCCTGGCTGCTCTATATTTGTAGGGATAAGTTAAGGTCGGATCCAATTCAGTGGCTTTGTTTAGTTCAGCAAGTTTTTCTTCTTCCTCGCAATATAAAGACCTTTCAACGAACATCCAACCTATTTGTTTTTGGTCACAAAACTTCAAATTTAATGTTGAAAGAGCTGCATTTCTATGTCCAAACTCATACTTTGCACGTGCTAGACCAGCTGAAGAATAATGGTGACCTTCTTCAACAGCTGCTTCAAACATTTGATGGGCATCTACAAAAAGCTTCCTTTCTAGCATGGAACATCCCAGCAGATGCAATGCCCATGCTCTTTCCCTGCCAGGCTTTGCTGATTCTTGTAGGCACTCCAGAAACATGACACATGGATCAGAACTTGCATCATCTTCCATCGCTACTTGACTCAGCAAACTGTAGAATGCAAATGCAGAGTGTGTCCTCATCATGAACATCTTCATATCATTCCTACTTAACAATGACACTACTTGAGAATTCTGCAGTATGCCTGGAAGCCCATGTAATAGAACTTCCAAACATGATGCTACTAGCAGAGATGCACTCTCCTCCAAGCCATATTCCATCAGTATGAGTGCATCCTGCCCTGTAAGGGCCAACTTTGAAAGTGCATTATCACAAGCCTCTTTGATGTGCTCACAGCAAAACCTGTTTGCAAATGTAAGAACCTCCAACAACCCATTCGGATCCAGCTGAGGCAAAGTACCTGTCCTACTAAATTCATCAACCGCTCTCATAGCTTCCATGGAGACCCCACTTTGAGAAAAATCTATTCGCTTCAACTTTGATTCTGTGAAGCATCCATTGAGCATGGTATCAAAAGGCACAGAAAGAGAAGCTATCCTTTGTCGCCCACATATTACTTCTTCACTACCTATGGAAAATGTGATTATTTCATCCAGGCTTTCAACACTTAAAGTATCCATTTCTGCAGAATCAGAACTGACTCTGCTCATCTCAGAGCTTGGAGCACCCATACCATCGTCGCAATGAGCTGTTCCCATATGCCTGTCTAGAATAGAAGATCTGTTAATCAGATCCTCTCCCTTTTTTTCTAGCTGTAACCAAGCTTTATAAACAATTTTTGAGATAGGATTTTTAGCAAGATTACTGGCTGCCCCTAGACTTCGGCGAACAAGCTTGCTCTCACCAAGTCCTTTGAAAATTAAGGCCTGAAATAAACATAAGTTTGCTTTCTCATGTTCTGGAGCACTTTCTATTTCCTCATGTAACTGTGCCAACATCTCTACATAGTCTAGAGGTTTCAAATGTGGTTCGATCAATGGGTCTGCCAGCTTTGAGGCCAAAGAACTGCAAGATCACAAATAATTTGAATCATTCTGAGAGTTTACATGAATAACCTTAAAAAGTTGCTTTTCACAACATGAAAACAAGCTCCCTCTGAAGAACCAGAAAAAACGGATAAAAATTTTCAAAAAGAAGGGGACAAATTATCACAAAATAATTGACCTGCGAGGTCGCTCTGACATCCCTTCCCACTGCTTTTTGCATTTCAATCGGTCTGACTGTATACAGTAATCTGGGGATTTATCGTATGGAGAAAGGGCATGAACCTGACTGCCTCTACATGAATCTGCCAGCCAAAGACCTCTCATTTGTATGAAAGCCAAGGCTATGTTTTCATATAATGTATCAAGAAGCAGTGTGACACACTTTTCTCAGCTTCAATTCGGATCATCATCAACTTCATATACTGACTCTACGTTGGAGTGCAAAACGGCCTGTGAAAAGATTATCATCGTCGGAATGAATAAGTGCTTGATCGATAAATGCATCGCATGATAGTAACTGGCAAGAAGCCCGTCAATTTTGTCAAGAGTGTGAACTCATCCTGATCTGCTTCCGTTGAGGTTGGTGAAAGACTGTCTCAAAATATGCAGATTCTGCAAGGCGTTGGCAACTCTTTCTGGCTCAGCTCGTTTACACATAATCAGCAACATCCGTCGATTGCGAAGTGATTGAAAAAAATCCATGGCTAGTATGACAGTGCGGAAACATGACCACTACATTATTCTTCTTAGGTCACGAAACGTGCTTTGGAACAACGAATCAGGAAAATAACCATATGCGCACTTCCCGAAGGCAGCACCTAGAAAAGAAACAACTATAGGACGACGCGTAGGATCACGGAGTGGCAAAGAATGTGGAATAAATATGGAAGGATTATGCACTCGCTACAGACAAAACAAGCAAACAAGTTACCGCTGAGACTGGATTCCAAGTGACGACAGGAAATCAGCCTCAGACTTACAGTACTGAGCTCCGCCGATCACCTGCGGAATCGCAACACACGAGTAGCATTCAGGGTTCGAAGCGAGAAGAAGAAGGTTGCTTGCGGCTGCAAGAAGCTTGAGCACACAGAGAAACGGGAGAAAAGAAAATAAGATTGTCCGTCCGTTCTCTCTCTCCCCTCTCTGTCTCTCTCTAACAGATAGGCGAAGGACGCACTTTCTCTCTCTCTCTCATCAGTCATAAGCAGATGGAAAGACAATGAATCTCTCTCTCCTATGTCTGTGTGCGCAGATGCGGACTGTGGGGTCAAGACTAGTGTGTGTTGTTAACCTCGTGGCCCCTTCTTCGGGAAAGCTAGGAAGCGGTTGGCATTATGCACTTGTTGCATTTCTGAGTGGAACCACCAACGTTGTGATGTTTGGAGCAGCCATGGATGTAAGTTCGAGCTTCTTGAGGATACAATTTGACATGCATACAAAGAGATAGCGAAAGAGAATAATACGCACATGCATATTGTATTCTTTATTATCTCTCATCTCGATTTACGTGTATTAATTATTGTGGTTTACATATTAGCTAGAGTTCAATCACTTCGTGTGAATAGCTTGCACACGTGTTGGTATGATATTGGAGTGTGTGCATTGCCAATATGGGTGCCAAAGTATCTAAAAAAAAGTTGATATGGTTCCATGCATCATGCATTCACCAAGGGAGCAGCAAGGATATAAAGAAAAAAGTGGAACTCAAGGGAATAAAGGAGGGAAATCATCACTTCTCAAACATATTGCTTCCTTGTGAATATCCAATTTTATTCACTAGTGGAGTTTTCTTGTGCATGTACAAGCCCTCATGTGATGAAACTAAAAGATTGCCTCCCACATCAAACTTTGTGCAAGCCAAACATTGACCATCATTCACCTTCAAAGCTTGTTTCAAAGCTCTTCAAGCAAGCTATGAAAGAGTCTCTCTAATGGCAAGGGAATTATGTCAGAGCCTTCTCATTCCTGGTAGGTTGCATGAATCATTGTAGCCTCAACCTTGGCAGAAGATGAACAATGCATCATTCGCTTTCAAGAAGCCACACTATCCCATTTCAACATCTTTGGTTAGTGACAAAAGGGATTAGTGAATAGATATTTCATTTCTAAGATTGTATTGTGTTTTTCCTCATCTTATATCAAATTCCACTCATGCTACCACAAAGGACACAAGTAGGTAATGAACTCATTATGCACGAATCCACATGACAAGAGCATAATGCTAAAGGAAGTTGTTGATAACACTATACATAAACAAATGCATACTAAATTTTTTCCACAGATTTGTAGTTTAGATCTCTTATTCTAGTAGCGTAGATCTTGTTGTACATGTCTCGGAAGAGTCTTGCCATAAAAGCCCACAAACGAAGAAGCTAGAAGGTTAGTTGATTTTTTTGAACTTCTCAAATTTTCAAAGTTTATGTGAAATGGGACATGAGAGGTCCATTACGAAAAACCCCTTCCCTCATTTTCTTTTTTTCACTGACACTCCTATTTCTTCTCATCATCTTCATTTTGAGATATCCTATGTATGAAATGGCGAAAAAATAAGTGAGTTATGGTCATTTTAGTGATTGTTTGTTTGTCATCAATCATATGTGTGTAATTGAACTCACCATTTGATGCATGATTGGAAGACTAGTGATAATGCAATCAGAAGACCATTGATAATGCAATTGGAAGACCATTCATATTTCAATTGGAGGCCATTATCATACACTTGGAGGTTCATTGATCACATTATTGGAAGATCATGCAACCGTGTAACTGTGAAACTAGAGCTCATGTGATTGTGGAACTAGAGATCATGTGATCTTTGTTGGAGTTTGAGATCTTTGGAAGCACACAAACAACACAAGAAAGAAGAAGAAGCTTGGAGCACAACACAATATAGAATGTATTACCAAGTGAATGTACAAAGATAAGTCGCCCATTACGGTTATAGGCGTATATACAATCTAGGGGGGGCTCCTAAAGGGGAAAAAAGTGCCACAATGGTCCTAAGTGTGTTCATACACATTTATCCCCCTCCCAAGTGCAGGTTCTTACATGTCACTCACCCATCCACCACTACAAACACCACGAAGATGCTTCCCATCCGACTTGCATGTGTTAAGCATGCCACTAGCATTCATCATGAGCCAAGATGAAACTCTACATGAGATTGGTACTTATATCACTTATAGCTTCTTTAAACGCAAAAAGTTGAATGAATGTTGTTTTCTTTTTTTTCTTTACATACAACTTGAGTGAATGTGATGGATAATGGCATGTTTGATAGAAAAAGCTATCAATGCATGTGCTTGAGCTCTCTCCCATCCCAATGAAGTTGCTCAATAGTATGTATAGTAAGAACCACAGCATGAACAAGAATTTGAAGATCATTATCTTCAACGCAATCTACACCACCTTTAATAATTGTATTTGCAGGTGTAGTACAATGTTTCTCAACACCCTACACAATATCCCACAACCCTTTTGCTACCAATACATGATGCATCATATATGCCCATGATGGGTAATTATTACCATCCAAGTTATCCTCAACAACCAACATACAGAATACATCATTGCTTTCAGCCATGGCCAATGACTATATACCTTGATGCAAAAAATGGTTGTATCTCAAAAAGTTGAACAAAGACACCTTGTCGAGCTCTATTAAACCTGTAATAGACTTTGAGTCGCTTGTACTAGCAAACCAAAACGTGTATATAATCTTGGCACAAATGGACAAAATTGTCTGCACAATGACTACAATAGTGCACTCAGAGGCCGAACTAAGCTCATATCGAAATTTTGATGCCCAGATAGCAAAGTTGTTTTGAACTCTTAATCACCTCGAGTATGCTCACCAATTTTTGACCAGAGGGGTGTTGATGATGCCTTAAATGAAGCGGTGACCTACTCTCATGCCAATTGTTGGAGGTTGAGGACTATGGAAGCACACAAACAACATGAGGAAGAAGAAGAAGCTTAGAGCAAAACACAATACATAATGTATTACCAAGTGAATCTACAAAGATAAGTCACCTATTAATTAGCGTTATAGCCATATATACAAGCATGGGGCAAAAAATGTCCTAAAGAGGGAAAAAAATGCCTCGAAAATCCTAAGTTTGTTCACATAGATCAATACCAAAATATAACAACAAATTGTGGAACTAGAGATCATGTCATTGTGGTTGTAGAGATCATGTGATCTTTTGACTTGTGACTGTGTGCACTTGATGTTGATTGTTGAGTTGATTAGTTGCATAGAAGCTTCATAAAAAGCAATCAAATCATCCACTTACTACCACTTATTGCAAGCAGATAAGATTTACTCTTTTTCAATTGATATTTTGAAGGTGTGTACTTGATTACCTCATGTTCATCCTATTAATTTCCTTCCATCACTTTTTCCATGAGCCAATTGATCATATTGAAACATGTAATTTGTTAGTAGTACCAGAGGAGGAGGAAGCGAGCATAGATACCACGGAAACATGTGAAGAGAGCATGAGCAAGGCCAAGACAAGAGCATTAATTTTTTGAGCGATTCAGTGTTTTTCAAGATTAAAAATATCATTTTTACTTCCAATAGTGATTTTTTCACTAACATGTAACATAAAACATCATCACGATCTAATCAGCATCATATAACCCCATCATCACCTGGAGAAGGATCAGTTTTAGTGGATCCTACTCCTGAGGAATTAGATATGATGCTTAAGGCATATCAGACCAGAATCCATGAAGGGCCAAATGTGATAGAACATGACAAGTGTTACCCTAGAGCTGACCTAGAGATTGAAAGAACTAACTTGTGTGTGAAAATGGTAGAACTATCTCAAATCATGTTTGAGGCCAACCATCTTTTCAATTGCGCTAACTCAACCAAAGCACAATTTCACTTTGATGGGTTGCTAGAGAGACTAGATAAAATAATAGTCAAATCAGGAAAACTAGCAACATCACAAGTGAGTAACGCTAAAAATGAAGGGGTAAGCCTTCAACCCAAGGAATTCTATGCTCCTAACTCTACTGATCTTGGAATCCTTTCTTTAGTGCATCCGCACTCACAACAATTCCTAAGAGAGATTCAAGAAGATAAGTGGGCAAGGGAGAGTGAGAATCTTCCTCCCATTGAGCTAGTAAATTATCTTCATGATCAGTTTCCACAAGGCATTCCCTCTATATACGGAGAGCAAGAGGATACCTAGTTTAGTGAACGGTTAGACTTTGAGCCTAATTCCTTGCAAGAATTGTCTCATTTCACAAGCCCATGGGAGTCTAAGTCTATCCATATGAGAGCATCCACGATCATGGTAAGAAATGAAACCTAAGTTGCACCTAGAAAACATGGATGTAGTAAGTAGCACCAAAGTGCAGTGCCATCTCAATTTGGAGGAACTACTCAAAATTTAACCAGAACTATTGAAACACATAGCCAATCAAGTGCCAAAAGTAGCTATAACTCATTTCTAGGTAGGATCACATAAGGCAGTACCCAAGATACCCTTGGATAAGATAGGAGACATGGGCGAAGGAGAAGAAGGAAATACCTATCTCCCTATCACTTATCAAGGCTACACAATGAAAGCTATTTTGGATGCAGGTGTAGGTGTACCTACTGCTAACACCTCCTTATGGAAGCATTGGGGCAAACAAGCACTTAGACCAACAAGAATGAAGTTGCAAATGGCTGATGGCCACATAGAGAAACCTATAGGATTCTTGGAAGGAATAACTCTCAGCACTTGTGATATGGAGTTTGAGCATACTTTCACCATATGTGAATTTGGCAAGAACCATGCATATAAGATGATCTTAGGTAGATCATTCATGAGAAAATTGCAAATAGTGCAAGATTGGGGAATCGATTCTTTATACTCACAACATTTAGGAGTCACCACTAAATTCGATCTCAAGGATTACTCATATAGAGATGTGCCCTCTATATAATGGAGCCCCATCCATAGAGCATCGGATGACACAGAATCAGTCCACTCCATAGAATCAAAATCTTCTTGGATGCATGAAGACATTCACTTATGGATGTGCAAAGTGTTGAAGCAAGCAAACACAACTTTTATATGAATTAATGAGTTTAGAATAATGTTGGATGGCCTTGTACGTGGATCACTATTTTAGAAGCTTTAGAATTTGTGGCTAATATGTATTACTCACTTAAAGTAGGAAAAGTTGTTCAAAAGCTAGGGAGAGTTATTTTTAGGATGCATGTAAAGAGACAGTTAGAGATTCATGAATTCAAGGCTTCACATGTGTTTTATAAACATCCAAAGCATGAAATATGATGTAGAAGGCGTGGAGAATCTTGCTCAACCTCTGTACATGAGTTTTGTACTCAATACAAGTCATTCTTGAAGAGTTTTGTAGCTTCTACCTGTGCCGCAGCTCTATATCTGACAATCTGTCAACTTGTTTTGCTTGGTTCTCTCTTTCTATTTATCCAAATTCAGTTTCGTAACTGGGTACAGGTAGCTTAGACACTCTACTTTAGATCTATCAAGTTTCATTGCATTTGGTTCAGCCGTTTGTGCACTATGATCAAAATACTACATGCTGCTATAAACTATCAAATTAGGGTATCTAGACTTTTGTGCTTTGTTTGCATCTATGTTTCTCCTTGATTACTGAATAAAATCTTGTGTTCTTACATTCATTGAAAAGCCCTATGTGTCTGATATGGATGGTGCAAATTTCATGATCATTGGAGGTATAATATCATATTTATGATCTCTGCAACAAAGCATGTTTTCTCTGCAGCACCTGTTAGAGATGTCCCTCATACATGTATCTTCCAAGAGTCATATCTGGGTGATCAAATTTCCATTTAGGATGATCTATAGCTCATTGGAAAGATATTAGTGTCTAGTATATCCATCTAAAATAGTTTTGAAATATTCTTTATATTTTTGGAGTTATGGCTTCTGCAAGCTAGAGAGGTTCTCTATTTGTCTCACCAAATTTTCAGAGAATAACCTGTGAGGTTCATCTAGCTTCCTGCTGCACTTGGAGTTGTTTCAAACTCCTTCATAAAGTTGTAGTTGGAGAAGAGAAAAGATTATCCGTACGAGAAGTAGGTACAAAGAAGCACCCTAGATCAATTTAAGACCCAACCTATGCACCTATGGTGTTCCTAGATGAAAAATTCACGATTGGGCATAAATTTTAGCCACCATGGACATAACAGTTAATGAGGAACAATGGAATCCCCATTGTGATGAAGATGGCTATGATATTTCAGTCTTCACAATAGAACCAATCATGTATGATTCGGTTATTAAAGAGTTTGAACCTCAAATGAGTGAACCCAAGAAAGATAGTGACCACGATGAAGACTCTATCCTCATGGATCCTTTTTGCACTTTCAGAGGAAGAGTACCTCTATCTGATAGAAGTCGAAACTCAAGAGGAGGAAAGATCAAAATCCAAAGAAACATTGATAGTAACCGAAAAGAAGAAAGGGAGAAACCAAACTCTAAGCCAGTAGAGGAAGAGACCCTATTTGAGGTCCCCAAGAACTTCAAAAAATACAAAATATAAGATCAAAAGGTCATGGTAAGGATGCCTGATAGAGAAGCACTCACAAGAGTGGCATATGACAACAAAGAGAAAACTAAGAAAATTGTTATGACCATAGAAGAAGATGAAGAACGATATACGTACATAGGACATGGCCTAACCGAAGAAGAAGAACAGAAAGAGTGGATAGCATTGTTAAGAGCATATAGAGATGTGCTATGTGGAGCTATAAAGACTTGTGGCAGTGTTAGCTTAAAGAAAGTTAACACTGCCACCATCAGAGATAGATATTTACTTCCTATCACATAACACTTATTGGAATGTGTAGGAGGCAAGGAAGTCTAAAATCAAATCTGAAAAATGTTATTTCTTTTGAGAACGCATTGCACCATGTACAGGACTTGAACCTTGGTTGAACGTATAGGAGCGTTTTACTTTATCCACGTAAACACGTCAATTTTTTGTAGGAGGAAACATGAAAAAAGCACTTCATATGGCTACATAAGGTGGAAAATTTGACATTTTCTTCAACAAATATGTGGCTTCAATAATGTAATTGTCATGTGAACTCTTAGTTGGGGGGTTAATAGGACCAACAAAGTCTATCCCCACTTGGAGAATGCACGTCCTCCCACCATGGGTCTCAGTGGCATCTCATCCTTACGTATCAGATACTGAGTTCGCCCACAAATATCACACCACTTCACATAGGTATGATCATCCATGTGAAAGGTTGGCCACCAAAGACCTGCAAATAGTATCGCTTTGATCACTTGGTTGGGTCCAAAATGTCCTCCTTCCACACGTTGGTGGGCAAATTCTAAGATCTTGAGATATTCGCTTTCATGGATACATAGCCTTAGGTATCCATCTCTTCCTCGTCTGTATAAGTTATCTCTAATAAGAGTATAGTCTATCGCTTCGTATTCTAAGCTCTTGCGTCTTGTGAAGGTCATATTTTGAGGGAATGCTTTCGTCCTCAAAATCTTACCAATGGTTTGCTCCAATCTGGTACTAAGGACATTTGATACAGAGTGGCATGTTCCACGTGGTCTAACACCACAGATTGCGCATTCCTTGCACATCCTATGGACATCTGCTTCCATCATTTGCCAGTATACAACTAATCTTTGCAGATTCTGTAGGGTTTGATGCTTAGAATGATGTTGCTTCAATGCACCTGTATGTGCTATTTGCAACCACTTGACATGCTCATATTCATCTACACAACAAGCCAGTATGCCTTGATCAGTGTGCTTATACACACTACCTACCATTATGTGATATTTTTGAGACCTCACTACTTCCTTACCTTTGGTTTTTAGTACAAGATGTTTAGGTCCAAAGGTTAGAATAGGCACGATAGTTTCGGCCTAGTTAGGCACTACTTCTAGGAGTGAATAAGTAAGCATCAGGAAGTTCATTTGATACTCCTTGCAGGGACTCTCCTGAAGTGAGTCTAAAGAGGTGGTCCACCCTTAGGTAGATCTTACCTTTCTTAACCACAACTTCAAAGTCATATTCCATTAATACGAGGAACCATCTTACTAATATGCCCGTATTTCAAGGTTTGTTCACTAGATATAGTAGTGCTTGATGACCTGTAAAAAAATTAACTTATTTGCAAGAAAATAATGTATAAACTTTTTAACCGCATGTACCATGCCTAATCCTTCTTGTTTGGTGGTGAAAAAGTTTCACGCTGCTACATTTAATTGCTTATTTGTGTAAGCTATTGAAAGATCAATGTTACCTTCCCCTGTAGGTTGTGCTAGCACACACCCAATAGCATAATTGGATGCATCCACATGTACATGGAAAGGCTTAATCCGATCAGGTGTAACACTCATCCATCCACTCGAAATTAGTCAAAAGATTGTACAGAGGCTTTACAATGATTGCATACATGTGGATAAAACATCGGTAATACCCACAATGTTCCATGAAAGCTTGTACTTATATTCTTTGGTCTAGTTAACTCGGCCATGGAATTAACTTTATCCTCGTCCATTGAGATTCCATTCTTTGACACTATGTGTCCTAAGATCTTGTCTTGTTTGACCATGAAAAAAGCACTTTTCTAGGTTCAAGAAAACTTGATATTCTCTACATTTGTCAAATATTAATGTCAGCTCTAGAATGTATGTTTTCCTAATGTTGGAATAAGCACATAAGTAATCAATATAGATCTCTAAATTCTTTCACAACAACTCTTTGAACATCTTTCAAATGTAATAGGAGCATTGGTGAGTCCAAAATGCATCATGCGAAATGCAAATATGCCCTGTTCTATGGCAAAAGTCATCTTATGTTAGTCTTCAGGGGCGATAGCTACTTGATTATAGCATGAAAATCCATCAAGGGCACGTAGTTTTGCAATGTGATATGGAGGCATGGATTGATTTTAATTTGCAATCCAAGTTAAAATCTTTTCACTAAAGCTTTAATTGTGGGTGGTTTTAGATGGACATAGAACAATATATAAGAAGAGGTTGGCCTCACTTCATGATCATCACTCAAGGTGATCAATCTTCTCAAGGAGCTCTATCAAGTTCTCAATGCTAAGGAGGAGATCTTGGAGGTCCTCTACATGAGGAAGTGTTTCTACACACTTGGAGGAGGTGTAATCTACATCTAAAGACATTTGGAGGAGTTCATATTAGCTAACAGATTTTGAGTAACAAGTCTATTTCTGTTCCTACTTGTTAGTTCACTAGTTTCTGATTTAGGGATAATCAGAATTTGGGTTTGTTGTAAAAAATTTCTAAATTGTTCATATTCTCATACACACTCTTCATACCTCTTTAGCACACAATCTCTTGTATTCTGTTCCTATTTCTGCCTAGATTCAGATAATGTCAGTTTGTATAATATTCACACATTATAATTTGACATTGGAATATAGATAGTGTAGGTACTCTAGCTTACCATACACTTTGAAAGATATTGTCTATTCCCTTTCTATCTCTCACTCATCGTCTTTTTGAGTATTAAGGTGTGTATGCTAAAGTTCATGTGTTGGAACATCCTATAAACCTGTGATTAATTGTTATTGTTAACAATAGAAGTTTCTGCAATAAAAGTTGCTCAGTTGGATATTTAAAGTGTTTAGTTTGCTAAATCAAAGTTTTCTCAGTCGGATCTTGCTGACTTGGATGTTTGATGAGTCTGATTTTTGAAAGTTAGTTACAATTTGATTCTAACAACTTTGTCACATGAGAAACGGTTGTATTCATGTGATGTGGACATTTTGTTTATCTAATAGGACTTAGTTTGTATGTGAGAGGGCAACAACACAGTTTTTTGGATTAAAGAAAAATCTTGGATTTCTCCTTAGATTATGTCTGTAGCTCTGTATTCCTGTTAAGTGCTCAAGCTTTGTAATCTTGATCAATGTTTAAATTTGTTTTATGCATTATGTGTTCATTTTGAGTAAGTCTAAGTGTTTGTGTTTCATTCTGTTGTGTGAGTGAGTAGCGATGTGTTGAAGAACCCCAACACATTTGGAGATCCTATTGTGCTTGCTCAAAGAAGCAAGAAATGCATGTCGGGAAGAAGAGGAAGAGTGGGTAGAAGATATTATACATGAGCGCAAACTCAAGCTAGTAACATGGATCCATTTCTTGATTCATATGATTGGTACGAGGCACAAGAAGATTCAAATTCAGAGTTTGACGAAGAGGGAGAGGGATTTGGTGCAACAGAAGTAAGGCTAGTGTGCAGAATTTTAGGAGCATTGATCTTTGACAGAAGCAACTGCAAGAGTAAGAAGGCGACTCCAATTCCACCCATTGGGAGGGACTACGAGGAGGATCAAAAGAAGATGCAGATTGCCATGTTGCTCGATTTGAAATTAAATGGACAACAAATGGTTATCCAACACTATACAATGATGCAATCAAATTGTAACAATTTGCAGCTACATTAGAAGGAAAGGCTATGAGTTGGTTCAACCAATATGGTATTGCCCATTTTGCTACTTATAATGCATTAAAAACAACATTTTTGCAAAGATTTAGGAGAGAGAAGACTCCCTCTGATGTTCTGAGAAAACTTAGAACAATCAGGCAAAGGAATATGTTGGTAGAAGATTATGCCCAAAGATTCAAAATTTTGATGGAAAGATTACAAGGTAATGAAAACATATGGAGATGTTAGCAGGCTATTCCCTAAAAGCACTAAGAAGCAATATTAGACATGCAGTAGCCAGTATTGATATAACTGGTAGATTTGATGTGTTGGTAATAGAAGTTGTCAGGGTAGAAAAGAGGTTTGGCAGAACAAAGAAGAAATATAGCAATTCCTATTCAGATGAAGAATCTAATTAAGAACTAGATTTTGGAAAAGATATGATAGATTCAGATTCGGAAAGTGAAGAAGAAGTTTCAGTACGAAGGCATATAAGTCAAAAGGGAAATAGGGCAAGGAAGAAACTTTAATTAGTCGTCTAAAGAAGAGCCGATATTCAATAATTGCACCCAAAGAAAAAAAATTTGCGAGATATGTGAGAATGAGGATCATACTACAATTCAATGTTGGTACAATCCAAAGCATAGAGGTCAACAGGCAAGACAAGACAATAGAAGCAACAATGAAGTTGCAGCAAATCAAGCAATTCCAATTCAAGAAAGAGGTGGTTTCTAGAGGCAGCTACAAGGGAGACCTCCATGGAGGGAACAAGGAAATCAACAAGGGAGACCAGACAAAGTAATTCCATGTGGGTATTGCTCTGCTCAAGATCATTGGATTGGTCTTAATTGCCCATTATGGGTCAAACATAGAGAGGAAAGATGTGTACCAATTGTTAGGTATAATCAGAATAACCAGTAAGGGCAACAACAACAACAGGGTCAGCAAGCTACTCAGGCAAATGTCATTGTAATTGACTTACCAAAGGAAAAGTTTCAGGGTGGTCCAAGTTCACGTACTTCAAGAAACAGGAAACAAGGAGCATATGGACCAATGGAGTTGCGATTGTAGACAATGTACTGAGATGAAGGAAGTGTACGTCTTGGCAATAACAAGATAAAAAAACAAGGGTCCAATTGATCGGCAGGAACAAAGGCAGATTAGGTATCAGGTACAAAAACGGATCCAACAAGATTAGGAGAAGTAGAAGGAAATTCAAAGTATATCAAAAGTGGGTAATAACCTAGTGCCAACTCACATACAAAGGCAAGAAGATAGGATGAACCCTAAGAAGGAGTTGGACAATGATTGGTTTGAGGTAATTATTAATTCTCCTTTACAGTTATCTTTGGATCAGTTATTATCTTTAGTCCTAGCTTTTAAGGAAAAGTTGTTGAAGAAGCTGGTTGGGAAAGAATCAGAAGCAACAAAAACGTCCACAATTTTAGCATCAGCTAATAATATTGATCCAGCATATGTGGATTTTGTAGTGCCATTTATTCAAGCACAATAAGCAGAGAATGTTTGATGAAGTTTTGTTGGATGGCGGTTCAGGTGTGAATATCTTGCAAGAACATATTTTTAAGGAGATGGGGAATGGGGCATTAGCTCCAGCGCCTTTTTAGGTCAAGATGGTAGATCAGACAAGAGTGCAACCTTTAGGAATTCAAAAGCAGTAGCAAATAGTAATTGCAGGTATGACATTCATGGTCAATTTTGTGGTAATTAGAATGCCAGAATCTACCTACCCATATGAGATGTTGCTAGGTAGACTGTTGGGTTGTAGGCTATGCACACATCCTCAATTGTGCATGGGAACCCTCCTTAGACCATGAGAACAACCCTCTTTGTATATACTTGAGTGTCACATGTGAACACTCTTTTAAAGCACTTTTTGATATTTCCTCATACCATAGTATAGGAGACTTGAGAATCTCTCACTTTTTTGGCTCTTCTAGGATACTCCCACGTAAAAATCCCACACATGCATATTCTTGGGATTTGGTTGTTAGAAGAATTGATTTTAGAATATCCTAGAAGATATGTTAGTTAGAGAGATATCCACTTTTTGACTTTTCAAAGAAGCACATGGGGAAATGTGTTTAGCTTATATATAGAGGCTCATTTTTGTAAAGAGGGGAGCTTTTGGTCGATGTGCTCTCATGTAATATCTCTTATGAATGGAAGAAGGCTCCCTTTTACTCCAAGACTATTTACATTTATGTATTGTGTCTTTGTGAGTGTGTGAGAGTGGTGTCTGTGTGTGTCTATGCATGTCTCTCCTTTGTGTGAGTAGAGTAGTTGCATTGCTTGTATTTTCCTCATGGACTAGGATCCTTGACTCCCTATTCTCATTGTTTTCAAGCATGTGGCATAGCATATGTGTGATGCCAATGGCTTGAACATGTTGGAGGTAGGGGTGGATGAGAGGAGAGTCACTCTTGAGCTTTCCCTTTTTGCTTCCATGCAAGGTGCTGAGGGTTTTTGGTCTCCTACTACTGCAACGTCAACACTTTTTGGCGCCATTGCCGGGGACATCGGCCTTTCATCACTTGGAGAGCTCAAGAACGTGTGGTAAAGTATTGTGTTGCAATTTTTTTTGCTCAATTGCGTTGGATTTGAGTTCTTGCATGGCACTTTCACCCTTCCATTGGGCCATTTGCTCCCCATTTCTTGTTTTTAGTAGTATAGTTTTAGTCTACTTTAGTTGTTGCAAAAAAACATCCCTAACCCCCTTGTCTCTCTCACCCTCTCACATACACATACCCCTCCTATACACACACAATAGGCATCATTTTCAACCACTGCCATCTCCTTGTTGAGTGAATGCCTTGGATAGGGGGATGGGTACTCTTCCTTAACCCTCCCTCTCTTCAAATTTCAAGAAAAACCAAAAAGAAGTCGAGTAGTGTTTTTTCAAATCATCAACACATGTCATCTTGAAGTTTTTTTTTCCATCTCACACTTCGAAACTTTTAATTGTCTGACCACTCATGTGCCTTATGGGATGTGGATGGCGCCATCACCACTTTCATATGCACATCTAGAGGGGCCAAGAGACTACCTTTTCCACTCAGATAGGTGAGCCTTTATGGATGAGCATTAAAGAGTTGTCTATTTGATCTCTTCCCTTAGCTACGGAGGCAGGCCATAGGATTCAATGCATACCTACCAAATGGTGATGGGGCAGTCCATTCATACATACAACCTAGGATACATGCTTATCCCACCCTGCCAAACGTCCCTTCTCTTTCCTCACAGGGTCGAGCCTCATGCTCCCCCTTTGGCTCTTGTCAGTCGATAGGCCTATTGGACAGGGGTAAGCAATGGCTTCCCCTCTCAGCTCTACAACTTGGGGTTGAGTTTTACCCCCCTAACTTGTTAGAACAAGTGTCGTTAACCCCCAGCCTGGAGTATCCTTCTCGCGCAAGTCTCCGTTGTATTCATCAAGCTTCTCATCGATCATTATGGCTGCGTTGGTGAGATTTAGCTCAGCTTGGTGGTGGGGTGATGGTCGTGACAAGGTCTTGTATCCCACCCTCTATGGCTCTTCATGGTACTCGAAATGGATTCTTGTCTGCTTTGGAGGCAAGCCATCCTTTTGTCCACCTTTCGAAAGGTTTTCTGATATAATGGGCATCGAGATTGAGCTCACCTAGAGCCCTTCTATTGCTCATCTTTTGTGTGAACTCGGAGCTCCCCTGCATGTGATTACTTTTCTAAGATCTCCTTTGTGACCATGGCATTGCTACATATTGAGCACTGTGGCGTTTGGAGATGTTTGGCATATGGAGATTGACCATGAAATTGTTGAAGATTGAGCACTATCGTGTATGTAACCCCTTAATCCTTGTGGCATACAGAGATGCTTGGCCCCTCTAAAGCCTGGCTATACAACTCCCTTGGGCCGTTCTAACAGGCTTCCATCCACGAGGACTCTGTTGATGTGTTGACAATCGATTAAGTATTGCTCCTTCTGACTCGGTGTGCAGGAATCCCTGATGGTGACTATCAAAGGCCTTGTGCACAGGCACTATAATGCTTCTCGATGCTCGGGGGTGAGGAATTGCCTGGTGGTGGGAGTTGTTAGGATCAAGCTCTTCTACGAAGATAACTTTCCACACATGTCACCTGCCAAGCAACAAATGTATGCTCTATGCACTCTACTACTGCAGGTTGTTGCCCCGTGCCCCACCTCTCTTCGGACTTGTCCAAGCCTCCCTGAAGGATACCCAAATCTGTGGCTCTCCTCCCTCACGAAGCTACCCCATGTCTCAACGTTGGGATACCCCCCCTTGCTCATGATCCAGACTCTACTGAGAGGAGCCCATCTCTACTGCGATATCTCCAAGCATAGATTCTTCCCAGAGTATTTCGAAATTAAGAATGTAACGCTCTTTCGCATCTAAGCCTGTGAGTAGTGCTACTATCAGGACCTTGACACATGATTAACCCATGGTTTTCTGTGAGGGTCATGTACCACATTT
The DNA here is from genome assembly GCA_020310875.1 of Ceratopteris richardii. Lineage (NCBI taxonomy): Eukaryota > Viridiplantae > Streptophyta > Polypodiopsida > Polypodiales > Pteridaceae > Ceratopteris > Ceratopteris richardii. Next base: position 8,811,651 of record CM035407.1, read on the forward strand.
TGACTGCGTTGAAACTGACGAATCCCACACAGAAGTTTTAAAGTCAGGCAACAACAACCTCTCAGGAGAAGGACAATTGTGGAGTCTCAAGTAAAGGAACTTCATCTGATATAGTTGGCAAAGCTTCTCCAAAATTGTTGGGCTAGTGCAGTCTTCTTTTTTTTGGGGATATCTTCTTACTCAGATTGCTGGAGGAATTTAGGCAAATAAAATTGAGGGAAAAATATGTTTTGGGGCTACTGTGGCACACTGGAAGACTCCCCTTTCATCATTTGCTCGATATGCTTGAGCTCCTCTTGTGCCCAACTTCTCATGCCGTTCAGGTTTGCGCTCCCTCTTCTGGGCTAACTTCCCCCCATGGAGATTGTGTCACCTAGCTCTAAAGACTGAAGAATTGCAGATTGAAGTAAAGACTGAAGACTTGCAGCCTGAAGATTTGCAGACTGAAAGAATTGCAGGTTTGAAGATCTGAAGCTTTTCAAAATTGAAGACTCCAACTTGGAACAGTTTAGTTATGTATGATCTTCTTCTTTAGCTTTGTCGAGGACGACAAAGACTAGAGGGGGGAGAGTGTTGGGTTGTAGGGTATGCACACATCCTCAATTGTGCATGGGAACCCTCCTTAGACCATGGGAATAACCCTCTTTGTATATACTTGAGGTGTCACATGTGAACACTCTTTTAAAGTACTTTTTAATATTTCCTCATACCATAGTATAGGAGACTTGAGAATCTCTCACTTTTTTGGCTCTTCTAGGACACTGCCATGTAAAAATCCCACGCATGCATATTCTTGGGATTTGGTTGTTAGAAGAATTTATTTAGAATATCCTAGAAGATATGTTAGTTAGAGAGATATCCACTTTTTGACTTTTCAAAGAAGCACATGGGGAAATGTGCTTAGCCTATATATAGAGGCTCATTTTTGTAAAGAGGGGACCTTTTGGTCAACATGCTCTCATGTAATATCTCTTATGAAAGGAAGAAGGCTCTCTTTTACTCCAAGACTATTTACATTTATGTGTTGTGTCTTTGTGAGTGTGTGAGAGTGGTGTGTGTGTGCCTATGCATGTCTCTCCTTTGTGTGAGTAGAGTAGTTGCATTTCTTGTATTTTCCTCATGGATTAGGATCCTTGACTCCCTATTCTCATTGTTTTCAAGCATGTGGCATAGCATGTGTCTGATGCCAATGGTTTGAACATGTTGGAGGTAGGGGTGGATGAGAGGAGAGTCACTCTTGAGCTTTCCTTCTTGCTTCCATGCAAGGTGGTGAGGGTTTTTGGTCTTCTACTACTACAACCTCAACATAGACCATGGTTCATGTTAACCAAAGTAAAGCAAGATTGGGGTTTAAATGTGGTAATTATGACTCACGGGAAAAGGGAAGTTACAGTACCAATGCAAGGAAGGTGGAATATGTCAGTAAAAGAAAAACCTTTAATGGACCAGACCATTAGTTTAGCTGAGGAAATAGAGGATGATGAAGAAGAAGAATTATTGAAAGCAAATCCAATAGTGGTCCCCGTATTGGAAGTAGATGTTGAAGAAATACTCCAAAAAGAGGAGCAATTGTTGGACAATAGATTTGAGCCAACAACACGTGACAAAATAGAAGGAATGAAGCTCAGATAGTTATTTGAGCAACATCTAGAAATTCTGACTGAGCAAAAACTGGATCAGGAAGAGACAGAGATGATAAATCTGGCAGAAAGAATATATGAACAAAAGTATGCAAGGTCTGGTAGGGTGAAGGAAGATGAACTTTAGGAAGTCAATTTGGGTACTGATGCTAAACCCAAAATGGTGCAGGTAAGCAAATAATTGGAAGGTCAGTTTTTACATGATCTGATTTCCTTATTGAAGGAGTATACTGATGTATTTCTTGGGATTACTCTCAAGTAAAAGGGATAGATCCAAATCTACATCAACATCAGATTAATTTGAAGTCAAATGTTGTTACGATGGCACATCAAAGGTATAGGATGAACCCAAAATTTGCAAAACAGGTCAAAGTGGAAATTGATAAGCTCTTGGCAATTGGATTCATCAAGCTTGTAAATCAAGTAACGTGGTTATCACCCATTACTGTTGTTCCAAAAAAGAATGGGGAATTGTGGATTTGTTTGGATTACAGAAAATTGAATGCAACCACAATTATGGATCCTTTTCCAATGTCATTCTGTGATGCGATGTTGGATGCAGTAGCAGGGCACGAGATGTATAGCTTCTTAAATGGATTTTTCGGTTACAATCAGATCCGTGTTGTTGAAGAGGATCAACATAAAACAACATTTATTACAGAATTTGGGGCATATGTGTTTATAGTTATGAGCTTTGGACTCAAGAATGGGCCACCTTCATTTAATTATGTTGCCCATAAAGTTTTTGAGCCCTATTTGCAGGATTTTATGCAAGTATTTGTAGATGAATTTTCAATATTTGGACGAAAGATGCAACTCTTGTTGCATCTGAAGCCTTGTTTTGACAGATGCATAAAATTCAAAATGGTGTTGAATCCATTTAAGAGTGTGATTGCAGTAAGGAGTGGCATTTTGTTGAGTCATGTTATTTCAAATGCATGAATGGCTATTGATATCAAGAAAATTGAGGTGTCAGGCTGCCGGAATATTATTGAGTAGAATTGTAATTAGGAAAAGATGCGCACTGAAAGGGTGTCGCGCAAAACATTGTAACGCTTTTCTGATTAATAGAGCTGTGGTTGGCAGAGAGCGACAGACGCATTGCCAGACTGTTCTGTCTGGGCAATCGGTTGAAGTTTGATTCTGTCACAAGTTTGTCAAATTGTGGTGTTGCCTGTATTTTCAATGTTCAATATTGAAGTAACTAAGGTACTGTGTTAATATCTTATTACGTAATTGGTGAAGTGCAAGTATAACAGTAATGTTAAGTGAACAGTAGAAGTTTCTGCTCATGTGGTTACGGTAGTGGTTAGAAGTGATTCTACGCTGGAGAGAGGTAGTAAATCTGTTATAACTGTCAGAAGATAATGAAGTGACTGGGAAAATACATAAAGGGCCTCTGTATTAAAGACCCCTGACCATCTCAAGAACCCATGTACAGATCTGTTAACAATTTAGATTAACAACAATAAGTTTAACATTGGCGCCGGTCATGGGGCATGAAGTAGCCCGTCGGCAAACATATTAGGATTTGAGAAATAATCCTATGATATATGCTTGTAACGCATTCCGAAGAATCGTACCTGAAGTACAGAAGGGATCATCATCCCTAGAAAGTTCCTAGCACATTGGAAACGTCTCTGGGTGGTAGCGGTGACAGACAAGCGTCGGAAGGAAAGCGAGAAATATGGGCTAGTGGGATGCCACCTCAGCATTTCTTGGTGCAAGGATTACAAGGTATACCAGAAGTGCAACCAACCCCATCCGCGGAAAGTACGGTTGAGGAAGTAATCGCTAGTTCTAGTGACAGTGTGGAAATTTCCGATAGTAGTTTGTGGAATTTTGATGGCAGTTCGGATAATTCTGAGGTTGGTTTGCAGAATTTCGGTGATAGCTCTACTTTGGGTTCTGATTTTGAGGAAACTAATGTATTGTTGGATGAAAATTTGGTGAAAAGCTTACCTCAGAAGTTAACTACGACGAATGGCAGTTGGGTGTGGGTGTGTGTGATTGACTTAACAATATCAGATTACGAGAGAACTTGCAAGACAGCGAGACGACACATCAGCAATTAGGTTTAACTAGTTCAAATCATTTGACAGTGATACTTCCTCTTGATTTAAACAACATGAGTGGTTCACAATAGAAACAACACCACGAACAACAACAACAACAACAACAACAACAACAACAACAACAACAACAGGTCATACCACCATGATCGGTACCTGCTGGAGTTACGTATACGAAGTTTGGAGGATTTCCCGGTGATGATCCTGATGCCCATGTGCATACTTTTGAAATCAATTATGCTGTACTAAACTATCCAGCTGATCCGACATATAAGGCTATAGTGTTCCAATCTACTCTGGTTAATGAGGCTGCCCGGTGGTTAACTGAATATGACATTAATCATTTCGGTCAATATGATGATGTTAAGGATGCCTTCTTACTGCAAAACAATAGACAAAAACCACATCAGAATGTGCAGGAGTATGCAACTTCATACTCATCTACGACAACTGCCGCCGACGCATGCTAACCTACCAGATGACGTGATTACCTAGTGGTTCATTAATGGATTAAACCCTCAGCTCAAACAAGTAATGATTATACGATGTATGGGCAGTATGACCTTGGATGCAGTAATAGCCATGGCACTGTAGTCGGAGCATAAAGTTGGCGGGTTCACTGAAGATCTGGACTGGTTAAAGGCATCCAAATGTATGTGAAAGGATCCACTGAAACAGGTGTACTACACAAAATGTAAGAACCTGGGATACACTACTTCTGCATGTGCACTGAACCAAATGTACTGCGCTATTTGTAATACGGTGAGTCATTCCACCAAAACGTGTCCATATAGTGCCAAAGTACAGATCAAACGAACCATAAATGCTATAATACAGGAGAAGGGACAACAGGCTACCCACTATGTACCACCACACTTGAGGAATACTTCTTAGCAAAGTTACAAAACCTATAGGGGACCACGAGCAAACAATTTCGGCCAAACCCGATGGAACTTCGGTCAATCGGGTGAAGGTATATCTCTTCCACCACCAAGATGCCATTTCTGTGGTGAGATTGGACATATCCACAGATATTGCAAAGAGGCGTCCGAGTATATAAACAAAGAAAAGAACGACAGCATCCAATGGCAAACATGGTACATATTTCAGTAGTAGATACCCAAGCGGCAGCAATTCAAACACGGTCCAGCAAGAAATTACAATCGGCTGCTGAGATTTTTGAGCCTGGCATTCGAGAGCAATAGAGAGTTTTTACCAAAGCTAGTATGTGGGCTAGTCAAGAACCAATTGTTTTCCCCGATCCGATACTTGTGGTCCAACAGACAGTACTGAATCTAACACCGGAAGAAGGGAGTCCGGTGAAAGTGTCACCAGAGAGTCCACCGAATTCGGTATCAGCTACTTTGAATTTTGACTCTGTGTGGAATATTCTATCGCAAGCATCTATTACATTATCGGTGGGGCAACTGTTAGCCTTGGTTTTGGGTGTACGACAACAATTCCAGCAAAAAATTAGTCCATGATCTTCGTGTACACCTGCAACAAAAACTATCAGTCTAGAAAGTGATTCTACGGTGGACCATGTTGTTCCTTTAATTACGATATGCTATACAAACCACAAAATTACTCCCATGCAGGAAATTTTTCCCCCCTACTTAACCACCTTTATGCAGGTGTATCTAGATGATTTTTCGTTATCTGGTGATGCATCGGCTCACCTCTATCACTTACGGTGCTGCTTCTCTAAGTTTAGAGAGTTTTGTTTGTGTGTAGCTCAGTGATGAGTAGCACCTCCTTTAATGTCAATCCGAGAAGACATGAGGATGGTATGAAGACCTCGAGCAAGTGAAGGCACAAATGTGTGAGTGAGAAGCACACACGCATGCACACACATACACACACACGTGCACACACAGCAAGAACAAAGAGAGTAAGACAATGGAATCACTTCTATTACAATCAAGTTCTCATACAAGCTCAATACTACCAGAAGCTAATCCCCAAAAATGAGCTCTCTAGCTCTATTTATAGTTTTTGACTAGTTTTGACCTTGTCGAGACCTAGTGTCCAACCTAGTCAAAAATTAGGTTCTAGGGCTTATTTGAGGGCTCAAATGAGGTCTAAAAAATATGAAAATTGGTAGGCAATTACTTCTAAGGCTCCCCAAGCTCGAGGACTCCTCGGCTTGCACAAAATGGAGCTACAAAAAGATGAAATGGTATTTACAATAATTGTCAGTGATGAGAATCACTTTTATACTAATGTAAGGATTGGAAAAATTTAATGGGTTGCCTTAGTGCTAGATCTGCATGCATGCCCATACTTGCTTCTTCCCATATGATGCCAACACTCTCTCCCCCCTAGCGTCTGTCGTCTCTGACAGACCTTTGCTCCACGGTTTGATCGATGTAGTGCTGTAGTATGTCTGTTGCCAATTCTTGTTCTCTGATCCGTAGTCCCCTGGGCAGGTCCCTTTGAAGGGCATCCCAATTAACTGCGCCAGGCATGTCAGGTTGTGACGTGGTGTAGAGCTTTGAGTGCATTGTCTGTTCGCACGCGAATAGTTGTAGCAGGTGGGTTGGGCGTGGTGCGAACACTTCTAAGTGTGACTCTCAAAACCCCATGGTGAAAATGTCATCAAAAGTTTGCTTGTAGCAAGCACGGAGATATCTTATTCCTGCATGCCACGCATAAGCAACTCGAATAATCGGGGTTGTGCTCATATCATAATATCATAATTACCATTTATGAAGCCCAGAATTGGAGGCTCGATATTACGTACATTGCGGAAAGTCTTTAACACTACTTGCATCATGTCCATGATTTTGAGCATCATCTGCGCAGCAACATCAGGCATGGGGTGTAGGCGTGGCATCCAATGTCTGATGGTAGGCATCATGTAGGCTACCGTTGGTGTGCCTGTTGGGGGTGCGATGGAGGGGTAATTTAGCCACTGTTTGCAATTATTACTGTTCTGAACCTTTATGGCAAATGCCTTCCATGATCTTCTGCGTTGCACTGGCCCAAAGCAAGGGTTATACTTCAAATGCATGGGAGCATGATCCCATGTTCGTAGCATCTCCGGATAGGTCTCAAGTAATTTTTGCCTCCATATAGGTTGGAATATGGCACCTTTTCTAGCTTCTTCTGGGATGTCCTCTGGTTGGAACTGGGTTGCAAAGGAAGGATACCTATTGGTGACTCTTTTGATTTCAGCATTGTAGTCTTCCAATAGCACAAAATAGGGCTTATACTGTAACTCTGAGCTGGTTATTAAGCGCCTAGGAGCCAAGTGCTTGAAAAATTTTGATTGGAGTATGGTCTCCTCAATGGTTTTCATGGCCAGCATTTGAGTTGCTATGCGCTCGTCGTGAGTGTGGCCCATCTCTTCTACCTGCTTCATCCACGCAGGAGGGGGTTCCTCACATGTGTCCTGTCCCTCGTCATTGATTCTGCCTCCTGGAAGGGGTTGAGGCTCATAGTTGTCTTCAAATGTTTCCTCCACTGGAATGACAATAGCCTCCTCTTCTATTGGTTGATCGGGTGGAAAGGGGGGTCGTTCATATTGTAACAACTTAATCTTTAATTCTGCAATTTGTTGGCGTAGCTCAAGTACCTCATTGGCCGTTGAAGAGTCAGGCTCTGGTGAAGTAGCAACATTGACCATCTCTTTAGGTTCTGTTGGGTGTGGTGGGGCACTTGGGAGCTTTGGAGTTCCTTAACTGTGGGTGCGGTGATGGTGGTGAAAGTGTAAAGTGGTGTGTGTAGTTGTGAATATGAACCGCCAAGAAGTGTGATCGGGGGAAGGGGGTTTTTCGTGGCTGCAGTTAGAATTACAGTGTCAGTGATAGTGTATACAAGTGAGGTGGTGATAGGGTGTGTGGGTTGTGTGGATTGACTGACAGTCTGTGCTTCGGTATGGGCAGTGGACTCTGTGGCGGTGACAGTAGTGGTTACACTCGTGGTGGGAGGTGAAGTTGGTGGAGTTGGAGGTAGGGGTGGTAACGGGGGTGATGGGGGTGCACTGGTTGTATGGGCTTCCTCAGTTTCCTGAATGATATGAGCTGTGCCCATGGTTGTGGATGTGGTGCCCTGTGGTTCTGATACTAAGATATTCATTTGTTTTCCTGATCGAGGGGGGCGTCTGCCATATCGTCGCTCCGATCTTCTCAAGTGTGCAAGAGCTGTATGCACCGTCTCAGGTACCCCCAACGCATCAGAAATCATATCCAGGGTTGCTCGGTATTGCTCATCCACACCTTCCTCTTCAAGGATTTGGTTCATGAGGGATTTTCCTGCTGCTAGGGATAGTTTGTGCTGTTCTTGAACTCTGTTGATGGTATCATACAACTTTTTGAATTCCTTCGTATAAGCCGGGGCACCCTCAAGTTCCTGTAGAACTTCTTGTTCATATTCCTGCTCTTCTTCCTCTGTTTGTCCTCCTCGTTCCTCCTCCTGCTCTTCTTCTTCTTCATCCTCCACTTCAACTACTCTTGGTTGGACTGGATGGGGTTGGTCTGCGACTATCTGCTGGCCGCTTGCCTATTCTGCCTCGACTTCCGTGTTAACAGCCTCGATTATCCTGGCTACCTCCTCATCAGTTAGGTCTTCTAATGTGAATTTGTGAGGAAACTCTAGGTCGGTTGGTACAGGTGGAAACACCAGATTCGGTCCATCAGTGCTGTGTCTTGGTAATCTGATAGTGAAGGGTTGTACACGCCTCGGAAGTCGTGGAGTTGTCTCAGGTGTCAGTGTCGCACTGCGGGCTTGTGCACAGGGCATCTGAATTGCACCTCTCATTTTCTTTGATGGCGGCCTTGCGGTTGATAGTCTACGTTGAAATTCCTGTACCCTGGTCCAAATTAATGCCCTTTGAACTGGCACATCGTAAGCCAAACATCTATACACAATCCTGGTGAGGGCACAGCATCCATACAGTACCGACTTTTGCTTTTTATACCACCGTTGATATGCCAAGTGGATTTGGTCGATAATCCAATGCGGCATGTTGATTGTCAAGTTAAAGGCATCTTCCAAATATAGATTGAACCATATCTTCTTGGGTGGCATGGTGAACTGCTCTTGAGCAGGGAACGTGAAATGTTGCATGACCATTTGCAAGTGGATGGCGATTGTGGGTGTCATTGCTAACCATGTCTTTGAGCTTAGTCAGGTTCCTGTTTTTCATGTTATCCGGGACCATCGTCTCTTTTTCGGTGGGGATATGCATGCCTTTCATGTCAAGAGCTTCCCTCACCAAGTTGTTCGTCAATTTGAAACGCTTTAATTCATTGCCTCTGGTCAGTGATGGTAGAACGAAGGTACTATATCCCTTTTTCTCTTTACTAGGGGTCAGAGTGCTAACTAAGTAGGAACACCGTAGAAAATCTGGCTTGGGTAACTGAGCCTTGAAATAGTCGTAGAGTCAAGCCTTCTTCCAGATGGGTTTCAGACCTTCATCATTCTGAAGCCTCTCAAATTCCCTGGTGAAAAAATGATATCTGCCCCATCGCCCGTTGAACTCTATCTCGGCCTCCCACATGTAAGTGCCTTCACCCAGAGATCCGGCCACATCACTGAACCAATGTGAGTTTTTGCTGACCGACATTGTGTGCCCCTGTGGAGGATTCTGAATCGGTATGGCGTGTAATGCCCTCAATGCCACTGGGCATTCCTTCAATTCCTCTTCAATGGGAAGACTCTCAATGTCCACGATTTGGGGGTTGGTGCCTGCCTGGGAGCTAGTTCCTGCCTCGGCCATGGTGAAGAGACTGGTCACCGGTTCTGTGAGAATAGACAAATGAATGTTAACATTGCAAATGGACACCAAGCGTTCATGCATCCCCATTACAACATTAACATGATTTTAGTGAGAGGTTAGGACGTCAATAAGTGCTTGGGGATCGTGTGTATAGTTAGTGAATGGATATTCCTAAGAGCTAAATGGAAATATGCGGTGTATGAGTGATGTAGTGAGTAAGTGGATATGAATTTACAAATGAGGGTCGGGGGGTTTAGTACACGTTTTGGGCTTCCAAACAAACTGATTTGCTGTTGGTCTTGATTTTGTGGAGACTCTGGAGGGCTTTTCAGGAGTGTCTACTTGGAAATGAGGCTTTTTAAGGACCCATTTACAAGTGATTCTGCTTGTGCTCACGGACCAATGTGTGTCCGTGCGTGTTGTATAAGAAAGGGTATCAGATGTTCGAGTGAGTGACCCATGTTGTACAGGGTGTGGCCTCGGTGTAACTATTTGAGCCTGCAAGCAAGCCTTAGGCACCCAAATTTGTCGTGATTGTGGGCTGGCCTTCATCGACTTCTTGGGTACCCAAATAGAGTTTACTTTCGCAGAAGAGTTTCTGAAAGACTTCTTATTAGTGTCGTGTTGTTGATTGCTAATAAGAAGTTTTGCCTGTGTGGTTGGCTTGATCGAAACAGGGCGTTCACCTTTCCGCACCCACACTTGTTTCAATGGCTGAGACATTATGCTTCGCACATTCTTTTGACCTCCAGCATAGGTATTACTCTGCTCCATCTGTATTTGATCTTCCTTTGGTTGCTGCATCCCTCTGGTCTCTAGAAAAGAAGGGAGTTCTGTTGCGCCCCTGACTTCTTGATTGAGATCATCATTCCTCTGCATCACACAGTTTTGGACAAGAATAGCATTGTCAGCTTCATGTGTACCCCTGGAAGGACCAGGAGTCTGTGCCTTTCCTAGTTCCTTGAGTGCTCCATTATCTAACTCAATTGTAATTCGACTCTGATTTACCCATACCTGAAGAAGTCCACTTCTTAGGTTTAGGTTGACTACATGATCATAGATCCAGTCTTGACCCAAGACAAGAGGTTCGGTGAGATCCTCGTCTTGACACACTAGTACTTTAACTGTCAGTAAAACATCATGAATATAGAGGGGAAGTTCCACCTCGCCCATGCAAGGGGTTTCCACACCTCCCAATCCTATAAGATATGCTTCTATAGGATTGACATTTAATTTCAATTTTTGACAGCAAGAAAATTTAACAGCACTAGTGGCTGCACCTGAGTCAATCAAGGCCCTTACAGTCCTTGCACTCTTTCCTTGTCCGATCTCTAAGGTTACAAAAGGTCGTCTATCAATTATTCTATGAGAACTTATTCCTGAGACTTCACACATTGCCATATGATAACCTGGGTCCGCATAGTCATCTACCTTGGCCTGATCTCTACCCAGTCTTCGCAACCTCATCCTTTGGATGCGTTCCAATGCTTCCGCCTCTGCCTCTTCTCGAACTCGTTTTTCCTCCTCTTTACGTTTTTTGGCAGTGTTGAGTCGATTTAGCATCTCTTCAGTCACGGGTTCTTGGTATAATTTGACTCTGCACCCACTGATGTAGCTTGGAAGAATATCACCTTCTAAGGTGGCGAGTTGTACTGCTCCACTCGTTGAGATCCTATTTATGATCATAGGTCCATAGCCACGTTTCTCTAATTTTCTTGCATGTTGCTTCAAAGTGTAGACTAAAACTAAATCTCCTGCCTTCAAACCTTTATCCTTAACGTGGGCATCAAAGTATGCCTTCTGTCTTTTCTTAGCTGCATATATTCCCGCTGCCGCTCTTAGTCTGGTTTCACCTAATCATTCCAGATCAAGAATCCTCGAAGAAGAGTTCATGACCCGTCCATTCATGCTCATGTGCTACTTTCAGTGTAGGTATCAAGAAGTCCAATGGTAGCACTGCATTTTGACCGAATACCATCTGAAAGCGAGTGGCTTGGAGTACCATTTTATAGGCAATTCGGTATGCCCAAACAACATGGTGTAGCTGTTTGTCCCAATCAGAGCGTTTATTATTCACTAATTTGGTCAGCACATTGCATAGAATCTTATTTGTGCTTTCAGCTTGCCCATTAGCTTGTGGGTGATAGGGAGTAGACTTCTTGTGCACTACCAAGAACTCTTGGAGAAGATTTTCAATAACTTCATTCAAGAAGTGTGTGCCTCTATCACTGACTAGCTCTATGGGTAGCCCGTATCTAGTGAACACATTCTCAAATAAGAACTTAGCAGTCGTCTGAGCATCGTTCTTTGTAGTAGCTTTTACCTCTACCCACTTTGTTAGATAGTTTGTGGCAACAATGATGTATTCAACATGTGAACGCTTAGCTGGGGGATTAATAGGACCTACGAAGTCTATTCCCCACTTAGAAAATGCACGTCCACCCATCATAGGTTTCAGTGGCATCTCATCTTTGCGTATAGGATACTGAGTTCGCTGACAAACATCACATCTCTTCACATAGGTATGTGCATCCATGTGAAGGGTAGGCCACCACAAGCCTGCAAACATGATTGATTTAATCACCCTATCTGGTCCAAAATGTCCTCCTGCTACACCTTGGTGAGCAGTTTCCAAGATTTTAAGATAGTCGCTCTCATGGACACATAATCTAAGGTAACCATCTTTACTACGCTTGTATAAATTATCACCAATGAGTGAGTAATCTAGGGCTTCTTGTTCTAGACTTCTTTGTCTAGCCAGTGTCATATCTGGAGGGAATGTTTTTGTCCTCAAGAAGGCTACTAACGGTTCACTCCAATCTGGCACTATGGACACTTGATACAGAGTGGCATGTTCCACAGGTGGTTTAGTGCAACAGATTAGGCATTCTTTACACATCTTATGTACATCAGCTTCCATAGTAGGCCAATGCACTCCGAGTCTCCTTAGTGTCTGTAGGGTTCGTTGTTTTGAGTAGTGTTGCTCTAATGCACCTACATGTGCCAATTGCAACCATTTAGTGTACTCATCCTCTTCCACACAACAAGCTAGGATCCCTTGATCTGTTTGTTTGTACATGCTTCCTGCCATGATGTGGTACTTCTAGGCTTTTACTACCTCTCTACCTTGAGTGTTTATGACTAGGTGGTTGGGCCCGTATGTTAATACTGGCACTAATGGCTTAGCCCACTGAGGTACAACTTCCAAATTAAACAAGTAAGCATCAGGAAGGTCATCCGACACTCCTTGTGGGGCTTCTCCAGATGTGAGCCTAGAGAGATGGTCTGCTCTCAAGTGAGTCTTCCCTTTCCTCACCACGACCTCAAAGTCATATTCCATTAGTAAGAGAAACCATCTTACTAATCGGCTTGTATTGCATGGTTTGTTTACCAAGTACAATAATGCCTGATGATCAGTAAAAAATTTAAACTTATTTGCAAGCAAATAGTGTCTAAACTTCTTAACCGCATATACCATGCCTAATCCTTCTCGTTCGGTGGTGGTACAGTTCCGTTCAGCTGCATTTAACTGTCTACTAGCATAGGCAATTGGAAGATCCATATTACCTTCGCCCGTAGGTTGTGCGAGTACACACCCAATAGCATAATTGGATACATCTACATGAACATGAAAAGGCTTATTCCAATCTGGTGTGGTCAAGATTGGTGCTGAACATAATCACCGTTTAAGCTCATTGAAGGAATTCTCACATTCATCAGTCCACTCAAAGTTGGTCAAAAGTCCATACAGAGGCTTTGCTATGATGGCATACATGTGTATAAACCGTCGATAATAACCACAATGCCCCATGAAAGCTTGTACTTCCTTGACATTCTTTGGCCTAGGTAGCTCTGTGATGGCTCTTACCTTCTCTTCATCAGTGGATATGCCATTTTTTGACACTATGTGTCCTAGAATCTTGCCTTGCCTGACCATGAAAACACACTTTCCTAGGTTCAAGCAGACTTGATATTCTCTACATTTGTCAAAGGTTTGCCTGAGCTCAGGTATGTGTGCTTGTCTTATGTTGGAATGAGCGTAGAGATCATCAACATAGACCTCTAAACTCTTCCTCAGGAACTCTTTAAACACGTGACACATCAATCTTTGGAAGGTTGCAGGAGCATTGGTAAGCCCAAATGGCATTACTCGAAAGGCAAATATGCCCCATTCTGTGGCAAAAGCTGTCTTATGCTGGTCTTCCGGAGCAATGGCTACCTGATTGTAGCCCGAAAATCCATCAAGGAGCTGTAGACTTCCTTGCCTGCTACCCTTTCTAATAGATGCTCGGTAATTGGAAGTGGATAGTTATCTTGAATTGTGGCTGCATTGACCTTCTTCAAGTTAATGCACACACGTAATTTGCCATTCTTTTTGGGCACCACTACAATGGGGGATACCCACTCAGTGTGCTCAATTTCATAGATGAATCCAGCTTCTATCAGTCTATCTATCTCCTCTTTGATCTTAGCAGCGTAGTTATCGTTATAAGTGTATGGCTTCTGCTTGGATGGTTTGGCATCTGCGGTCATGGGAATGGTGTGTGAGCATATGTCAGGGTCTACACCTTTGAGGTCCTTGTAACTCCAAGCGAATACATCTTTGTATTCTCTTAGCAAGGCTATTAACGCATGCTCTTCTTCTTCTGTTAGGTCATGGCCTATGTACGTGCATCTCTCCTCTCCTTCTTCTAGGGCTACCACTATTCTCTTGGTGGTTTCTTTGTTATCATAGGCCTCTCCTGATTGTGCCTCTCGTTTAGGCATTCTTATCATGACTCTTCTATCGTCTATCTCATACTTTTTAAAGTTTTCAGGGACCTCAAACAAAGATTCTTCTTCCTCCGGGGGAACTTCTTTCTTCTTCCGTTTCTTGCTATCATTATTAGCAGTCACTTGTGTGGTTAATCGTACACCGTTTGTTATCTCTTCGTGTCTCTGAGGTTGGAATTCTACTTCATAGAAGTATTCTTCATCTGATGCAAAAGGTGGGTCCATAATGATTGACTCTAGATCGGAGTTACTTGCATCCTCAAATGCATGAGGGCTAGGTTTGCACTCTTCTAAAACTGCATCTCCCATGATTGGCTCTATTGAGAAGACTGAAATGTCATAGCCATCCTCGTCAGAGTGAGGTGTCCATTGTTCTTCATTGATGGCTACATCCATTGTTGCTAAAATTTCTGCCCAACCGTGAGGTTCAAACTCTTCGTCCGGAAATACTACAGGTGCATAGGCTGGGTCTTGAATTGATCTATGTGTTTCCTTTGCACCTACCTCTCTGGCTTTTTCTCTCTTCTCTTCTTCTACTGCTACTTTGCACATCCATAAGTGGGTGTCTTCATGCATCCATGAGGATCCTGATCCTATGGAATGCACAGACTCCGTATCATCTTTGGCTCTATGGATGGGGTTCCATTTGATAGGAGGGACATCTCTATGATAGTAATCTTTGAGATTCACTTTGGTCGTAACACCCAAGTGTTGCAAGTACAAGGAATTGGTTCCCCAATCCTGTACTACTTGCAACTGTCGCATAAATGGTCTTCCCAAAATCATCTCATAGGCATGATTTTTGCTAAAGTCACATATAGCAAATGTGTGCTCAAACTCTACGCCACAAGTAGTGAGAGTTATTCCTTCAAGTAGTCCTAAAGGCCTCTCTATGTGACCATCCGCCATCTGCAATTTCATCCTCGTAGGCCTGAGTGCTGGCTTGCCCCAACGTTTCCATAGGGAAGTGGTAGCAATTGCAACTCCTGCACCAGAGTCGAGAATTGCCTTGGTTGTGTACCCCTGATGGGTGATGGGGAGATAGGTGTTCCCTTCTTCTCCTTCACTCATGTCTCCTATCTTGTCTAGAGGAATTTCTGGCACTGTCCTATGAGAACCTACCTGGGAACACGGTTTGGCTATCTCTGGTACCTGTTTGGCTACATGTTTCCATAGCTCTGGCCTTACTTTGAGTAGCTCTTCTAAAGTGAGGTTACACTGCACTTTAGTGTTTTTCACTACCTCTGTGTTCCTAGGTAAGACTGAATCTTCATTTCTTACCATGACAGTGGGTGCTCACATACACGTAGACTTTGCCTCCCATGGGCCTGTGAAGTGGGGTAATTCATGTTAAGAATTAGACTCAAAGTCTAATCTCTCTTGAGATTGAGTGCTCTCCTGCTCTCCATAAATAGATGGGATGTCTTGTGGGAATTGGTCATGTGCATCATCCACAAGTTCAATGGGAGGAGGGACTTCACTTTCTTTAGCCCATTTGTCTTCTTGAATCTCTCGGAGGAATTCTGGGGTGAACTGATTCATAGAAGAAGATGAGTCTGGCTCCGTAGCGTTAGGCACATAGGCTTCCTGGGCAGGTAGGCTTTCTCTTTCGCTTGTCTTGCCCTTATTTGGCGGGATGGGTTCCTTTTCTGATTGTGCAATTAGCCTTTCCAATCTTTCTAGCAGTCCATCAAAGTGCAACTACATCTTAGCTGAACTAGAGATGTTAAAGAGGCGTCTGGCTTCAAACATGGTTTGAGCCAATTCCACCATCTTAGCACAAATTTTGGTTTGTTCAAGCTCTAGTTCTGCTCTAGGGTAACACTTTTCATGATCGGTTACGTTTGGCCCTTCTTGGATTCTGGCCTGATATGCTTTGAGCATCATATTTAGGCCCTCAAGAGTGGGACCTGCTAGGACTGATCCTACTGGGGGAGTTTGAGATGTGAGTTCAACTATCCTGGCTTTTGTTTCTCTTAGGCTTTCCTCGAGTTCACTCATCTTCTTAGCCCATTGCCTCTTCATTCTTTCTTCCTAACTGCTTATTGTAGGGGCAGACGTCTTCTTAGTTATGCTTTCAGTTTCACTAGCCTCTGAGCTCTTTTCCTGGCCTACCCCTTGGTTTTGCTGTAATGCCTGAGCTCTAGTGACTACCTGTACTGGTGCAGTGGACATCACACTTCCTATAGAGTCCACTACTAACCCAATAACATTGATAGGAGTAATTTTTGGCATATTATTGGGGTTCTTTGGACAATCTCGTAAGAGATGCTCCTTTCCACAATCTTGGCAAAAGCCTTGAATTGTCACTGACTGGGGTTGTGTAGGTGGAGGTAAGGGGCAATCACGAATGAGGTGATCTCCCTGACATCTGTAGCATAGTCCTCTAGGGAATGGGGGTCTTACCTGCCTAGGTTGGGGTCTAGAGTTAGGGTTTGTGTACATTACATTTGTGTACTCTGGCTCCCAACTAGGTTCACTTGGTTCTTCACTGTAGTAGGACTCACCATGTTCAGGAGATTGCATGTAGTAAGCCCGAGGACTATCAACATGTGTAGAATCAAAGCTATGGTCACTATGATCACTTTCTGAAAGCGATGGCGTTACTGGCACTATAGCTCTATTCAAATTCTCTTCTGCAGCTGCATACTTTACTGGAATTACATTAGCTGGAGCAGGGGGTTGTTGTGCTAACATAGGCTGAGGCCTTTGTTGGTTTTGGTAGGGTTGGTAGGTTTGTTGAGGCCTAGCATACTGCTGCGGTGGGTACTCGTTCTGGTATCTACCTTGTTGAGGGTATGGTTGTGGGTACGTCTGCCTAACTGCTTGCTTATTGTAGGGGCAATCTTGCCCGGTGTGATTGGTGTACCTCCGTTCTATGGTGCAGTACTGGCTACTAGGATTTACTTGGGGTTGAGCCATAATGAGACATACATTCGCCATGTGGTCACCACCGCAAGTATAGCATCTCTTTACTGGGGCAAATCTTGGAATTTGTTTGCTAGAGACACCTAGTTTTTGAGCTACCTTTTCTGCGAGTTCCTCAATAGATGTAGATTGTGTGGAAGAAAAGCTAGAGGCACTATCTAAATCTTTATAGATTTTGGAAAGCTCTAACTCTTCCCCTAGGTTATCCTCTATGTCGATGCACATGCGTACGCACTCTTCAATGGTCCTAGGGTCCTTCAAGTACACATATGACCTCAATTTGGTACTTAGCAATCCATCCAAGAATAATGCCACCTGTTTGGCGGGTGTGGGTAACTCTGGAACAGGGCATCTCTCTAGGTATTGCCTAAACCTTCTTCCTGCAAGTCTGTCTCTTGAGGGGTCTGCTTGAAGCTATGTATCAATGAGGAAGTATTATGCCTTATGCCACTTTTAGAGAATTCAATGATGAAGGCCTCTAAGAGTTGGTCTATGCTCCTGAACTGTCTCTTATTCAATGGTTGAAACCATGTAAGGGCTGTGTTCCTAAGGGTTAGACCAAAGGCATTATACTGCGTGAATAGGTCCTCAACTTGTTCAGCTCTCAAGACTTGCCTAAACTCAGCCACATGATCATATGGATCTCCTGTGCCATCGAAGTAGTTCTTCATGGACTTAACTAGCTGGGTCGGTCTCAAAGTCCTCGTGTGCTCTCTAGGTCTTGGTAGAGGGAATTCATCTGCATTCCTTTGGTTCCTTGGGGCTCTAAGTCCCTCAAGTTCCACTCTATTTGTTTCCGTTCTCGTTCTTTCCCTACCCACTGGGTTGGCAAAGCTCACCTCAGGTTTATCTCTATGTCTGTCTCTTTGAGCTCCATGAGCTTGGGATGTTCCAGCTCCTGGGTGACCAAAGGACACATTCGATCTTGGTTGGGGGAAAATAAATTCACCTTTCCAGGTGTAAGCATGCCTATCATTTTCTGTAACCACAAAGATCCTCTCTGAAGCGTGATCTAAGTAGGTCACTCTGCCTGGGCTATCAGGATCTTTGAACTCATATATCATGATTGTTCCTACCTCATTCGGCTGATCAGATCTATACCTCCAAAAGGCTTCATCAGTCTCTCGGTTCAGGAGTAGATCTATGCTCTTATTGTCCTAAGGAACCCACTCGGGATGGAGGATTCTAGTAAGAACAGATTTTCCTTGAGGGGTCCTAGGCTCTCCTCCTATGTTCCCTTGCTCTAGGTCGCCTATGTCCACCTCAGGGATCACATTCCCGAATTCATCGGTCCTGTCTAGGTGACTAGTGACTACATATATAGTTCCTTCTTTGTCCAAGTATGCTCCGTTTTCAAACTTGACTGCTGGATGTTCCAGTCCAATGGATTGGTCAGGGTTTTTGATTTGGACCACAGATCTTCCTAGGCCGTCATAGATACTAGCACCTAATCGATTGGTCCTAAGGTATTCCAGCTGCGTCTTGTAGGGGCCTTCCACCCTATGCAAATATGGCACTCCTGAACTTCCTGTAGGTCTCTCCATACCTTGAGACATCTCTGATTCACTAGTCTCAGAGCTAGGGTAATGAGAAAAATGGCTCAACTGTTGGGCCCAAGACCTAGGAGTGTGATTGACACTAGCCTCTGAAGACCTAATACTCTGTCTATCTCTCCCTAGATGTCGTCCTGATCTAAGGTTCATATGCTTAGCTGAGCAATCCCAATTTTACCCAAGGTACAACCTTGTTGCTGAGTTCTTTTGTATCAGTCACTTGATTCTTTTTAGTTGATTATCGTGTTTATGATCTTGTCTGATATCACGTCGTCAGGAACACTTGAGTTAATTTTCGCACTTTAAAGTTGATCGTCTCGTTAGGTTCTTTTCCTTTAAAGTTGTCGGTCACACACAGGTTATCTCTTGACTAGAACTTGATTTCTTAGATAGTCTTGACTTGTCTCATGCCTATCGTTGCCCTGACTTACTTCTAGCACTACTCACACTTAGCCTAAGCTAGAAATGGATAGCGGGTGTTGAGAATATTCCAACCTCTCTTGCAGATCCCGTGCTCTTTTGGTGCTCAAGAACCCAATTCTCAAGCTTACAGATTACCCTTGCTTTGGATGCCTTCTAGTGCTCTCAGTGGACCTGTAAAAGTCCCAAAGTTAGCTCAAGACTTACATTCAAAGGACACAAAAAATCACTTTCATTCATGTAATTCATATGTCAATTTGCACCAAGTCTCTCTGAGACACAATTCTAAAGTTCCCTGAGTTTTCCTCCCCCTGGATATGGTTCACTTAAAAATACTATGTCTAATAATCCTGGTATTAATTTTACCGTAACCAGTGGAAGTTTTGGTAGTACTCCCCACGAGCTTTCCAACAAGACAAGAATCACAGCAACGGATTTCGTATGAGGAAATTATGACAGTTCAGGGTTTTGGGGTTAAAACAGGGCTCAAACAGGTTGACAAATCCCAGGATTTTTCTCAAAAAACACTTGTAGGGACCTCACAAATCACTAATTGGTTGGTAAGTATGCCAAAAATTACCCCAAAACTTGGAATATAAAAACCATAGAAATTTGGCCAAAAAAGCCTGTCAATCGCGATCGATAGGTCTGTCAATCGCGATTGACAGAGGTGTCCATCGGGTCTGTCGGTCGCGATCGACACGTCAGTCACGATTGACAATGTCAATCGCGATCGACAGAGTCGGTCGTGGGTCCTATCAATCACGATCGATGGTGTCAATCGCGATCGACACTTTTTCCGGGATTTTTGCCGTGATTTCAGTCAATCGAGGATGTGTCTGTCGTGATGGACACGTGGCAACGCGAGAAATTCAGTCAATCGTCAAAATTCAGTTGGTCGCGATCGACGATGTCAATCGCAACTGACAGGGGTGTCGATCATGGCTGTCGATCGTGATCGATGGTGTCAATCACGATTGACAGGGTCAGTCGGTCGCGATCGACAGAATCTGTTGATCGTGGCTGTCGTTCCCGATCGACGGTGTCAATCGCGACTGACAGAAAAACACAGAATTTTTTAGTTTTTTCTAGTGATTTGGAATGTGCTCCTTGTGCATGTCATTGTGGTGTGCTTTGTTTTACCAAATGAGCGATTTTTCTGTTGATCGCGATCGACAGAGGTCTGCGACACAGAGACAGTTTCGAGTGTGTCCGTACTTGCGCAGCGTGCTGGAGGGGATGATACAGCTATACCTGCAAGATCACTCACAAAACAGACAGAAAAACAATGCACATAATTCGCTCTCTCGCTCTCTCTCACAAGTGGAATGAAGGAAATGGAAGGGAGAAGGTGATATGATAAAAAAACTAAAATTTTTCGCGATGATGGAGATGGAGATTGGATATGGTGAGGATGTTGATGGTGATGATGATGGTGAGGTAAGAAAGAGAAAAATACGAAAAGTAAAGAAATTACCTACAACGCCAAGGTCTCAATTCTACGTCTTACCATCACACGCTCGTCCTCAGAGCTCGATCCCCGGCAACGGCGCCAAAATTTGGTGTAGCTCAGTGATGAGTAGCACCTTCTTTAATGTCAATCCGGGAAGACGTGAGGATGGTATGATGACCTCGAGCAAGTGAATGCACAAGTGCGTGAGTGAGAAGCACACTAGTATGCACACACATACACACACGCGCACACAAGTGAAGACAAAGAGTGAGAAGCAATGGAGTTCTTTAGATTACTTCCAAAATGCTCATACAAGTTCAAATCAATTACAAGCTAACCCCCAAAAATGAGCTCTCTAGCTCTATTTATAGTTTTTGACTAGGTTTTGGCCGTGTCCAGACCTAGTGTCCGGCCTAGTTAAAAATTAGGTTCTAGGTCCCATTTGAAGGCTCAAATGGAGTCTAAAAGTTATGAAAACTGGTAGGTAGCTACTTCTAATGCTCCTCAAGATCAAGGACTCCTTGGCTTGCACAAAATGGAGCTACAAAAATATGAAATGGTATTTACAATGGCTTTTAGTGATGAAAATCACTATTTTTGTAGGGATTTCCTCTAACGATTTGACATACACATCTTCGAGCTCCCTACTTGCTCCTTTTCATTATGTGTCCACCTCTTTGCTATGCTTTAGCTTCCTGAAAAAATAATGGCCTACTTGCCCGATCTTCTTTGACTACTCTGTCTGCTTGTACCTTCTCTTTGCTTTGACTCCCTTCGTTGACTTCCTTGTCTTGTGAGTCCTTCAGTTCCTTGACTGCCAACACCATGGTTTTTTCCCCCTTGCGTATCCAGATCTGCTTCATGCCACGAGGTACTTCATAATGCCCAGGTTGGTGCTCATGCTTCTTGATCATCGGTCTCCTCAGTGTTGTGTGTTGCTGAACGTGCCCCTTTAGACTCTTCTATGGAACGAACGGAAATTCCTCATTGACTTTTGTACCTTTGACAAGAGTGACAATCCTCTACACCATAGAACTTTGGACAAGAACAACATTGTTATCTTCATGTGGGTTCCTGGAGGGACTAGGAGTTGGTGCTTGTTCTAATGGTTTGAGTGCTTGATTTTCTAATTCAATCGTAAGACGGATTTGGCCTGCCCAAGCCTGAAGAAGTCCACTTCTTAGGTTGAGGTTGACTGCGTGATCATAGATCCAGTCTTGGCCCAAAACAAGAGGTTCGGTAAGATCCTCCTCTTCACATACTAGCACTTTTGCTGGCATGAGGACCTCTTGAATGTAGAGGGGAAGTTCCACCTCTCCCATGCAAGGGGTTTCAACTCATCCCAGCCCTATGAGATATGCCTCAATAGGCTTGACCTTCAATTCCAATTTTTGGCAGTAAGAGAGCTGAACTGCACTAGTGGCTGCTCTTGAATCAATTAAAGCTCTCACGGTCCTTGCACTCTCTCCTTGTCCTACTTCTAGGGTCACGAAAGGTCGCTTATGGGACCGTTCACCTGAAGCCTCGCACATGGCAATGTGATAACTGAGAGCCTCATGAGCGTCAGTCATGGACTGATCTCTACCTTGCCTTCTCAATTTCATTCGTCGAATGTGTTCTAAAGCTTCGACCCATGCTTCTTCTCGAATTCGCTTTTCCTCTTCCTTACGTTTCTTTGCCATATTGAGTCGATTGAGCATTTCTTCAGTTAGGGGTTCTTGATATAACTTGACTCTGCATCCGCTTATGTAACTTGGTAGTATGTCACCTTCTAGAGTGGCTAGTTGTACTGCTCCACTTGTGGAGATCCTATTGATAATCATTGGTCCATAGCCTCTTTTCTCTAGTTTCTGTGCATGTTGCTTCAATGTGTAGACTAGGACTAGGTCTCCTGCTTTCAAGCCTTTATCCTTCACATGTGTATCAAAATATGCCTTTTGCCTCTTGTTGGCTGCATAGATTCCTGCTGCAGCTCTCAATCGTGTCTCACCTAAACGTTCAAGATCAAAGATTCTAGAGGAGAGTTCATGGCCTTTTGAGTCATGCTCTTGTGCTACTTTCAATGTAGGTATCAAAAAGTCCAATGGTAGCACTGCATTTTGGCCAAACGCCATATGAAAGGGTGTGGCTTGGAGTATCGTTTTATAGGCAACTCGGTATGCCCAAACAACATGGTGTAGTTGTTTGTCCCAATCAGAGCGTTTGTTATTCACCAATTTAGTCAGCACATTACATAAGATCTTATTTGTGCTCTCAGCCTGGCCATTAGCTTGTGGATGATAGGGGGGAGACTTCTTATGTATCACCAAGAATTCTTGGAGAAGGTTTTCTATGACTTCATTCAAGAAGTGTGTGCCTCTATCACTCACTAATTCTATTGGCAATCCGTATCTAGTGAACACATTTTCAAATAAGAACTTTGCTGTTGTTTGAGCATCATTCTTCGTAGTGGCTTTCACTTCTACCCACTTGGTTAGATAGTCTGTGGCCACAATGATATACTCAGCATGTGAACCCTTAGCTGGGGGATTAATAGGACCAACAAAGTCTATTCCCCACTTAGAGAATGCACGTCCACCCATCATAGGTTTCAATGGCATCTCATCCTTGCGTATAGGATATTGAGTCCGCTGACAAACCTCACACCTCTTCACATAGGTATGTGCATCCATGTGAAGGGTGGGCCACCAAAATCCTGCAAATAGTATTGCCTTGATAACCCGATCTGGACCGAAGTGTCCTCGTGCTACACCTTGGTGAGCAGTCTCTAATATCTTGAGGTATTCGCTCTCATGGACACACAATCTTAGGTAACCATCTTTACCACGTTTGTATAAATTATCACCAATGATTGCGTAATCTAAGGCTTCTTGTTCCAAACTCCTTTGTCTAGCCAAAGTCAT
Source organism: Ceratopteris richardii (assembly GCA_020310875.1). Taxonomy (NCBI): domain Eukaryota; kingdom Viridiplantae; phylum Streptophyta; class Polypodiopsida; order Polypodiales; family Pteridaceae; genus Ceratopteris; species Ceratopteris richardii. The sequence goes on from CM035407.1 coordinate 8,835,115, forward strand.
ATCTTGAGGGAATGTTTTCGTCCTCAGAAAGGCTACTAATGGTTCACTCCAATCTGGTACTAAAGATCTTCGATAAAAAGTAGCATGTTCCACTTGTGGTTTAGTGCGACAGATTGGGCATTCTTTGCACATTCTATGGACATCAACTTCCATAGTTGGCCAATGCACTCCTAGTCTCCTTAGTGTATGTAGGGTTCGTTGTTTTGAGTAGTGTTGCTCTAATGCACCTACATGTGCTAATTGCAACCATTTAGCGTACTCGTCCTCTTCCACACAACAGGCTAATACTCCTTGCTCCGTATGTTGTACATACTTCCTACCAAGATATGATACTTTTGAGCTTTTACTATCTCTCTATCTTTTGTGTGTATTACCGGGTGATTAGGCCCGTATGTCAATACTGGCACTAATGGCCTAGCCCACTGAGGTACAACTTCCAAATTAAACAAGTAAGCATCAGGTAAGTCATCTGACACTCCTTGTGGGGCCTCTCCTGGTGTGAGCCTTGAGAGATGATCTGCTCTCAGGTGGGTCTTGCCTTTCCTCACCACAACCTCAAAGTCGTATTCCATTAGTAAGAGGAACCATCTTACTAATCTACATGTATTGCATGGCTTGTTTACCAGGTACAGTAGAGCTTGGTGATCAACTTATTTGCAAGCAAATAGTGTCTAAACTTTTTAATAGCATATACCATGCCTAATTCTTCTTGTTCAGTGGTGGTATAATTTCGTTCAGTTGCATTCAATTTTCTAATGGCATAGGCAATTGGAAGATCCATATTACCTTCACTAGTAGGTTGTGCAAGTACACATCCAATAGCATAATTGGAGGCATCCACATGAACGTGGAATGGCTTGTTCCAATCTGGTGTGGTCAAGATTGGTGCTAAACATAATCTTCGTTTAAGCTCATTGAAGGAATTCTCACATTCATGAGTCCACTCAAAGTTAGTCAAAAGTGCGTACATGGGCTTTGCAATGACAGCATACATGTGAATAAATCGGCGGTTGTTGCTCTAGCACAATGGTGAGAACCACGTTAAGAAGCTCCACCTCCTTAATGTCAATCCGAGGAAGAGATAGGAGTGATATGAAGATCGTGAATGTGAGATGAAGTGAGAGTGAAGGTGAGAAGCATAGAAATGCACACACACATACACACACACTACGAAGAGACAAGCAAGACACAATGGAAGGTGAGAAATCAACTCTATTACTCAAGAACACTCTTACAAGCTCAAAATAGCTCTAAGCTCTTCTCTACTCCAACAAGCTAAGGTCAAAAATGAGCTCTCTAGCTCTTTTTATAGTTTCTAGACTAGTTTTGACCGGTTTCACATATAGTGACCGGCATAGTTAAAAATTAGGTCCTAGATGCTATTTGGTAAACGATGTCTAAAAATAACGAAAATTGATACGCTTGTTCTACCTAAGCTCCTCAAGCTCGAGGACTCCTCGGCTTGCACAAAATGGAGCTATGGATTACAAAATGGGGTTTTCTATGTTACATATGTTACAATAGTGATAAAAATCACTGGTGGAGGTTTTTGGAAAGTATTTGAAAACATAATTCTTTGAAAAACGATTCGACTGGCTCCCTGCTCTGTCGTTACATGCTTCCGTGTCGTCTGTGCCTCTGGCTGCTTCCAACACCCCCCTCCCTCTCGCTTCTGTCGTCCCTGACAGAACCTTGCTGTGAGGTCTGCCGGATATAGTTCTGTAGGAGGTCTTGAGCGAGGGTGTGCTCGGAGATACGAATGCCTCGGGCCAGATCTGCCTCGAGTTTCTCCCAGTCGATTGGTTGCGGTTCTTCCGGTGGCGGGAGCTGATAGTGTGTGGAATAGACCATTCGTTCACAGGCAAATAATTGTAATAAATGTGTAGGCCTGCTTATGAATACCTCTGAATGGTATTCCCAGAAGCCGGTTGTGAACATCTCTTCGAATGTCTGCTTGTAGCACGCCGGTAGGTACTTTATTCTGCAGATCCAGGCATAACACACCCGTAGCGATGGCGTCGTACTCATATCATGTACCAGATCGAAATTGCCATGCTCAAAGCCCGGGGTGTTGACATGTGGTGCCTTGACGCGTCGGAAGACTTTAAAAATCATTTGCATCATGTCAAAGATTTTGATAGTCATATGCGCCGCTATATCATCCATATGCTTTAATCTAGGGAGCCAGTGGCGAATTGTAGCCATCATGTAGCCAACAGTTGGTAACTCAATGGGTGGCTTAAAATAGGGGTAATTCAACCAGTCTTGGCACTGCTTATTGTTTTGTACCTTAATAGCAAAGGCAGTCCAGGAGCGGCGTCGTGGCACTGGTCCCCAACACGGATTGTACTTCAAATGCAAAGGTGCCTTTACCCATGTACTCATCATCTCTGGATACTGCTGTAGTAAATCTTTTCGCCACTCTGGTTGATAGATCCTTCCTTTCTGTGCATCTAGTGGCAAATCAGCCGCCTCGAATTGAGTTGCATGCGATGGTTTTTTACCTGTCTCTTTCTCAATGGCTAACTGGTATTCGGCCATTAACATGAAATACGGTTTATACTAGAGCTCATGCCCAGATATGTATCGTCGCGGGGCCAAATGAGCAAAGAATGGAGACTGTAATATTCTTTCTTCTATCATCGCCATGGCATGTAATTGTGCCTCTACTCTAGCTGAGTGCATTGTTCCAAGTTCCTCAATAGTCTTCATCCACGCGGGGGTCGAAAGTTTGTACGTCATCTGACCTTCGGCCGTGACGCGTCCGCCTGGGATGGGTTGTGGCTCGTACGCTTCTTCAAACGTTTCCTCCACCGGGATGGTGACCGTTTCTTCCTCAGCTGGAAGCTCAGGTGGGGAATCTGGCCTTGGTGGCGCTTCATATACTGCAATCCTTGATTCAAGGGTCGATACCTTGGCCCGTAATGAGTTGAGTTCCTCTAGGAGGTCAGGGGAGGGGTCCACAGGTGCTGGTATGTCTTGGTGTGCCGGTTCTCGTAACTGGAGTAATTTGTGATCTTCTTTGAGTTTCTGTAACTCCTCGTTCATGCGGTCGTATTCATCTAGTAATCTTACATGATTGTCTAGCAGCATCCTCATCGAGTCTGAAGGAATGGCTTTAAACCTGCTAGGACTGAGTGGTTGGTCTGGGTGGTCGAGCACTGCTTCTAAGTTTTCTCGGTTCTGATCCTGTAAGCGCTGGTTTTCTTCCTTGGCGGCTGCTAGGTGTCTTCGTAGTAAGCCCATGTTTCGTGTTAGCGTTGCATTGCGGACAGTCTGGGCTCTTAATAAGTTATCCAGGTCAGCAGTTGCTTCCTTGGTCTTTTCTTCGCTTTCTAGTTCCAATTTGTGATAAGCCTCGCGTAATTCTTGGTAGCGGGTGTTCAGAGAGGCATTCTCAATAGACAATAAATTAAGCTGCGACTGTAAGTCATTGGTTGTCCTCTGCAGCTGCTGATAATTATCACCAAGAGATGTGAACTCATCTCTTACTTGCGTCATACACATGAACATCTGTCGGAATGCATTATCTACAGTGGGTGATAGTATTAACGGGGTGCTAAATGAAGATGCAGTTGGTGTAGATGCAACGGGAATGGGGAATGGGGATGGGAAGGTGGATGATGTGGTGATTGTGGAAAATTGTGAGGTGCCTAAATATGTTTGTGCCGGGAGTGAAGTGAGTGATGGTGCAGTGGGTGGTGAGATGTCCATGTCAGTGGACGTATCTAGTGCGGTGACCGTGAATATGGGTGTGATCGTGGGTGCTTGTGCTGGTGTAAATATGGCATTTACAAAGGTTGAGGGGTAATTTATAGGGGGGCTGGCTGGAGCGGCTTGATGGAAAGGGGAAAGAGGGGTTACGGTGGGTCGGGGAGGTGAGACGGGGGAGAAGGTTAATGGCGGTGGGAATGGGAAAAGGGGTCTTGGAGTTGTGGGGAAAGATGGAAAAGATGGATGGAGGAATGGGTTGGATAGAAAGGTGGGTGTGGGAGGGGGTAGACTAGGGCTAATGGGTGCGGGAATTGTGGGGTTAGTGGTCGTAAAAACGATTTTTGCAACGCCACCGACGAATGAAGATGTTGGTCTAGGGGAAGGGGGGTGAAGAGGGGAGGCTGGATGGATGGGCGGTGAGAGAGGAACGGTTGGGGTGGTCGGTACTTCAGTGACTACTGAGGTTTGTACAGCTGTAGCGCGGGGTGGGGAATCTACAAAGATGGTTTCTACTGCCAACGAACTTTCGGGGACGAGGCGTGCCTCCCTGGCTTGTTCTGAAGATTGTTCTCTGGTTGGTACACGAATGTATTCGCCGGGCTTTGAAAGTAGTCGTACTCTGCGGGGGTCAAACTGTGGTAGTGGCTTTCTTTGCAAGTACCTGAGGGCTTCGTTGGAGCCTACTGATTTGACTAACTCTCTGAATCCTTTGATGTATGCGTCTTCGAATCCGCCTGTGACAAGTTCTTGTTCTATTATTGTTTGAATCTCTTCCTCTGTCAGCTTTTTGCGTGCCCAAACTTTTTCCATAGTTCTATATAGCTTCTTGATAGCTAGTGTGTAAGCCGCTGCTTCGTAAGTTTCATCTTCATGGGTACTTGTATCACCATGTGTGTCTGTTTGTTGGCCTTGGCCATCTGTCTGTTCATGCTCTTGGGATTCATGTGTTCCCTGGCTAGATTCGTCGTCTCCTTCGTCGTCATCGGTTGCTGTTCTTTCGTCATCAGAGCTGGACACGATCTGTCCTTGTGGCTGATCCCTGGGTGTGGTAGGGTAGCTAGGCCTTTCAAATTCTTGAGAAAACAATTGTCCTTATGAAAACTGGAACTCATTGGAGAATGCATCGGGCATCTCAAAATCAAAAGTTTGGTCTAGTGGCTCTGCTTGTCCTACTTCTAAATGGGGTATTGGAAAAGAGAAAGCTTCCGCACCAATAGTGGTGGGAAGTTCAGCTGCTGTGGTGATAAGTTCTGTGGTTATGGCTGCTTGAGGTGCAACAGTACTGGTGGTGCCCTCCGGCGTAACTGGTCTTGATAACCGTATACGAATTGGTGGTACCGTGGGAGTGGCTGCTGTTGGTGACTGCTCTGGAGATGGTTGTGGCGAGGGTGATTCTGGGACTTGTAGGCATGGGATAGTACCTCTCATCCGCTTTCCGGCTCTGCCTTTACTAGACTTTCTAGCCTTCCTCGTGGTCCCTTTGAATGCCTTCAGTTCCTCACTAGTCATGGCGCGCTCTATGGGTAAATCATATGCCAAGCACATGTATATGATCCTGGTGAGGGCGCAGCACCCATTGATTACCTTCTTTCGCTCCCACCTATGTTGTGCCAAATAGAGCTGATCAATGATCCAGCTGGCTAGATCAACCGTTTGAGGTCCAGTACATGCTAAGTATAATCCAAACCAGATTCTCTTGTGGGGCATGGTAAAACGATCCTGAGCTGGGAAAGCAAAGTGCTGCATGCATATCCGTAATGGCTTAGAGAGCTCAGGTGTTATAGCTGAAATATCCTCCCACTTAGTTACGTCACCACGTTTCATCTGCTCTGGGACTAGTCGTTCTCTCTCCGTCGGAGTGTGTGTTCCATGTATTTTCAGAGCTGCGCGAATTAAATCTTTAGACAAATAAAACCTTCTGAATGGAGGATCATTTACCAAGGATGGTAACATGAATGTGCCAGGTAGATCCTTGTTCTCTGAAGCTGTCAAGGTGGTTACCAAGTAAAAACATCTGTAAAAATCAGGTTTAGGTAGAGGGTAGCTGAAATACTCTGTAAATCCCGCTCGTGCCCAAACGTGCGTTAGATCTTGTGTATTCTGTAGTCCTTCAAATTCTCTTGACAAGAACTGGTACTTGGTCCATGTGCGTAAATCAAATGCCAAGTTGGCCTCAAATATGAAATCAGCGTCTGCTAAGGGTCCTGCTAGGCCTTGAAACCAGTGAGAATTACGATGAATCTTCTCAGTATATCCTCTAGGAGGATCGTCGATTGGCATGGGTCCTGGAAAACCTTGAAACTCTGGTGGTTGCATCGTAGGATAAGATTCCGCGAGTAATTCTCCAATAGTGGCCATCGGTGCACTGGGGCCAGCTTCGGATGGTCCTGCTTCGGTTTGCATGATGACTGATGAGCTAATGGACAAGATCTGCTACAAAAGATTAACACATTAGTATGGAAATTAATTATGATCCCATTAAGGTGAGACCGCAATCCCTTTCCATAACCGATGTGTAACCCGTGTAGCCAAGTGTCATGAAGTGATTGATGCAATGATTATTTTGCAGAGCTAATGCAGGTCTCTAGACGCCTACATGGTCAGATTATACATACATTTCTTGATGAGCTTTTATTATGCATGATGTGGGGTTTGGGTGTATGAATTTATACAAGGTTTGGTTGAGGGTGAATTAGTACAAGGGTGGAGTTTAAACGGGGTGGGAGAATTGTTAGATAATGGGGTACAAGAAGACGTTTGGATACGTTTAGGTATCCATTTCCTAAGAGTCTTTGAGTGGATGGTGTGTTTCTTCTGAGGGACAAAAAGTGGTATCGGGTTTGGTGGTATTGAGGGATGGACAGATTTCTGAGGGGTATACATTACATGGCTTGAGGGTTGGGCTATAATACATTGTTTGGGTACCCAAATCTGCATGGGTGTGGGTCGATTGATAAGATACTTCTTGGCGATCCAAATCTGCCGAGTATTTGTACTTGGGGAAGAAGATCGAGGGGACTTCGGATGCTGACTCTGCTTCTGTTGAAACTTTGTCCTGCTCTCGTCTGCAGTGTTGCCAATAGCCTGTGGTTGCTGTCCTTTTGGCACCCATATTTGTTTCGTGCCACTTGTTCCGTGATGTTGATACTGCTGCTTTCTTTGCCTTGTCTGGTGGTGTCGTCGGTCTGGGTTCCTCTGTTGTGGTTGACTCTTTCGAGGTTGGGTTTGAGAGGTCCAATGGACGCTCTGCTTTGGAAAAGAGGGGAGATCCAACACTTGCGTGACCTGCCCATTAGGAAGTGATTCGTTATTTATCTTTAATCTAGGCCAGTCCGCAACAAGTTTGGAAGGATGAGCACCGCAGGGTGTTGTGCTCATTTGGCCGCTGATGAAACCCACCTGACCGCTGATTGTGTTCATCTGCCCTAGCGGTTGGGTAGCTGTCCCTTCTAGTTTGTAGGAAGCCCTAGGGAAGATCTCCTGTCGTCCTTCTGATTGACAATTGTCCCTAGCCAAGCCCGAGTGGGTTGGTGTAGACGTAACGTGACTGGTCTGACCCAAGATCTTCCGGTCTTCCGTCGCATGCGTTTCATAGGGTCTAGGGTTACAAACCTCAATCGGAATGCCGTTAGGGAAGTCAAGCGGTATCACTCGCTTCTGTTCTAAGGTTCCAATCTGTAAGGAGCCTTGTCTAAGATTTAGGTCCACTGAGTGATCGTATAGCCAATCTTGGCCAAGGATTAGGGGTTCTATCAGGTCGTCATCATGGCACACTAGTAGTTTCGCTGTCATGGTCACATCCTTAATGAGGATAGGAAGGTCCACCTCACCCATGCAAGGGGTTTCCATGCCTCCTAGGCCTATGAGGTATGCCTCAATTGGCCACATTTCTATTCCTGAATCCTTATAGTGGGACCATCTAATCGCACTAGTCGCAGCATCTGAGTCAATTAAAGCCCTGAGCTCTTGGCAAGGGTTGCCGTGCTCTAGCCTGACTGTAATGAATGGTCTCCTGTCCACTATACTAGGATGAGTGGTTGACTTTACTTGACACATGGCCATGGGATATCTGGGTGTAGTTTCCAGATGGTTATAATGTTCTCTCCCTAGTCCTTGTCTTCTTAACTTCATGCGTTTAATGCGTTCTATTGCTTCTGCCTGAGCTTCCGCTCGTATTCTATTTTCTTCCTCCTTACGCTTCTTTGCCAACGTGAGTCGTCTAAGCATATCCTCAGTAAGAGGTTCTTGATATAACTTGACTCTACAGCCACTAATATAATTAGGCATTATATCTCCTTCTAAAGTGGCTAATTGTACTGCTCCACTTGTTGAGAGTCTGTTAATGATCATAGGTCCATAACCTCGCTTTTCTAACTTACGTGCGTGTTGCTTTAGTGTATATACTAGAACTAAATCTCCTTCTTTTAGGCCTTTATCTTTCACATGTGCATCAAAATATGCTTTCTGTCGCTTCTTCGCTGCATATATTCCTGCTGCTGCCTTTAGCCTGGTTTCTCCTAATCGTTCCAAGTCCATTATTCTCGCTGATAATTCATGGCCGGTCCACTGATGTTCTTGTGCAACCTTAAGGGTCGGTATCAAGAAGTCCAAAGGAAGCACTGCATTCTGACCAAAAACCATCTGAAAGGGAGTTGCATTGAGTACGGTCTTGTAGGCCACTCGATATGCCCAAACAGCGTGGTGTAACTATTTGTCCCAATCTGAACGTTTGTTGTTCACGAGTTTCGTCAGTACGTTACAAAGGATCTTATTAGTGCTTTCAGCCTGACCATTGGCCTGAGGATGATATGGTGCGGATTTCTTGTGAATCACCATAAAATCCTGTAACAAATATTCAATGACTTGGTTTAGAAAGTGAGTGCCTCGATCGCTCACTAGCTCTATAGGCAATCCATATCTTGTAAAGACATTCTCAAATAAGAATTTTGCAGTTGTGTGTGCATCATTCTTTTTCGTGGCTTTTGCCTCTACCCATTTCATCAGATAATCTGTGGCAACAATAATGTATTCAGCATGTGTACCTTTTGCAGGGGGGTTAATGGGTCCTACAAAGTCTATACCCCACTTAGAAAATGCACGTCCGCCCATCATGGGTTTCAAAGGCATTTCATCTCTGCGAGTAGGAAACTGAGTTCTTTGGCACACATCACATCTCTTTACATAGGTATGAGCATCCATGTGAAGAGTGGGCCACCATAATCCTGCAAAGAGGATGGCTTTGATTATCCTATCGGTTCCAAAATGACCTCCTGCAACACCTTGGTGTGGAGTCTCTAGTATGCTCAGATAATCGCTCTCATGAACACATTGTCTTAGATATCCATCTCGTCCTCTTTTGTATAGGTTATCGCCAATAAGTGAATAGTCGTGAGCTTCCTGCTCTAGACTGCGTTGTCGAGCTAAGGTCATTCCTTGAGGGAATGTGTTCGTCCTCAAGTATGTCACTAATTGTTCACTCCAGTCTGGTGTGAGAGACACGTGATACAATGTAGCATGCTCTACTGGTGGTCTTTCACAACAAACATTGCATTCCTTACACAACCTATAGACATCTGCTTCCATCGAAGGCCAATATACTCCTAATCTATGCAGAATCTGTAATGTTCGATGTTTTGAATGATGTTGCTGTAGTGCACCTATGTGTGCTAATTGGAACCAATTCGCATGTTCTGATTCATCTACACAACAAGCAAGAATCTTTTGATTATCCTGTTTATATATGCTTCCTGCCATTATTTGGTATCTCTGAGACTTGGTAATCTCTCCTTCTTTGATCTTTATCCTAGGATTCTTGGGTCCATATGTGAGAATAGGGACTATAGGCTTAGCCCATTCTGGTGCTATCTCAAGATTAAACAAGTATGCATCTGGTAGATCATCCGCTACTCCTTGAGGAGCTTCTCCTGAGGTTAATCTTGAAAGGTGGTCAGCTCTAAGATGTGTCTTTCCTTTCCTGACTACTACTTCAAAATCATACTCCATGAGTAATAGAAACCAACGTATCAATCGTCGTGTGTTACATGGTTTGTTGACTAAGTACAATAGTGCTTGATGATCTGTAAAGAACTTGAATTTGTTGGCCAACAAGTAGTGCCTAAACTTCTTTACTGCGTAGATCATCCCTAATCCTTCTCGTTCCGTTGTGGTGTAATTTCTTTCTGCTGCGTTCAATTGTCTGCTCGCGTAAGCTATGGGGAGATCTATGTTACCTTCATTCGTGGGTTGTGCTAACACACATCCTATGGCATAATTGGATGCATCCACATGTACATGGAATGGCTTACTCCAATCTGGGGTTGCCAATATAGGTGCTGAGCACAAGCGTCGTTTAAGTTCATTGAATGAATTTTCACATTCATCTGTCCATTCAAAGTTGGTTAAAAGAGAGTACAAAGGCTTGGCTATGATTGCATACATGTGTATGAATCTCTTATAATATCCGCAATGGCCCATAAATGCCTGTACCTCTTTCACATTAGTTGGTCTAGGTAAATCTGCAATTACCTTCACCTTTTCTTCATCCGTAGAGATTCCATTTTTTGACACAATGTGTCCTAAAATTTTGCCTTGTCTGACCATGAAAACACATTTTTCTGGGTTCAAACAAACCTGATATTCTCGACATTTGTCAAATATTTGTCTTAACTCTGGGATATGTGTCTGTCTTACATTTGAATGTGCACATAAGTCATCGACATAAACTTCCAAACTCTTGCGTAAGAATTCCTTGAAGACATGACACATGAGTCGCTGGAAAGTGGCGGGTGCATTTGTTAAGCCAAATGGCATCACACGAAATGCAAATATGCCCCATTCAGTGGCAAATGCCGTCTTGTGTTGATCTTCTGGAGCAATGGCTACTTGATTATAGCCTGAAAATCCATCAAGGAAGCTGTAAACTTCCTTGCCCGCAACTCTTTCCAATAGATGTTCCGTGATAGGAAGAGGATAACTATCTTTAATCGTTGCGGCATTAACTTTTTTAAGGTTAATACACATACGCAATTTTCCATTCTTCTTGGGCACAACCACAATGGGGGATACCCATTCGGTATGCTCAATTTCGTAAATGAATCCTGCTTCTATCAAGCGATCTATCTCCTCTTTAATCTTCGCAGCGTAGTTATCATTATACGTGTAAGGTTTCTGTTTTGTCGGTTTTGCATCTGGAGTCATAGGGATTCTATGAGAACATATATCTGGATCTACTCCTTTCAAATCTTTGTAACTCCACGCAAAAACATCTCTATATTCGCGCAATAAGGCAACTAGCTCTTCTTCTTCTTCAGTTGTCAAATCATGCCCTATGTATGTACATTTTTCTTCTTCTCCTTCGATAGCAACTATTATTTTCTTAGTTTTCTCTCGGTTATCATATACTTGTCCATCATTCGCTTTTCTATTAGGCATTCGTACCATGATTCTTCTATCTTCGATTTCATATTTCTTGAAGTTCTCGGGTACTTCAAACAAAGATTCTTCTTTTTCTGACATGTTTTCTTTCTTCTTTCTTTTCTTGCCTTCACTCTTGTTAGTCACTTCTGTGGCTAACCTCACCTCATTCGTAATTTCCTCGTGTCTCTGAGTGCGAGTCTCTACCTCGTGAAAGTATTCTTCCTCTGATGCAAAGGGGGAATCCATGATAATTGATTCTAAATCAAAATCGCTTGCATCCTCAAATGCATCAGTGTTAGGGTCACATTCCTCTAAAATTGCATCGCACATGATTGGCTCTATCGTGAAAACTGAGATATCATAGCCATCCTCGTCACAGTGGGGTGTCCATTGTTCTTCATTGATGGCTACATCCATGGTTGCTAGGATTTCTGCCCAACCATGGGGTTCAAACTCTTCGTCAGGGAATACTACAGGTGCGTAGGCTGGATCTTGTAGGGTTCGTGGATGTTGTTCTGCACCTAAGGTCCTTGCTTCTAATCTTTCTTCCTCTTGTTTTGCAACTTTACACATCCATAAATGAGTATCCTCATGCAACCAAGAAGGGTCTGATTCTAATGAGTGCACGGATTCCGTCTCTACTGGTGTCTTATGGATGGTATTCCATTGTATTGGGGGTACATCTCGATGTGAATAGTCTTTAAGATTGACTTTGGTAGTCACCCCTAAATGTTGCAAGTACAAAGAATTGGTTCCCCAATCTTGTACAATTTGCAACTGACGCATGAATGGTCGTCCCAATATCATCTCATAAGCATGGTTTTTTGCAAAGTCACAAATGGCGAAAGTATGCTCAAATTCTACACCACAAGTGGTGAGAGATATGGCTTCTAGTAAGCCTAATGGTTTTTCTATGTGTCCATCAGCCATTTGTAGCTTCATCCTGGTGGGTCTCAATGCTGGCTTACCCCAACGTTTCCATAGAGCGGTGGTAGCGATGGCTACTCCGGCTCCTGAGTCTAAGATGGCTTTCGTGGTGTAGCCCTGATGGGTTATCGAAAGATAAGTGTTACCTTCCTCTCCGTCGCTTACATCTCCAATCTTTTCTACGGGTATCTCTGGTACCTTATTTTGTGATCCTATTTGTGAGGGAGTAGCAGCAAGCTCCGGGAATTGATTTGCTACATGTTTCCACAATTCTGGTTTTACCTTCAAGAACTCCTCTAGAGTGAGATTACATTGTACTTTAGTATTCTTGATCACTTCCGTGTTTCTAGGGATTACTGATTCTTCATTCCTCACTATTATCGTGGGTGCTCTCATACTAATAGACTTTGCTTCCCAAGGTCCTGTGAACTGAGGTAATTCTTATAAAGAATTAGATTCAAATCCTGTGTGTTCACTCAGTTGTTCTTCCTCTACATCATCGTATATAGAGGGAATGTCTTGGGGAAATTGTTCTTGCAAGTCGTCTATTTCTTGAATAGGAGGATGAGTTCCTTGTTCTTTTCTCCATTTCTCTTCTTGGATTTCTCTCAAAAATTCATGTGAGTACCTATGTATGGAAGACAGGTTGTCTTGACTTTCTGAGTTGGGTACTTGAGACAGGGATGGTGCATTCCTTTCCTGTGTCTCTGGGACAATAGGGTTCCTAGGCTGATCCTTTTTCTCTTTGCTCTCTATCAAGTATTCTAGCCTCTCCATTAGTCCTTGAAAGTGTAGTTCCGGTTTTGCCATGTTATTCCAATTAATATATCTAGAGGCTTCAAACAAAGCTTGTGCTAATTCTACCATCTTCATGCAAAGTTTAGTTCTCTCAACTTCTAGATTAGCTCGAGGGTAGTTTTTGCTCATTTCAGCTACCTGAGGTCCCTCTTTTAATCTAGCCTGATATGCCCGAAACATCATGTCTAGATTTTCTGGTATGGGTTCCGCTAAAACTGATCCTGATTTCTGAGCTGGATTCTCGTGATTTAATTCCTGAGAAGTCAATTCTTGGATTTTGGCTCTAGATTCCTTCAAACTTCCTTCCAACTCCGTTATCTTTTTACTCCACTTTCTCTTTATCCTTTCTCTAGAATCTTTCCAAGATTTTGTCTTTTTACTGTTAGATTCTGCAACTTCACTAGTTCCGGCTACTTTCCCTTGATTAAGCTGTTGGTTCTGTAAGAGCGCCTGGGCTCTTGTTATAGCTTGGATAGGCACGTATGTAGGGTTGGATCCATCTGTGTTATTTACAATACCTATCACGTTGATCGGTGTCACATTCGAAGCGTTAACTGGATTTTTAGGACAATCTTTGATTATGTGCTCTTTGCCACAATCAGCACAAAAGCCTTGGATGTTATAGTACTGTGATTGTCCTGCTATCGGGGGATGTGGACAGTCCTTTATGAAATGATCTCCTTGGCACCTAAAGCATGGTCCTCTAGGGCCCTGTGGTCTCTGTTGTCTTAATTGGGGCCGTGGATTTGGGTTTGTGTACATCACATTAGCATAGTCGGGCTCCCAACTAGGTTCCACTGGTGGACTATCATAATGATATGTCTCCACATGTTCTGGTGACTCTGTGTAATATGCGGGTGGACTATCTACATGCGTAGAGTCAAAACTGTTTGAGTGTGGGTCACTCTCTGTGATCAAAGGTGAAGAAGGCACTAAGGCCCTACTTAGGTTCTCTTCTGCAACAGCGTATTTGACTGAGATGACATTCGCTGGTGGGGGTGGCTGCTGAGCTAAGACAGGTTGAGGTCTCTGTTGAGCCTGGTATGGGTAGTTCTGAGGAGGCCTATGGTAATAAGGTTGAGCATTGTTTTGGCCTTGATACCTACCTGGCTGCGGGTATGCTTGCAGGTAGTTCTGTCTCACGGCTTGTTTGTTGTATGGGCAGTCCTGAGCCGTATGATTCGTGTATCTTCTCTCAATTGTACAGTATTGGCCACTAGGGTTGGCTTGTGGTTGTGTTGCATTGGGACACACATTTGCCATATGATCACCACCACAGGTGTAACAACGCTTGTTCATTAGTACCCTAGGTTTACTAGAAACTCCTAGTTTCTGAGCCACTTTTTCTGCTAGGTCTTCTATTGAGCTAGACAATTTTGTGGATGCTAGAGATGAACAGTCTGAGTCCTTATAGACCTTTGAGAGTTCCAACTCGTCTCGTAAGTTGTCCTCAATGTCTATGCATATTCTCACACATTGCTCTAGCGTTCTGGGTTCTTTTAGGTACACATAGGAGCGTAGTTTAGAGCTCAACAAGCCATCTAAAAACAATGACACTTGCTTGGCTTGTGAGGGTAGCTCTTGCATTGGACATCGTTCAACATATTGTCTAAACCTACGTCTTGCCAGTCTAACTGTTTCCTGAGGGGTCTGTTTAAAGCTATGAATCAACGAAGACGTGTCATGTCTAATCCCACTTTTAGAGAATTCGGTGATGAATGACTCTAAAAAGTGATGGATGTCTCTAAATTGCCTTTGTTGCAGAGGTTGGAACCAAGTTAAAGCGGTATTCTTTAACGTTAGTGCAAATGCGTTGTATTGCGTGAACATGTCTTCAACTTGTTCGGCTCTTAGTACTTGCTTGAATTCTGCGACGTGGTCATAGGGATCTCCTGTCCCATCAAAGTAATTCTTCATTGATTTTACTAACTGTGTGGGTCTCAATATTCTTGCGTGTTCGCGTGGTCTAGGTAGAGGAAAATCATCTCTACCACCTGGTATTCCATGATCTCTTTGCCTATCTACTCTATTAGTGTCTGTGGTTGTTCTATCTCTCCCTATGGGGTGATTAAAGCTTACTTCCGGTCTCTCTTTATTTCCCTCTCTTTGATTTCCATGGGCTGAGGATGTTCTTGCCCCTTGTTGACTCGTATTCATGTTCGTTCTAGATGGAGGGAATACCAATTCACCTCTCCATGTGTATGTGTTTTTAGCGCGGTCAGGCACCACAAAGACTCTTTCTGAAGTCTCATCCAGGTATACGACCTTTCCAGGTGTATCCGGGTCCTTGAACTCGTATATAGTGATGATACCTACCTCACTAAGTAGTTCTGTCTTGTATCTCCAAAAGGCTTCATCCGTTTCTTTATTTACGAACAACTCTATGCTTCTGTTGTCTTGAGGGATCCAATCCAGGATTAGTACTCGTGTCAGTACAGATTTCCCTCTAGGTGTTCTAGGCTCTTCTAATGGTTCTTTTCCTTGAGATTTTGCTTCCGTCTCTGGTTGAATCACGCCAAACTCGTTGGTATTGTTTGGCTGCGTACTTAAGATGTACATCGTTCCTTCTTTGTCTATGTACGCGTCTCTCTCAAATTTCACCACTGGACGTTCCAATCCAATGGGTTGATCAGGGTTGTGCATTTGCACCACTTGCCTTCGCAAACCATCCTCATAGATGCGAGCACCTAATCTGTTGGTTCGCAGAAACTCTAGTTGCGTTCTATAGGGTCCTTCTGGTTTTTCTAAATAGGCTACATTCGACCCTCCTTCTGGTCTTTCTGTGCTAAATGCCATTTCTGATTCGCTGGTATCTGAGCTCTCGTAGGGATAACTAGTGTTTGATGGAGAGTGTTAATCTCCAAAAGAACAAGTTAACCTTGAATTTAGATCACCTCTATATCAAGATCAACTTTAGACTCCACCTAATTTAGAGAATCTTCACCAAATTATCAGAAAATTGATTATTCTGAAAATTTCAGTTTCTTCAGAAAAGTCTGCTGCAGATTAGTCACTCATTGACTAATCAATCCTGTAAAGTTTTTGATAAAACTTTGCACAACACTTCGCCTTAAGGTTGCGCAACTTTGCCAAGTTAAATCTCTCAAAAAGATTAAGTACACACTGAGAAATGTGTGAAACACTTTACCTATGTCTGAAAGTGCTTCTCTGCAATGGCGACTTTGACACCTGCAACTTCTTAGTACTGGTTCTCCCAACTCTGAACCCGTTTGATCAAGATCTTTTAGCTATAGATGGCTTACCTTCCAACTTAGATTTTAAGCCCTCATTTGTGTAAAACTTTACACTGTAGACTGAGCAATGATCATTTCATTGAAGATGAAATGTGCGCCACATTTCTCGATTGTTAGAACATTCTTACATATGAATGTTCCTAATCAAAATTCTCACAGCCTGATTACAATTAACCTCTCAAATTCTAGCCATAGATAGATTAGCTATGGACTTAGATACGTGCAAAAGGATTTCTCAAAAGATTAAACACAGAGGGAGCAGACAGCAAAATATCGGGCGCAAAATTTTTCTATTTCTCAGAAAACTTACATCTAAGTGAGGATGGACAATTCACTCACTCTTCATGTGTCTAATGACACTAATTTCTATCTCCCTATTCTCAAATCTTCTTCTGCTCTACTTGCCCGACATTTTCCATCATATTTATAGATGAATATATACAAGTGTATGACTTAAACAAGTGTATAAGTCAGCTAATGTACATATGTGTACATATCTTTGAGTTTTCTGAAAATGTCCTTCCTTCAACCATCTGACTTTGTTTCCTTCTTGACTCCTTGACTTCATTCCTCCATAATCCTTCAATTGATGATTGTCATGCACCAACAGCTCCCCCTCAATCATTAATTGAGGTTCTTTCTATCTTCTTTACTCCAGCCATATCCTTGAATCTTTGTAGTTTTGGTCCATCTAGACTTTTAGTCATCATATCTGCAACTTGATCTTTTGTGGGAGTGTGTATGACTTCAATCTCTTTCTCAATGACCTTCTCTCTCAGAAAATGATACTGTATTTCAATATGCTTAGTTCTAGCATGAAATACAGGATTAGCTGCCAAGTATAATGAACTCATATTGTCTCCACAAATAATAGGAGTACTCTGAATCACATCAAAAACTTTCAAAAGTGTCTTTAGCCATATTACCTCTTTTGCAGCTTCCACCATACCTTTATATTCTGCCTCTGTGGATGACAAAGCAACTGTATGTTGCTTCTTAGAACACCATGAAATCAATTTGTCTCCTACATAGCACAAGTATCCATGTGTTGATCTTCTATCATCCACATTACCTGCCCAATCTGCATCACTATATATCTTGATTCTTGTATCTGAAGTAAACCCATAGTACAACCCTTCTTTGAGTGTACCCTTGATGTACCTAAGTACTCTTTGTCCTGCAATCCAATGTTCCTTTCTAGGACAATGCATGAATTGTGAAAGCACACCAACTGCATATGACAAGTCAGGCCTTGTCAATGTAGCATAAATCAAGCTACCAACCAAACTTTGATAGAGTTTCATATCTCTGAACTCTTCTCCTCCAAACCTAGACAATTTATGGTTCACTTCCAAAGGTGTAGGTGCAACCCTGCAATCTTCCATTTTAAATTTGGTTAGCAAATTTTTAAGATACCTTTCTTGGGTCACATATACTCCATGTTGAGTATAAGAGATCTCCATTCCCAAGAAGAATGATAGGTTCCCTAAATCACTGATTTTGAACTCTTTCTCCATCTGCTTTTTGATCATTTGTATCCCCTTATCATCTGTTCCTGTAAGTATTATGTCATCAACATAAATACACACATAGATGAACCCATCTTCACTTGCTTTGACTAGCAAGCTACTATCTGCCTTTGATGCTTGAAATCCAAGATCATTTAAGAATTTTACAAGCCTGTAATTCCAAGCCCTTGGGGCTTGCTTCAACCCATACAAAGCTCTCTTGAGCTTACACACATAATTTGAACTCACTTGATCTTTGAATCCATCTGGTTGCTCCATGTAGACTTCATCTGAAATGTAACCATTCAAGAAAGCATTTTTAACATCTAATTGAGACAACTTCCAACCTTTACAAGCAGCAATTGCAATGAGTGTCCTGATGGTTGTCATCTTTGCCACAGGACTATAAGTCTCATCATAGTCCACTCCATATGTCTGTGCATACCCTTTCACAACAAGTCTAGCTTTGTACCTAGACACACTTCCATCTGCAAATCTTTTAGTCTTGTAAACCCACTTACATCCAATGATCTTCTGACTATTAGGTTTAGGAACCAAATCCCATGTTTGATTCTCTATCAATGCATCATACTCCTCTTGCATAGCATCTTCCCAATTCTTCTTCCCTTTGGCCTCTTCATATGTAGAAGGGTCTTCATCTGCTTTTACCAAATAAGCATAATCTTTAGTAGTCAAGAATGAAGTGTCATAGCTATACCTTGTAGGTTGCCATTTGTGCCTAGATGATCTCCTAACTTCTGCACTTCTTGAGGTCTCTGGTTCATCACATTCTGGATCAAACCTTGGCCTCTCTTCAACTTCAATCTGCACTTCATTACTCTCACTTTCATCAAGTAATTGAACCTTTGCTTTACCTTTTCTTTGTTCCACTACTTCTTCATCATCTGCATGTACATTATATTTACCTGCATACCAAGTACCTTGCTCATCAAATGTAACATCCTTGGATACAATAAATTGCTTTGTGGATGGACTCCACAACCTGTATCCCATTTGCTTATCATCATAACCAATGAATACATACTTCTCTGCCTTAGGCTCCAACTTATGCCTCAATTGAGATGGCACATATGCATATGCCAAGCATCCAAATATTCTGCAATGATCCAAGGTAGGTTTCTTACCCCACCAAGCTTCATATGGTGTCATACCGTGCAAAGCTTTACAAGGCAATCTATTAACCAAATATGTAGCTGTATTAACAGCCTCAGCCCACAAATAATTTGGGCAATTCTTCTCTTTCATCATGGACCTTGCAAATTCAACAAGAGTCCTATTTCTTCTTTCTGCTACCCCATTTTGTTGAGGAGAGTACCTGCAAGTAACTTCTCTCTTTATACCTGCATTCCACAAATAATCATTGAACTCATTTGAAAAATACTCTCCCCCTCCATCTGACCTTAGTCTCTTCAATTTTTGACCTGTAATCCTTTCTGCATATGCATGATAGTGTTTAAATGTATTAAACACTTCTGACTTTTCTTTAATCACATAAATTGTGATCCACCTGGTAGCATCATCAACATATATGACATAATATCTTGAACCATTTATACTAAAGTCCTTTGAAGGACCCCACACATCTGTATGCACCAATTCAAGTCTTTCTGAATACATAAACCCATGCTTGGAATAGGATTGCTTATGAGCCTTACCTAATTGACATGCCTCACATCTGTATGTCATGTGTTGACCTGCAATGTTAGGCATTCCAAGCACTGAATCATTGTTAATTCATTTCTTTGATACCTCTTTCATTAAAGTGTCCAAGTCTTTTGTGCCAAAGATCTAATTCTGACACCTTCTGCTCTCCATATGTGAACATAGCATGTCCAACATTTCCTTGTACCTTCAATGTGAAAAGCCTTCCTTCTTTCTTTCCTGCAATAACTTGTTTATACCCTTGACTAGGGTCTTCCACATAAACTCCATCATTGGTAAACCTTACCTCATAACCTTTTTCCACAATTTGACCTACACTGATCAAATTCTTTGGAATTGTGGGAACATAAAGTACCTTACTCAGAAGAGTGCTCCCATCCTTAGCTTTGACTGAACCAATTGACTTTACCTTATGCTTTGTATTATCACCTGTCTGCACTGTATGATTAATTGCATTGTGATCTAGGTCAGTCATCAAAGCAATATTTCCACTCAAATGATTACTACATCCTGAATCAATATAGAACACTCTCATGTCCTCATGTGAGGTTTCACATGTATTCATAATGAGAGTCGAATCCTCCTTTTGATCTGATGCATAGTTGTAGTAGGTGTTATTATAGGATTGACTTTGGAAGTTTCTTCCACCACCTCTTCCAAAAGAATTCCTACCACCTCTACCTCTGAAATTTCCTCTCTGAAATCTACCACCTCTTGCTCTTTGATTAAAGTTCTGATAATTACCATTGTTTTGATTATTGTGCCAACAATCATGAGATAGATGATTGGTCTTACCACATATCCAACAAGCTCTTGCATTATCTTTGTTGTTTCTGCCTCTTCCTCTACTTCTGCCATTTCCTCTTCCTCTTATGAAGTTTGCTTGGTTTGATGTACCTTCTTCTTCACCTGATTGTTGCTTCCCTTTGTTGACTTTCTTCTTGTCTTTAGAATACATTGCATGACCTGCACTCTTATCAACATCTCCTTTGATATCATTCTCAAAAGTTAGCATATGACCTAACAATTGATTCAAATCAGGAGTAAAGTGATCTAATGAAAGTTCTGTAGATAAAATGAAAGGCTTCCATTTCTCATCTCCTCTTAGTCCTGTGAGTATTTGTCTTACCAATTTGTCTTCTTCAATATCTTCATCAACTGCACCTAAAGAATCTGCAATGTCCTTCATCTTTGTCACATAATCAGAGATTGATTGTGAGGCCTTCTTCTTGAAGGTAGTAAATTCTGCCCATAGTGAAGCCTTCCTTGATTTGGTTGTATTTTGGAAATGCTCTTCCAAAGCATTCCAAATGTCACAAGCACTCTCAAGTCCTCTAATGTGAGGAAGCAAATAGTCATTGACTGCCATGTAGATGATGCTTCTTGCTTGAGCATCCTTCTTCATCCAATTCTTCAACTCTGCAAGCTCCTCCCTAGTTGGAACACTAGGATCTCTGAATTCTGGCTTTTCTTCATCTCCTGTGATGTATCCTATCAGATCTTTGCTCATAAGGTGAGCTTCCATCCTCATAGACCATGCAGGATAGTTTTCTCTATCCAATTTTTCAATTTGGAGACTATCTCCCATCCTTGCTTCACCTGTAGTCTCAAAACTTTAACCTTTACAGATAATGAATGTACCTTTACTTCGAATGTTGCTCCTTCTGATCCTTTTGATGCTCTTTGTATGTCTTCCTTTAATCTTTCTTCACACTTTGACCTTTTGCACCTTCAAAATGTAAAGTTTTGTACTTCTGCAATAGTCGGAGTCTTCTTCTTCTCAATTTTGACACAACCTGCTCTGATACCACTGATGGAGAGTGTTAATCTCCAAAAGAACAAGTTAACCTTGAATTTAGATCACCTCTATATCAAGATCAACTTTAGACTCCACCTAATTTAGAGAATCTTCACCAAATTATCAGAAAATTGATTATTCTAAAAATTTCAGTTTCTTCAGAAAAGTCTGCTGCAGATTAGTCACTCATTGACTAATCAATCCTGTAAAGTTTTTGATAAAACTTTGCACAACACTTCGCCTTAAGGTTGCGCAACTTTGCCAAGTTAAATCTCTCAAAAAGATTAAGTACACACTGAGAAATGTGTGAAACACTTTACCTATGTCTGAAAGTGCTTCTCTGCAATGGCGACTTTGACACCTGCAACTTCTTAGTACTGGTTCTCCAAACTCTGAACCCGTTTGATCAAGATCTTTTAGCTATAGATGGCTTACCTTCCAACTTAGATTTTAAGCCCTCATTTGTGTAAAACTTTACACTGTAGACTGAGCAATGATCATTTCATTGAAGATGAAATGTGCGCCACATTTCTCGACTGTTAGAACATTCTTACATATGAATGTTCCTAATCAAAATTCTCACAGCCTGATTACAATTAACCTCTCAAATTCTAGCCATAGATAGATTAGCTATGGACTTAGATACGTGCAAAAGGATTTCTCAAAAGATTAAACACAGAGGGAGCAGACAGCAAAATATCGGGCGCAAAATTTTTCTATTTCTCAGAAAACTTACATCTAAGTGAGGATGGACAATTCACTCACTCTTCATGTGTCTAATGACACTAATTTCTATCTCCCTATTCTCAAATCTTCTTCTGCTCTACTTGCCCGACATTTTCCATCATATTTATAGATGAATATATACAAGTGTATGACTTAAACAAGTGTATAAGTCAGCTAATGTACATATGTGTACATATCTTTGAGTTTTCTGAAAATGTCCTTCCTTCAACCATCTGACTTTGTTTCCTTCTTGACTCCTTGACTTCATTCCTCCATAATCCTTCAATTGATGATTGTCATGCACCAACAGTGTTCAATTGCTGAGCCCACGATCGAGCAGTAGTTCTTACACTTGCCTCTGATGATCTAAGGCTTCGTCGGTCTGACTTACCTATATGTTTGCCCGATCTAAGGTTCATTAATTTTCTTCCTTGCACACTCAGTACACGCTCAGATCGTCAAAGATTCTTTGTTATTACTTTCTTGATTCTTTTTAGATTTCTTTAGATTCTTGTCTTAATGTATGCGTCAGGAATTCAACTTTCCATTATAATTTTGAGTTCTCGTTCTGTCAGACTTAGGTTCTTTCCTTTAGGTTTTCGTGTCACACACCTTTACTTGTAGTCTTAGACTTGAAAGAATTAAATATCTTGAACTTGAGGCGTTCCTATCGTCGTTAATCCACAACACTACCGTTTAGCCTAAGCTAAGAATTGACTGAGGGGGTTGAGTAATCTTCCAACCTCGAGTCAGCTTTTCTGGTTGCTCTGATGCCCAAGAAGCCGCGCTTCCCAAGCTTTATGCCCTTCACTGCCTTGCCTTGGTTGCCTTCGATTGCCCTTGCTAGACCTGGAAAAATTCAATATTAGACCAATTCATAGTTGGATGATCAAGCACTTGAGTATATACACCTTTTAAGTCCCTTCCCTTTTGCCCAACTTTTCAATGTTTGCCCCCTGGCTTCCTAGTCCCAAACTAGGTCAACCTCAAAATAGCTTATCTAAAAATAGACGTATCCTTTAAGAAAAAAACAGTTGAGGTCACGTAGTACTCGTAAAGAGCTTTCTAATGAGCTATTAAGCTCAAAAAACGGACTTCAGATGAAAAAGTTATGACCGTTCAGGCCCTGGGGGGTAAAAACTGACAAACAGGTTTTTCTCCAAATATGAGCTAAGGGGTCTCCTATGAGTCTAATCACCCAAAAATTTCCCAAAAATAGCCCCAAAATTGGCCAAAAAATGAAACCCTAAAATTTGCAATGGGGGTGCACAATCGCGATGGTGTGAGACAATCGCGATGGTCTGGGACCGTTGCGATGGCGTGAAAGTGGACAATCGCGATGGCGTGAAAGTGAACAATCGCGATGGATCGATCAAGCGGACAATCGTGATGGCGTCAGTCAACGGTCAACGTGAACAATCGCGATGGTCCAAAGTGAACCGTCGCGATGGTCACAGATGCGATGGCTTGAGCCAATCGCGATGGTCTGGGCGCGATGGCGTGAGCCAATCGCGATGGTCCGAATTTTTGAAGTGTCGCGATGGTGTGAGGGTGTCGTCGCGATGGTCCAAAAAATGAACCGTCGCGATGGTCTAGCTTGCCACGTGGCACCGTCGGCGCGATGGCGTGAGCCAATCGCGATGGTGTGGGGTCAACCGAACAGTCGCGATGGTCCGCGAACCGTCGCGATGGTCCAAATGAACCGTCGCGATGGTCCGGCCGAGCCGTCGCGATGGCGTGAGCCAATCGCGATGGTGTGACACAATCGCGATGGTCTGAGACCGTCGCGATGGTCCACCAAAGTGCAATTTTTTGAGATGCAGCTATGGATTCCTGTAGGCGCAGGTGTGCTCTTCACGCTGGTGTGGTCGCCTTCTCCAAATTCCGAACTTTGCAGACCATCGCGATGGTCTGACACAGTCGAAAATTTCTGACAGAAACTGAAAATTTTACCTTTTCCAAGCTTTCCTGATGCACTAGAGCTCTGTACCTGCAAGAAAACTCAAGAAAACCAAAGTACACACAAGCACAAAAGCTCTCTCTCACTCTCTCGCATGCACAAATGAGGGGAAATGAGGAGAATGGGTGGATATGGTGAATTTTCTGATTTTTTTGGAGATGAAGATGATGATGCGATGATGAAGATGGAGTGTGGGGGAGGTGAAAAACACTAAAAACTAAGTAAAAACAACAACAAAAACTGAAATTTTTACCTTCCAACGCCACTTCTTGCTATACTCTTACCATCACACATTCGTTCTAAACTCGATCCCCGGCAACGGCGCCAAATTTGGTGTTGCTCTAGCACAATGGTGAGAACCACGTTAAGAAGCTCCACCTCCTTAATGTCAATCCGCGGAAGAGATAGGAGTGATATGAAGATCGTGAATGTGAGATGAAGTGAGAGTGAAGGTGAGAAGCATAGAAATGCACACACACATACACACACACTACGAAGAGAAAAGCAAGACACAATGGAAGGTGAGAAATCAACTCTATTACTCAAGAACACTCTTACAAGCTCAAAATAGCTCTAAGCTCTTCTCTACTCCAACAAGCTAAGCTCAAAAATGAGCTCTCTAGCTCTTTTTATAGTTTCTAGACTAGTTTTGACCGATTTCACATCTAGTGACCGGCATAGTTAAAAATTAGGTCCTAGATGCTATTTGGAAGGGTAAACGATGTCTAAAAATAACGAAAATTGATACGCTTGTTCTACCTAAGCTCCTCAAGCTCGAGGACTCCTCGGCTTGCACAAAATGGAGCTATGGATTACAAAATGGGGTTTTCTATGTTACATATGTTACAATAGTGATAAAAATCACTGTTGGAGGTTTTTGGAAAGTATTTGAAAACAGGATATTTGAAAAACGATTCGACTGGCTCCTGCTCTGTCGTTACATGCTTCCGTGTCGTCTGTGCCTCTGGCTGCTTCCAACACCGGTAGTAACCACAATGCCCCATGAAAGCTTGCACTTCTTTGACATTCTTTGGCCTAGGTAACTCTGCAATAGCTCTCACTTTCTCCTCGTCCGTGGATATGCCATTCTTTGACACTATGTCTCCTAGAATCTTGCCTTGCCTGACCATGAAAACACACTTTTCTGGATTCAGGTAGACTTACTCTACATTTGTCAAATATTTGCTTGAGTTCAGGTATATGTGTTTGTCTAAGGTTGGAATGAGCACAAAGATCATCAACATAAACTTCCAAATTCTTCCTCAGGAACTCTTTAAACACGTGGCACATCAGCCTCTGAAAAGTGGCTGGCGTGTTGGTAAGACCAAATGGCATTACTCAAAAGGCAAATATGCCCCACTCTGTGGCAAAAGCCATCTTATGCTAATCTTCTGGTGCAATGGCCACTTGATTGTAGCCAGAGAACCCATCTAGGAAGCTGTACACTTCCTTGCCTGCTACCCTTTCTAATAAATGCTCAGTGATAGGAAGCGGATAACTATCCTTGATAGTGGCTGCATTAACCTTCTTCAAGTTAATGCATACACGTAATTTGCCATTCTTTTTGGGCACCACTACAATGGGGGATACCGATTTAGTGTGCTCAATTTCATAGATAAATCCAACTTCAACCAAGCGATCTATCTCTTCTTTGATCCTGGCAGCATAGTTGTCATTGTATGTGTATGGCTTTTGTTTAGAGGGCCTAGCCTCTGAGGTCATGGGGATCGTGTGTGAGCATATGTCAGGGTCTACACCTTTAAGGTCCTTGTGGCTCCAAGCAAATACATCTCTGTACTCTCTTAGCAAAGCTATCAACTCTTGCTCTTATTCTTCCGTCACGTCATGCCCTATGTAGGTGCATCTTTCTTCTCCCTCTTCTATGGCTACCACTATTTTCTTAGTAGTTTCCTTGCTATCATAGGCCTCTCCTGATTGTGCCTCGCGTTTAGGCATTCTTACCATGCCTCTCCTATCATCTATCTCATATTTTTTGAAGTTCTCAGGGACCTCAAACAAAGATTCTTCCTCTTCTGGTGTGACTTCTCTCTTCTTCCTTTTCTTGACCTCACTCTTGGTGGCCACTTGTGTGGTTAACCTCACATCATTCGTGATTTCTTCGTGTTTCTGGGGGTAAGCTTCTACTTCATAGAAATATTCTTCATCTGATGCAAAAGGTGGGTCCATAATGATTGACTCTAAGTCGGAGTCACTTGCATCCTCAAATGCATCAGGGCTAGGTTCACATTCTTCTAAAACTTCATCTCCCATGATTGGTTCTATTGAAAAGACTGAAATGTCATAGCCATCCTCATCATAGTGGGGTGTCCATTGTTCTTCATTGATGACTACATCCATTGTTGCTAAAATTTTTGCCCAGCCGTGAGGTTCAAACTCTTCGTCGGGAAATACTACAGGTGCGTAGGCTGGGTCTTGAGTCGATCTATGAGTACCCTTAGCACCTACTTCTCTTGCTTTTTCTCTCTTCTCTTCTTCTACTGCCACCTTGCACATCCATAGGTGTGTGTCTTCATGCATCCATGAGGATCCTGATCCTATGGAATGCACTGCCTCAGTATCATCTTTGGCTCTATGGATGGGATTCCATTGGATGGGGGGTACATCTCGGTGGGAGTAATCCTTGAGATTAACTTTGGTCGTGACACCTAAGTGTTGCAAGTACAAGGAGTTGGTTCCCCAATCCTGTACCACTTGCAACTGTCGCATAAATGGTCTCCCCAAAATCATCTCGTAGGCTTGGTTTTTGCTAAAGTTGCATATAGCAAAACTATGCTCGAACTCAACACCACATGTAGTGAGAGTTATTCCTTCTAGCAATCCTAAGGACCTCTCAATATGACCATCGGCCATCTGCAATTTCATTCTAGTCGGCCGGAGTGCTGGCTTGCCCCAACGCTTCCATAGGGAAGTGGTAGCAATTGCAACTCCTGCGCCTGAGTCCAAAATTGCCTTGGTTGTGTATCCCTTATGGGTAACTGGGAGATAGGTATTTCCTTCTTCTCCTTCACTCATATCTCCTATCTTATCCAATGGTATTTCTGGCACTGTTCTATGAGATCCTACCTGGGAACGCAATTTCGCTATGTCTGGCACTTGTTTGGCTACATGTTTCCACAATTCAGGCTTAACCTTGAGTAGCTCTTCTAAAGTGAGGTTGCACTGCACTTTAGTGTTCGTTACTACCTCCGTATTCCTAGGTATGATCGAATCTTTGTTTCTTATCATGACCGTGGGCGCTCTCATGCAAGCAGATTTAGCCTCCCAAGGGCCTGTGAAATGTGGTAACTCTTGCAAGGAATTAGACTCAAAGTCTAACCCTTCATGCGAGTGGGCACTCTCTTGCTCTTCATAAATAGAAGGGATGTCTTGTGGGAATTGATCATGTGCGTCATCCACAAGTGCAATGGGAGGAGGGACTTCACTTTCCTTTGCCCACTTCTCCTCTTGAATCTCTCTCAGGAACTCTGGTGAATACCTATTCATAGAAGAAGAGGTGTCTAGTTCAGTGGAGTTAGGCACATAAGCTTCCTGGAGAGGAATGCTTATTTTGTCGTTTGCACTCTCCTTGAACTGAGAGGAGACTCCTTTTCCAGCCTTTGCAAGTAATCTTTCCAATCTATCTAATAGACCATCAAAATGTAGTGGTGTTCTTGTGGAGCTAGAGCCATTGAACAAGCGACTGGCTTCAAACATGGCTTGCGCCAATTCGACCATCTTAGCACAAAGCTTTGTTCGCTCTATCTCTAGATCGGCTCTAGGGTAACATTTGTCATGATCTGTCACGTTTGGCCCTTTATTGATTCTGGCCTGATATGCTTTAAGCATCATGTCTAGATCCTCAGGAGTGGGATCTGCTAGGACTGATCCTACTCTGGGTGGGTGGGTGGGTTACATGTGGTGGATTAGAATGTTTGGGAATGGAAGGTAATGGGTTGGAGGGAGATGGAGAGGGGGGTGGTGGGATAGTGTGAGAGTGGTTTTGAGATGCGAGTTCACTTATCTTTGCCTTGGTTTCTCTCAAGCTTTCTTCAAGTTCGCTCATTTTTTGTGACCATTGTCTTTTCATTCTCTCCCGGCTATCTCTCCAAGCTCTTGTCCTTTTCTTGGTTATGCTCTCCGTCTCACTAACCTCAGAACTCTTTTCCTGCCCTACTCCTTGAGTTTGCTGCAAGGCTTGAGCTCTAGTGACCACATGCACTGGGGCAGTGCAAGTTACACTTCCTGTAGAGTCTACCACTAGTCCAATGACGTTGATAGGAGTGATTTTTGGCAGGTTATTGGGGTTCTTCAAGCAATCTCGTACGAGATGCTCTTTTCTGCAATCTTGACAGAAGCCCTGAATTGTCACTGGTTGGGGTTGTGTAGGGGCAGGCAGTGGACAATCACGTATGATGTGATCTCCCTGACATCTGAAGCATGGTCCTCTAGGAAATGGGGGTCTTACCTGCCTAGGCTGAGGTCTAGAGTTGGGGTTTGCATACATGACATTCGTATAATTTGTCTCCCAACTGGGTTCACTGGGTTCTTCACAATAGTATGACTCATTATGCTCAGGTGACTGCATGTTGTAAGCCTGTGGGCTATCAATATGTGTGGAGTCAAAACTATGGTCACTTGGATCACTTTCTGATAGCAACGGTGTGACTTGGACTATGGCTCTATTCAGATTTTCTTCAACAAATGCATATTTCACTGGGATCACATTGGTTGGAGCAGGGGGTTGCTTTGCTAGGACTGGTTGAGGTCTCTGCTGCCCTTGATAAGGTGGCTGATAAGGTTGCTGTGGTCTGCCATATTGCTGTAGTGGGTACTGATTCTGGTATCAACGATGTTGTGGATATGGTTGAGGGTAATTTTGCCTGACAGTTTGTTTGTTATAAGGGAAGTCTTGTGCGGTGTGGTTGGTGTACCTTCGCTCTATGGTGCAATACTGGCTACTAGGATTCACTTAGGGTTGGGCCATAATGGGACATACACTTGCCATATGGTCTCCTCCACAAGCATAGCACCGCTTAACTGGGGCAAATCTTGGAATTTGTTTGCTAGAGACACCTAGTTTTTGAGCTACCTTCTCTGCAAGTTCCTCAATGGATGTGGATTCACCAGACGTAAGGCTACTAGAGCTATCTGAAACCTTGTAGATTTTTGATAGCTCCAACTCCTCGGCTAGATTATCCTCAATGTCTATGCACATGCGCACACATTCTTCTATAGTTCTAGGGTCCTTCAGATATGCATATGACCTGAGCTTGGTGCTCAACAATCCATCTAAGAACAAAGCCACTTGCTTGGTTGGTGTGGGTAACTCAGGCATTGGGCACCTCTCTAGGTATTGCCTAAACCGTCTTCCTGCTAGTCTGACCATCTCTTGAGGTGTTTGCTTAAAGCTATGAATCAAGGAGGAGGTATTATGCCGTATGCCACTCTTAGAGAACTCAGTGACGAAAGCCTCTAAAAGTTGGTCTATGCTCCTAAACTGCCTCTCATTCAGGGGTTGAAACCATGTAAGGGCGGTGTTCCTAAGGGTTAGACCAAAAGCATTGTATTGCGTGAATAGGTCCTCCACTTGTTCAACTCTCAAGACTTGTTTAAATTCAGTTACATGATCGTATGGGTCTCCTGTGCCATCGAAATAGTTCTTCATGGACTTCACCAAGTGAGTTGGCCTTAGGGTCCTAGTGTGTTCTCTTGGCCTTGGCAAAGGGAAATCATCAGCATTTCTTTGGTTCCTTGGGGCTCTAGGTCTCTCGGTTTCTTCTCTATCCATTTTTGTTCTCATCCTTTCTCTTCCCAGGGGGTTGGCAAAGCTTACCTCAGGTCTGTCTCTACTTCTATCCCGTTGAGCTCCATGAGCTTGGGAGGTCCCAGCTCCTTGGTGGCTGTAAGACACATTGGACCGAGGTTGGGGAAAAACAAATTCACCCTTCCAAGTGTAGGCATGTCTCCCATGCTCTGAGACCACGAATATCCACTCTGATGTATTGTCTAGGTAGGTTACTTTGCCTAGGCTATTGGGGTCTTTAAACTCATAGATTGTGAGAGCACCTACTTCATGAGGCTGGGTAGGCTTATACCTCCAAAAAGCCTCATCGGTTGCTCGGTTTAAAAGCAAATCTATGCTTTTATTATCATGGGGAATCCACTCTGGAGTCATGATTCTGGTCAAGACTGATTTACCACGGGGAGTCCTCGGCTCTCTCTCTAAATTCCCTTGCTCTATATCACCCATGTCGGTTTCTGCGATCACATTCCCAAACTCGTCTGTTCTATCTGGAAGAGTGGTGACTACATAAATAGTCCCTTCTTTATCTAGGTATGCTCCATTCTCAAACTTGACTACCGGGTGTCCTAGTCCATGGGGTTGATCGGGGTTCTTAATCTGGACCACAGATCTTCTCAGGCCATCTTCGTAGATGCGAGCACCTAGACGATTAGTCCTGATGTATTCCAATTGAGTCTTGTAAGGTCCTTCTGGCTTTTCTAGGTATGCCTCCCCTGAACTACCTGCTGGTCTTTCCATGTTATAGGACATCTCAGAATCACTTGTTTCAGATTTGGGAGTGTATGGGTAATCACTCAATTGCTCGGCCCACAACCTAGCAGTGTGATTGACAATAGCTTTAGAAGGTCTGAGGCTTTGTCGGTCTCGGCCTAAGTGTCTGCCTGACCTAAGGTTCATATGGTTTCTCTACCCCCTTGGTCCCAAGTACACTCTCGTTGCAGGTTAATTTACACCAATCACTTTGTTCTTTTTAGTTGAATATTATGTTAATCCCTTGTTCAAAATTACATCGTCAGGAGTACTTAAGTGAATTTCACACTTGATAAGTGATCGATTCAAGTTTACTTTTGTCCCTTAGGGTTTTCACACTTAAGTCCTACTTAATGCTTGCACTTAGTTGATTAGTTCTCTTGGACTTGATTCGTGCCTGACGTTGCCCTAATCAATTACCACACCTAAGTCGTACTTAGCCTAAGCTAGGAATTGACAAAGGAGGGTTGAGAGAACTTCCAACCTCAATCCTCTGGTTGCTCAGACTGTTGCACCAGCCTAGGAAGCCTTCTCCCAAGCTTGGTACTCACCCTTGCTAGCTTGCTTTGGATTGCCTTGATTGCACACAATGTTCCTGCAAAGGTTCAATAGTTAATATGGCCTTAAGTTACAATGAATTGATGAACACAAATCAACAAACATGAGTCCCCCTTGGAGTAGCTCACTGTACCCCCAAATTCTTATGACCCCTTAATCCTATAGAATGGCCGACTTAAAAATACATTTTCTAAAACTCCTATATGACTCTTACAAAAACCAGTCGAGGTCCACATAGGATTCTCAACGAACTTTCCAACGAGACTAAAAACTTGTCAATCGGAGTTCGTATGGTGAAGTTATGACCAAACAGGCACTTAGGGTTCAAAACAGGCTCTCAGGGTTCTAGAATTTTTTATGATTTTCTCAGTGTGTTGCCCACTCGTAAGGCTCTAAGGTAGTCCCAATGTGTTAGAAAACAAGCCAAAAATTATCCCAAGTCACTCAAAAAATCATTCGTGAGGCTGGTGTATCGCGATAGCTCGGGTTGTTTTGTCACGATAGGTCGGTGTGTCGCGATAGACGGGTGTGTCGCGATAGATGGGTGTGTCTCGATACCTCGGTGTGTCGTGATAGGTCGGTGTATCGTGATAGGTCGGTATGTCATGATAGATGGGTGTGTCGCGATAGACGGGTGTGTCGCGATAGGTGGGTGTGTCACGATGGGTCGGTGTGTCGCGATGGGTGGGTGTGTCGTGATACCTCGGTAAGTCGCGATACCTCGGTGTGTCACGATAGACGGGTGTGTCACGATAGATGGGTATGTCGCGATAGATGGGTGTGTCGCGATAGATCGTTGTGTCGCGATAGACAGGTGTGTCGCGATAGACGGGTGTGTCGCGATAGATGGGTGTGTCGCAATAGGTGGGTGTGCCGCGATACCTCGGTGTGTCGTGATACCTCGGTGTGTCGCGATACCTCGGTGTGTCGCGATACCTCGGTGTGTCGTGATACCTCGGTGTGTCGCGATACCTCGGGATATGGTGAATTTTTCTAATCTGGCTAGTGATCCTAGGAGCTCTTAGTGTGGCTGTGTCGTGGTGCACTCAGAATCGTGATTGGGTCAACTTTTCGATGTGTCGTGATAGATCAAGCTCGGTGCCTCGGGGCTTGCGCAGAGAAGTTCTGTACCTACTGAGCTTGCTAGAGATGGTGAGGATGCTGAAACCTGCAAGAAACATGCAAAAACTCACAAAAAAAACACTACACACTCGCTCTCTCTCAAACTCGCACTAAGCAAATGAGGAGAATGACAAGGAAGAGGGAATATGAAGTGGAGAAGGAGATGGAGATGGAGGTGGAGATGGAGATGGAGATGGAGAAAAAAACAAGAAAATTACCTACTACTTACCATTCCAACGCGTCCTCTCTACGTCTTACCATCACACGCTCGTCCTCAAAGCTCGAATCCCTGGCAACGACGCCAAAATTTGGTGTAGCTCAGTGATGAGTAGAACCTCCTTTAATGTCAATCTGGGAAGACATGAGGATGGTATGAAGACCTCGAGCAAGTGAAGGCACAAATGTGTGAGTGAGAAGCACAGACACATGCACACACATACACACACATGTGCACACACAGCAAGAACAAAGAGAGTAAGACAATGGAATCACTTCTATTACAACCAAGTTCTCATACAAGCTCAATACTACCAGAAGCTAACCCCCAAAAATGAGCTCTCTAGCTTTATTTATAGTTTTTGACTAGTTTTGACCTTCTCAAGACTTAGTGTCTGGCCTAGTTAAAAATTAGGTTCCAGGGCTTATTTGAGGGCTCAAACGAGGCCTAAAAAATATGAAAATTGGTAGGCAATTACTTCTAAGGCTCCCCAAGCTCGAGGACTCCTCGGCTTGCACAAAATGGAGCTACAAAAAGATGAAATGGTATTTACAATGGTTGTTAGTGATGAGAATCACTTTTATACTAATGTAAGGATTGGAAAAATTTAATGGGTTGCCTTAGTGCTAGATCTACATGCATGCCTGTACTTGCTTCTTCCCATATGATGCCAACATTGTGCTTAAATCCCAATAAGCCGGTCTTTTCAGTTTTCCGTGGCAAATTGCTTGGTCATATTATTTCGAAGCAAGGCATTCAAGTGGACCCAGATAAAGTGCAAGCCGTGTTGAAGGCTCCTGCCCCTATGACCCCAAAAGAAGTTATGCAATTACTCGGATAAATACGTTGGCATGGACGACATCTTCGGTGGCTTGCACATTTAGCTATACCCCTGAATTGGTTGATTACTAGTAATCCCTGGCAGTTTGTGTGGACTAAGGAGTGGCAAATTGCCTTTGATCGACTGAAAATACTCTTAATTCAGGCTCCTATACTGCAAGCACCAAACTGGCAGCTTCCGTTCCATGTTTTTGTGGATGCATTGGATAGCGCAATCGGTAGTGTGCTCATGCAACAACAGGATAAGTGGTTTCGCCCTGTTTATTATGCTAGTCGACGATGAGATGTTTTTGAATGGAATTATTCCATCACTGAGCGCGAATGCCTAGGTTTGGTTTATTTGGTGAAGAAATTTTGGCATTATTTACTGGGATGACCATTTACCTTTCATGTGGACCATGCAGCTCTGGTTTATCTTGTCCACCAGCAACATTTAGGGGGCAAATTAGCCAGATGGGTGCTATTGTTGCGAGAATTTGATTATGAGGTTGTACATCATCTAGGGTCAGCGCATGCATTGGCTGATTTCTTATCTGAGCTTGGTTCCGGTGAACTTCCCAGTGGAATTGATGATACTACCCCTGCTATCTATGCGACTGATTTGGTCCAGGATGATTGTCAGGAGCTCCCTGTGGCAGCTTCGTATTATGATACTCTTAGGATCTTTCTCACAAGTGGAAGCTCCCCGACTAAGACTTCTACTTCTGCTCACTATAAGCTGGCGATGTATAGTGATTATGCTACTCGCTGGGTTGAAGCTTGGGCTTTATGGTCCACAACTGCGTCCATGGTGGTCAAATGTTTGATGACTGATGTTTTTCCTCGTTTCGGTCTTCCCTTAGAGATTGTATCTTATCAAGGCACACATTTTGTTAATTCCTTAATGCAAGCGCTTACCGGCACCCTGAAGATTGTTCATAAATTTAGCTCCTTGTATTATCCTCACACCAATGGACTTGCTAAAAGTACTAATAAAACCCTTCTTAACATGCTCAGGAAACTAGTTCGAGAATGTCCAGAGCGTTGGGATCAATTCCTTCCTTCGGTTTTATGGGCTTACCGTACTACTTATAAAGTTGCTACAGAAAACATGCCTTTGAAACTAGCCTATGGTCTGGAGGCAATTGCACCCATGGAATTGGTGGTCCCTAGTTTACGGGTGGCATTGGATCACAAGCTATTACCAGAAGAGTCCTTTCCTTTTCGATTGGATGTGTTGCGGTCTTTGGATGTCACCCATTCTTTGATCAGATCATCTCTGCTATAGCTGACCTTATAGGGGCAATTGATAGACAAGGTTGCCATCATAGTAGCTCACGATGATGAGATCAATCAACTTAAACAAGCAGTGACTGATAAGGAGGATGCTTTGCATGCTTTGGGTAATCTTTTAGATTCGACTCGGAGTCAATTCATTACGATCGAGCAGGATTGTCAAGTGCTGGCGGAGAAAGCCTTACAAGCAGAAGTGGAGCTGAAGAAGGTAACTGAAGAACTCTTCTAGAAAAGCAGGTCACTGAAAGAGGAAATAGGTCGGACCCTCAAACTGAAGAAAGACATTGAAGCTATCCAGAAGGAAAGGCAAGACTTCTTCAGAACCATGCAGTTTCAGTCCCAAGAGTTAGAACGTGGGGAGAAGCAACTCGGTATCCAACAGGAGCGCCTCTCTCGTATCGATGCAGAGATTGAAGAAGCAAAGTTACGCCGAGATGCTTCATTGGCGAACGATTTCTACCTACAAGAAGAATTTTTGCAGAATCAGGCTGAAGTTTTCTTATCTCAAGTCATAGCTTCAAGCTCTGTGCGGACAGATGCACACCTTGTCGAACTGCATATTTTGCAAGAGATGTTAGAATCCTTAAAACAAAAAATCTCCCGCACCTTTAAATTAGCTAGAACCATGTGCATACAAGGAATCATTGATGATTCTTGATCTTGTACTTTTCCTTGTTAGGTTTGAGTCCACCATGCATGCCAGTGTTAGGCCACCTGAATATTATTTAGTAGAATTGTAATTAGGAAAAGACGCACACTAAAAGGGTGTCATGCAAAACATTGTAATGCTTTTCTGATTAATAGAGCAGTGATTGGAAGAGAGCGACAGATGCGTCGTCGGACTGTTCTGTCTAGGCGATCGACTGAAGTTTCATTCTGTCACAAGTTTGTCAAATTGTGGTGTCACCTGTATTGTCAATGTTCAATATTGAAGTAACTAAGGTATTGTGTTAACATCTTATTGCATTATTGGTGAAGTGCGAGTATAACAAATGTTAAGTGAACAGTAGAAGTTTCTATGCATGTGGTTACGGTAGTGGTTAGAAGTGATTCTACACTGGAGAGAGGTAGTTAAATCTGTTATAATTGTCAGAAGATAATGAAGTGACTGGGAAAATACATAAAGGGCCTTTGTATTACAAACCCCTGACTATCCCAAGAACCCATGTATAGATTTGTTAACAATTTAGATTAACAACAATAAGTTTAACAGAGGTCATCAGGATATCAAAAGCTACATCTAATGTAAAGGAGGTAATGAGGTTTGTGGGTTAGATTAAATGGCATGCCAGACATTTGAGGTGTTTAGCCAATATTTCATTACCTTTGACGCACTTAACTAAGAAGGATGTTCCTTTTGTATGGCCTGAACCTGAGGAGAAAGCTTTTCAATCGATAAAGAAGATGGTGTTTGTAGCACCTATTTTGAAGCATCTGGATTGGTCTTTACCTTTTCATATATTTGTAGATGCTTTTGATGTAGCAGTAGGAGAGTTCTGATGTAGCAAAAAGAAAAGGAATGGTATAGACCAGTTTACTATGCTAGTAGAGTTTTGTGTTCAACAGAGAGGAATTATGCGGTCATAGAAAGAGAGGCATTGGTGATGGTATATGCTTTGAATACATTCAAGCATTATTCGTTGGGGAATAAAGTAGTTTTTTCATGTGGATCACCAAGCTCTGATATATCTTATTAAGAAGCCTCTTTTAACAGGGAGATTAGCAAGATGGATGCTCTTACTCCAGGAATTTGATTTTGTGATTGTCCATACTCCAGGTAAAGAGCATGCTATGGCTGATTATTTTAATAGATTGGAATCAGGGGAAGCACTAGTGGGAGTGAATGATGAATTACCATATGCAGAATTGTTTAATGTTCAGATTACTAATTCAGATTCCTGGTATGACCAGTTTTTGGCATTCTTAACGGATGGAGTGTTGCCTCAAATCTTCACTTCAGATCAAAGAAAGAAGTTTCCTTTAAAAAGTAGGCCATATTTGGTGATACCAAGTGCATTATATAAAAAGGGGGTTGATCAAGTAATTAGGAGATGTGTGCCGGATTTTGAGCAAGCATCCATATGGCAAGAAGCACATTCAAGAGCAACGAGAGGACATTTATAAGGAGATATTATAGTCAAGAAGATTTTGCAGGCTAGGTTGTGGTGGCCTACGGTATTCAAGGATGCTCAGAGTTTTCAAAAAGGTGTGTTATTTGCCAAAAAATAGGTCAACCAAATAATGCAGGAAGAATGATTGATTACCCCATTTTACCATTAGATCCATTTCAGAAATGAGGGATGGATTTTGTGGGCCCAATTAAGCCAATTATTCAGTGTGACAACAAATATATTTTGGTACCAACAAATTATTGTACAAAGTTGCAACAAATATATTTTGGTACCAACAGATTATTGTACAAAGTGGGTTGAGGCGGTTGCACTTAAAGATAATAAAGCGGAAAGTGTAGCTAAGTTTCTCTATCATAATATCATGACCAGATTTGGATATCCAATGGAATTGGTGAGTGATAGAGGCACTCATTTTCTTAATGAGGTAATTCCAAAATTAACAAAGATGCATTTGATTATGCAGAAGAAATCTACAGCTTATCACCCATAGGTGAATGTTCAGGCATAGAGTACCAATAAGACTATTAAGGATTCTTAAAAAATTGGTACATGATAATAAAAAGAATTGGGATTTGATGTTAGATTCAGCATTATGGTCCTTTAGAACAACTTTTAAGGTAACAATGGGAATTACACCATTCATGTTAGTATATGGTTTAGAATATGTTGTTCCAATGGAATTTGTGGTTCCAAATTTACGAGTGTTGTTCTAGGCTAGGATAAGCTCCACGCTAAGAAGTTCCACCTCCTTAATTGTCAATTTGTGGAAGAGATAGGAGTGATATGAAGATCGTGAATGGATGAAGTGAGTGAAGGTGAAGGTGAGAAGCATGAGAATGCACACACATATAAACACACACAGTAGAGACAAGAGAGAAGCAATGGAACGTCATGAACAAGCTCTATTGCTCAAGAACACTTTTACAAGCTCAAAAATAGCTCTAAGATCACACTATCTAACCTCATAAATGAGCTCTTTAGCTCTTTTTATAGATTCTCAACTAGTTTTGACTGGTTTCATATCTAGTGTCCGACATAGTTAGAAAATAGGTTCTCGGGGTCATTTGTGTTGGAGTTAGACATCTGCGGAAGCACACGAACAACACAAGGAAGAAGGAGAAGCTTGGAGCACAACACACAATACTGAATGTATTGCTAGAGAATGTACAAAGATAAGTAGCCCGTTAGGGCAATAGGCATATATACAAGCCGGGGGAAAAAAACCTCCTAAAGAGTGAAAAAAGTGCTCCGACGGTCCTAGAGTGTTCACACACATCACTACCTAAATATTCATCAAATCCCCCCTGGGAGTGATCCGGTGAACAAGGAGCTGGCACTCATGTATAAGCAAGTGCCAAGCTATGGAAATCACTCCACAAAAGGAAGTAAGCCCAAAGCTTTACGGAAAGGTTCAAACTTCTCCCTAGGCAGAGCCTTCGTGAAAAGGTCTGCAATGTTCTCCTGCGTGGGCACATATGCCAAGCTGATCTCCCCAGCAGAGAACCTCTCCTTGACATAATGATAATGCACCTCAAAGTGCTTAATACGAGCATGGAAAGGAGGTTTCCTCGCAACTGCCAATGCACTCTGACTATCCGTGAAGCTGGTGGTGGCAGAAGACTGATCAACACCCAAATCAACCATAAGGCGCTTGAGCCACACACACTCAACAGTCACTGTGAAAGCTTCCCTATACTCAGCCTCACAACTGGAAGTGGCCACAGTAGGCTGCTTCTTGCTCAACCAAGATATACATGAGCTACCAAGCATGAAGCAAAACCCACTAGTGGACACACGAGTGTCATAGCAACCAGCCCAATCAGAGTAAAAAAAAGCATGCAAATCTGGCGGTAGTGATCCCCCCCCTTGGGATAAAACAACACAAGTAGCCGAGTACAACTCAAGTAGTGAAAGATGCACTTAACCGCCTGCCAATGCTTGACTCCTGGGCAATGCATAAACCTGCTCATCTCTGAGACAACAAACTGAATATCTGGCCGAGTAATGCATAAGTAAATCAGGCACCAAACAACCTACTGATAGAGAACAACATCAAATGCATCTGCAGCATCATGAAGACTCAATCATAAACCTGTCTCCATAGGAGTGTCAATAGGTTTACACTCTTCAAGGCCAAAACACTGCAATAATGTGTCAATATATTTCGTTTGACACAAAGCCATTCCACCATCAATGTGCATAAACTGAATGCCCAAATAATGATACAAATGCTCCAAATCAGACAACTCAAATGAGGCATGCAAATCATCCTTAAAATCAGCAATATGCCTCTCATGAGGACCAGTGAGCAGGATGTCATCAACATAAACCACAATGATCAGAAGTACATCATTAGCATGCTTAGCATATAAGGTGCTTTCAGTTGGATTGTTCTCAAAACCATGTGTAGTCAGATTGGCATGTATCTTTTCATACCAAGCACGTGGTGCTTGCTTTAAACCATACAATGCCTTGTTTAACCTGCACACCTGTTTTTCATGCCCTTTCTGCACAAAGCCAAACATACACTTCTTCATGCAAGTCACCATTCGAAAATGTTGTTTTAATGTCCAACTGATGTACATTCCAACCATGATGAGCTACAAGTGCACATATGCTATGAACATAAGTCATTCGGCAAGTAGGAGCAAAGGTTTCATCAAAATCAATGCCTCTTTCCTGTGCATAACCCTTTGCAACAAGCCTAGCCTTATACCTGTCAACTGTACCATTAGGTTTATGCTTCAGCTTGTATACCCACTTAGTGCCAATGGCCTTCTTGCTAGGAGGAAAGTCACATAAAGACCAAATACCATTCTTCATTATTGCATCATATTCAGATTGCATAGCAGCCATCCAATTTTTTGAACTTTTTACTTCATCAAACGAAACAGGCTCAGTCTCATCACAGAGACTAGATGCAGCCATAGCATAGCAATCTGATGCCAAACAGGCACTATGAGAGCCTGATCGAGTACGCTATGACAGAGGTGCATCTAATTTGTTGTCACGCAAGGTCTTCACCAGCCATTTTGGCATAGTTCTTGCCTGCTTAATATCAACTCTCTAATCAATAAGTGCATGATGTACATCTGCATAAAAAATGGAATGATCTGCATCATCACATGAAACATGCAAAGGCTGAGAAGTTGCCTCATTACGACCAGCACTAGATTGTCCACCTGTAAAAAGAGGCAGCAAAGTATCATACATGTCTTTGGAGCTAACAGATGTCTCTTTAGTACATGAAAGCAATGGCTGAATAACATCTTCCACAAAAGCAACATCACAGCTAACTAGAATGCATTTAGTCTATGGATGATACAGACGATAGCCTTTACTTTCAGAACTGTACCCAACAAAAATACATTTTATTGCCTTATCATCCAATTTTTTACGATGTTGTTTGGGCACTAATGCATATGCCAAACAACCAGAAACATGCAGATGAGCAACATATGGCTTGCGGTCATGCCAAGCCTCATATGGAGTGATAGACTACAGCGCTTTAGTGGGACACCTATTAAATATGTATGCTGCAAACATGACAGCCTCAAGCCAAAAACTATGTGGTAAAGCCTGACTCTTGACCATACAACTTGCCATCTCCATGAGTGACCTGTTCTTTCGTTCAACAACTCCATTCTATTGAGGTATATACGACACTGTACACTGGTGTTTTATCCCATGTTCAGCCATAAATGCATTTGTTGGCAGTAGCCAGAGGCATAGAAGACACGAAAGCATGTAAAGACAGAGCAGGGAGTCAGTCGAATCAAATTTTCAAAAGATTTATGTTTTATAAATATTCTTCAAAACCTCCAACAGTGATTTTCATCACTATTGTAACATATGTAACATAGAAAAACCCTTTTTGTAATTCATAGCTCCATTTTGTGCAAGCCAAGGATTCCTCGAGCTTGAGGAGCTTAGGTAGAATGAGCTTACCAATTTTGGTTATTTTTAGACACCGTTTACCCTTTCAAATAGCACTTAGGACCTATTTTTTAACTATGCCGGTCACTAGATGTGAAACCGGTCAAAACTAGTCTAGAATCTATAAAAAGAGCTAGAGAGCTCATTTTTGAGTTGGTTAGTGTGAGCTTAGAGCTATTTTTGAGCTTGTAAGAGTGTTCTTGAGTAATAGAGTTGATTTCTCACCTTACATTGTGTCTTGCTTGTCTCTTCGTTGTGTGTGTGTATGTGTGTGTGCATTTCTATGCTTCTCACCTTCACTCTCACTTCATCTCACGTTCACGATCTTCATATCACTCCTATCTCTTCCGAGGATTGACATTAAGGAGGTGGAGCTTCTTAACGTGGTTCTCACCATTGTGCTAGAGCAACACCAAATTTGGCGCTGTTGCCGGGGATCGAGTCTAGGACAAATGTGTGATGGTAAGAGTATAGCAAGAAGTGGCGTTGGAAGGTAAAAATTTCAGTTTTTGTTGTTGTTTTTACTTAGTTTTTAGTGTTTTTCACCTCCCCCACACTCCATCTTCATCACCACATCATCATCTTCAACTCCAAAAAAATCAAAAAATTCACCATATTCACCCATTCTCCTCATTTCCCCTCATTTGTGCATGCATGAGAGAGAGAGAGCTTTTGTGCTTGTGTGTACTTGTGTGTTTTTGAGTTTTCTTGTAGGTACAGAGCTCCAGTGCATCATGAAAGCTTGGAAAAGGTAAAATTTCACTTACTGTCAGAGATCTGCCGAGTGTGTCACACCATCGCGTGTTAAAAGTCAAGCTTCAAGCTAAAAATTTGTGGGGAATCTTTTATGGACATGTGGAGCAATCAAAGGAAGCCAAAAGCCACGAGATTCCATCAAGAAAAGTCACTCAACCACTCCCCAAGTCATCTCAACTAATTCCTCCAAGTTAGGAGGCTGATTTGGAAAGGTAGTTCCTAGATTTTAGGGGCACA
The DNA here is from genome assembly GCA_020310875.1 of Ceratopteris richardii. NCBI lineage: Eukaryota > Viridiplantae > Streptophyta > Polypodiopsida > Polypodiales > Pteridaceae > Ceratopteris > Ceratopteris richardii. The sequence continues at coordinate 8,876,525 of CM035407.1, forward strand.
CCTCTCACTATAAAAGGAGCATGTATCCCGACTTCTTTTGGGCCATCTTCTTGGAGTTTTAGCTCATGTAAAGTGAGCACTAAGTGCTGGAGTTGTGATAAGCAAGCCCCTTGCTTAAGCAACCCCCTTGCTTGCTTGTTTGTTTTCTTTTAGTAGGCATATCTATGTGTGTGCGCAGGCAGTGTTGCAACTCTCTACCCCTGAGTTGTTAGCATTGGTTCTCCCTCATATGGTATCCATTTGATGTAATTCTTGTCTCATTGGATAGCTATAAGAGTCTATTTTATGCTTACCAATTCTCTGGAGCATTCTCTGAGTAAGCTGGGAGCAAAATTCATTTTAGTGAAGTTGTGTCATTGATATCTCTCTCTTTGTGTAGGCTCTGTTGGAAATATTTTGCTCTCTGTTGTAAGGGCTGGTTCTCCTTCTCTATGTATCCATTTGCTATGATTTTGGTGTCATTGGGTAGCTATTAGAGTGCTCTAAAGTTGAATCAAGTTTGAGATTCATTCTCTATATAATCTCTGAGAAAAGTTTGCTGGAGTGAAGTGAGGTCTCTGCTTGACTAGCAGTTGTGAGCATTCAATTAGCTCATGTTGTAGACATTGTTTCTCTTTGTGTAAGCATCCATTTCAAGTGAAATTTGTTTTGTTGGAAAGCCCTTGGTGTCTACTACAGGTCTACAAAAGCTCACTGGAGTTCTCTGCATAAGCTCTGAGTAAGAGCATTTTTGGTGTGCAGAGGTCAAAGAAGGATACCTGTGGAGGTCATTCGCGCTTCATCGTTGCTTAGGGGTTGAGATACTTCCCCCATCAGTGGTATCAGAGCATTTGGGCATCTTGGAGGTATCACATACAAGCAAGAAGACCTCTTGGAGTTGGTGGTTGAAGAGTTGCATCAACAAAAGCTTCTTGGAGGTAGCTCACATCAAGGGGGAGCTATTCTACTCAAATTTGCAAGAACACAAGGTGTCCATCTAAGGAAAGCTTTGGATTGAGGTAACCTCAGAGCCTCATTTTCATTTTACACACATTGGAGCATTAGCCAAGGGCTAGGTCAAGTATCAAAGACTAGATATGGGAGACTTCAACACTCAAATTGAAAAGCTAGACAAAGGTAACTATCAACCATGGAGATTTAGGGTCTCCAACTATCTTATGGGCAAGGGCCTTTGGGGGTTGATTAGTGGAAGTGAACCAAGACCTAGGTTGGATGAGAATCCAACCAATGACCAGAGAAGGGCCTTTAGGGAATGGAATGAAAGAGACAAGAGGGTTATCTTTATTCTTTCCCAACACATTAGCAATAGCATGATCGACCATATCCAAGACCTGGATTCAAGCATGAAGGTATGGGAGACACTTGAAAGGCTTTATTCAACAAGAACCAAAGCAAGGAAGATCCAACTCAAGAATGAGCTCAACAACCTTAGGAAGAGCTCAAGGAGTAGCATAAATGACTACATACTTAAGGTCAAGGAGTTATCAGATGCATTGGGATCCATTGGAAGCCACGTAGACGATGACGATCTTGTGGCTTATACTCTCAATGGTTTGAGAGATGATGAGAAGTGGAAACCCTTTACCACTTCAGTTTATGTAAGGGATAATCTTCCCGATTTTGAGCAATTGGTTGCTCTCATGGTCACCGAAGAAATGAACATAGGTGGAAGTTCAACTAAAAGCAAAGATGCACAAGTTTTCTATGCAGGTAATCAAAGGGGCAAAGGAAGACAAGGACAAGGAAGGGGCAAAGGAAGGTTTGGAGGAAGGCAAGGCCACTCAAGAAATCAAGGACATGACCAAGGCACCTCATCACAAAGAGGGAGAGGAAGATCAAGAGGAAGAGGAGGACGACATCAACAAAACAGGAATCAAGATGGCGAAGGATGTTACATATGTGGCAAGTTTGGCCACTATGCTAGAGATTGCTACCAAGGAGGAAACCAAAGGAACTATAATCAAGGTTCTTCATACAAAGGCCAAGGTAATTATGCTTCTACAAGTTCAGAAAATGACAATCTCTTGATGATGCACATGAATGGGAATTCAAGCAAAGTAGATAACACTTGGTATATTGATAGTGGATGTAGCAACCATATGAGTTGCAATGCTTCTTGGTTTACTAATCTACATGTTCCCAAAGGTAAAGGACATGTAGAAACAGGTGATGATACAGCCCATGAGATCTCCCATGTTGGAGATGTAGCTTTGGATGACAAGGAGGAAGGAAGATGTCTCAAGGATGTCTTGCATGTACCTACCATCACAAAGAACTTGGTGTCCGTTGGGCAAATGGTCGAAAGAGGCTATCAAGTAAGGTTCAACAAAGGTGGATGCTTTGTGGAGAACCCTAAGCAAGGTTACAAGGTCATAGCAAGAGGAAAGAAGCAAGGGAGACTCTTCACTTTGGAGGTAAATTCTCATTCTACTCAACATGTCTACTTCACATATGGAAACAAGAGGATTTCAGAGTTGGACTTGTGGCACAAGAGGATAGGTCACATCAACATACAAAGAATGAAGGAAATGCAATTCAAGAGGCTGGTTGAAGGTCTTCCCAACTTCCAAGGACAAGGTATGAAGCATTTATGTGAATCTTGTCAACTAGGGAAGCAAGCGAGACTTCCATTCAAGAAGAGTGGCTACATAAGCCAACATCCATTGGAGTTGATACATACAGATGTGTGGGGGCCAACGAAAGAGCAATCCATTGGAGGTAACAAGTACTTTGTCACTTTTATAGATGATTGCACAAGGATGGTTTGGGTTTATTTCATAAAAAACAAATCAGATGTGTTTACATGTTTCAAAGCATTCAAGGCAATGGTAGAGAAGGAAACAGGTACATATATCAAGAAGCTAAGGTCCGATGGAGGGGGAGAATATTTCTCCAATGAGTTTTCTGATTTTTTAATGGATCAAGGCATCAAGAGGCAAGTAACATGCAGGTACACCCCCCAACAAAATGGAGTAGCAGAGAGCAAAAATAGATACATTGCCCAGATCGCTAGAGCAATGCTTAATGAGATGAATGTACCTAACATGTTTTGGAGTGATGCAGCAAATACCGCCGTGTATCTTATGAATAGGGCTCCTACCTCAGGGATCCATGGCTTGACACCATATCAAGCCTATTATGGTAAGAAACCTGATCTTTCCCACTTGAAGATATTTGGATGTACTTGTTATGTACATGTGCCAAGTGAATTGAGGCACAAGCTACAACCAAAGGCAGAAAAGTGTGTGTTTCTAGGATATTCAAATGATCATAAAGGTTACAGGTGCTTCAACCCAAACACAAAGGACTTGAGGATATCAAGGGATGTAGCATTTGATGAGCTACTCCCTTGGTATAAGAAGTATGATTGTATGCAGGACTATGAAGAAGAAAAGCATGGACATGATGAAGAACAAATCGACCTAGAGCTAAGCGGCCCAAGGTGTTCCATCAATGAAGATAGTTCAAGCATGAACTCACCATGGAGGGGGAGATCTTCATCAAGCTATGAAGCACTATCAATCAACAAAGGCAAAGCAACATTGGTGGAGTTGGATGAAGAAGGTAATGAAGTTGAAGATGATGAAGGACACATGATGGAGAAAGAAGCCACGTCAAAGAAAGAGATCAAGTTCCCAAGGCAAAGGAGGTTTATTCCTCCAAAAGGTGAAGAAAGGAAGTCTTCTAGAGTTAAGTATCCAACTCAAAGGTTTACTTATGATTCATACATGGCAACACATTATGCATATATGAACAAAGTAGTAGAAGATCATGAGCCCGATTGCTATGAAGATGCAAGCAGGTACACCGAATGGAAAGAGGCAATGCAAGAAGAGATCGACGCACTTGAGGAAAATCAAACATGGACTCTAGTGCCCAAGAAGGAGAACATGAAGGTAATAGGTAATAAGTGGGTGTATAAAGTAAAGAGGAATTCAGATGGATCTATTTCTAGGTTCAAAGCAAGATTGGTGGCCAAGGGTTTTGCACAAACCTATGGAGTGGACTTTGAAGAGACATTCAGCCCCGTGGCAAAGATGAGCACCATTAGGACACTCATTGCAATGGCTGCTAGCAAAGGATGGAAGCTCTTCCAATTGGATATCAAGAATGCCTTTCTCAATGGAGACTTGGAAGAAGAGGTATACATGGAGCAACCACTAGGTTTTGTTCATAAAGAGTTTCCACATCATGTTTGTAGGTTGAAGAAGGCACTTTATGGCCTAAAGCAAGCTCCAAGGGCTTGGAACCAAAGATTGGTGGACTATTTGATCAAATGTGGTTACAATCAATGCAAGGCGGATCCATCTCTCTTCATCAAACAAAGAGGAGAACTTGTGGTCTACATGTGTGTGTATGTAGATGATCTTATCATTACAGGTAATGAAACAAAGGGCATTGAGGAGATCAAGGCAAAGCTTGGAAAGGAGTTTAGGATCTCTGATCTTGGAGATCTTAGGTATTTTCTTGGCATTGAAGTTGTATACAAAGAAGAAGGTATTATGCTCATACAAAGGAAGTATATTCTAGACCTACTTGAGAGGTTTGGGATGCTACATTGCAAGACTATTTCAAATCCCATGGAAGTTAATGTAAAGCTAAGCTCCATTGATGGAGAGCCATTAGAGGATGTAACTTTGTATCGATCTATTGTAGGCTCTTTCAATTATGCCACAATAACCAGGCCCGACATAGCATATGGAGTTGGAGTGTTATCACAATTTATGCATAATCCAAGGACTACACACTTGCAAGCTGCAAGAAGAATGTTGCGATATCTCAAAGCCACTATAAATGAAGGATTGTTCTACTCATTTGATGATGATATGCAGGTCAAAGCTTATTCCGGTGCCGATTGGGCCGGTTCGAAGGAAGATAGAAGGAGTACAAGTGGTTACCTAGTCATGCTAGGTAGCAAGATCATCTCATGGATTTCAAAGAAGCAACCCACGGTGGCATTATCTTCCACCGAGGCTGAGTATAGAGCTTTGGCTCAAGTCACATGTGAGCTAATGTGGATTAAGAAGTTATTTATGGAGCTTAATTTGCAGGTTGACACATATGCAATTTTTTGTGACAACATGAGTAGCATTCATCTAGCATCGAACCCTGTCTATCATGCTAGAACCAAGCATATTGAAGTGCACTATCACTTCATAAGGGAAAAGGTGATATCCAAGGAAGTTTCAGTACATCATATTGGTACCAAGGACCAAGTTGCGGACATGTTTACAAAGGCTTTGGATGGGAGGAAGATTTCAAAATTCAAGCAATGCATCAACATGAAGGAGCTTGGATGAGGATGAAGAATTGAAGCTTGAGGGGGAGTGTTAAAAGTCAAGCTTCAAGCTAAAAATTTGTGGGGAATCTTTTATGGACATGTGGAGCAATCAAAGGAAGCCAAAAGCCACGAGATTCCATCAAGAAAAGTCACTCAACCACTCCCCAAGTCATCTCAACTAATTCCTCCAAGTTAGGAGGCTGATTTGGAAAGGTAGTTCCTAGATTTTAGGGGCACACCTCTCACTATAAAAGGAGCATGTATCCCGACTTCTTTTGGGCCATCTTCTTGGAGTTTTAGCTCATGTAAAGTGAGCACTAAGTGCTGGAGTTGTGATAAGCAAGCCCCTTGCTTAAGCAACCCCCTTGCTTGCTTGTTTGTTTTCTTTTAGTAGGCATATCTATGTGTGTGCGCAGGCAGTGTTGCAACTCTCTACCTCTGAGTTGTTAGCATTGGTTCTCCCTCATATGGTATCCATTTGATGTAATTTTTGTCTCATTGAATAGCTATAAGAGTCTATTTTATGCTTACCAATTCTCTGGAGCATTCTCTGAGTAAGCTGGGAGCAACATTCATTTTAGTGAAGTTGTGTCATTGATATCTCTCTCTTTGTGTAGGCTCTGTTGGAAATATTTTGCTCTCTGTTGTAAGGGCTGGTTCTCCTTCTCTATGTATCCATTTTCTATGATTTTGGTGTCATTGGGTAGCTATTAGAGTGCTCTAAAGTTGAATCAAGTTTGAGATTCATTCTCTGTATAATCTCTGAGAAAAGTTTGCTGGAGTGAAGTGAGGTCTCTGCTTGACTAGCAGTTGTGAGCATTCAATTAGCTCATGTTGTAGACATTGTCTCTCTTTGTGTAAGCATCCATTTCAAGTGAAATTTGTTTTGTTGGAAAGCCCTTGGTGTCTACTACAGGTCTACAAAAGCTCACTGGAGTTCTCTGCATAAGCTCTGAGTAAGAGCATTTTTGGTGTGCAGAGGTCAAAGAAGGATACCTGTGGAGGTCATTCGCGCTTCATCGTTGCTTAGGGGTTGAGATACTTCCCCCATCAGTGGTATCAGAGCATTTGGGCATCTTGGAGGTATCACATACAAGCAAGAAGACCTCTTGGAGTTGGTGGTTGAAGAGTTGCATCAACAAAAGCTTCTTGGAGGTAGCTCACATCAAGGGGGAGCTATTCTACTCAAATTTGCAAGAGCACAAGGTGTCCATCTAAGGAAAGCTTTGGATTGAGGTAACCTCAGAGCCTCATTTTCATTTTACACACATTGGAGCATTAGCGAAGGGCTAGGTCAAGTATCAAAGACTAGATATGGGAGACTTCAACACTCAAATTGAAAAGCTAGACAAAGGTAACTATCAACCATGGAGATTTAGGGTCTCCAACTATCTTATGGGCAAGGGCCTTTGGGGGTTGATTAGTGGAAGTGAACCAAGACCTAGGTTGGATGAGAATCCAACCAATGACCAGAGAAGGGCCTTTAGGGAATGGAATGAAAGAGACAAGAGGGTTATCTTTATTCTTTCCCAACACATTAGCAATAGCATGATCGGCCATATCCAAGACCTGGATTCAAGCATGAAGGTATGGGAGACACTTGAAAGGCTTTATTCAACAAGCACCAAAGCAAGGAAGATCCAACTCAAGAATGAGCTCAACAACCTTAGGAAGAGCTCAGGGAGTAGCATAAATGACTACATACTTAAGGTCAAGGAGTTATCAGATGCATTGGGATCCATTGGAAGCCACGTAGACGATGACGATCTTGTGGCTTATACTCTCAATGGTTTGAGAGATGATGAGAAGTGGAAACCCTTTACCACTTCAGTTTATGTAAGGGATAATCTTCCCGATTTTGAGCAATTGGTTGCTCTCATGATCACCGAAGAAATGAACATAGGTGGAAGTTCAACTAAAAGCAAAGATGCACAAGTTTTCTATGCAGGTAATCAAAGGGGCAAAGGAAGACAAGGACAAGGAAGGGGCAAAGGAAGGTTTGGAGGAAGGCAAGGCCACTCAAGAAATCAAGGACATGACCAAGGCACCTCATCACAAAGAGGGAGAGGAAGATCAAGAGGAAGAGGAGGACGACATCAACAAAACAGGAATCAAGATGGCGAAGGATGTTACATATGTGGCAAGTTTGGCCACTATGCTAGAGATTGCTACCAAGGAGGAAACCAAAGGAACTATAATCAAGGTTCTTCATACAAAGGCCAAGGTAATTATGCTTCTACAAGTTCAGAAAATGACAATCTCTTGATGATGCACATGAATGGGAATTCAAGCAAAGTAGATAACACTTGGTATATTGATAGTGGATGTAGCAACCATATGAGTTGCAATGCTTCTTGGTTTACTAATCTACATGTTCCCAAAGGTAAAGGACATGTAGAAACAGGTGATGATACAGCCCATGAGATCTCCCATGTTGGAGATGTAGCTTTGGATGACAAGGAGGAAGGAAGATGTCTCAAGGATGTCTTGCATGTACCTACCATCACAAAGAACTTGGTGTCCGTTGGGCAAATGGTCGAAAGAGGCTATCAAGTAAGGTTCAACAAAGGTGGATGCTTTGTGGAGAACCCTAAGCAAGGTTACAAGGTCATAGCAAGAGGAAAGAAGCAAGGGAGACTCTTCACTTTGGAGGTAAATTCTCATTCTACTCAACATGTCTACTTCACATATGGAAACAAGAGGATTTCAGAGTTGGACTTGTGGCACAAGAGGATAGGTCACATCAACATACAAAGAATGAAGGAAATGCAATTCAAGAGGCTGGTTGAAGGTCTTCCCAACTTCCAAGGACAAGGTATGAAGCATTTATGTGAATCTTGTCAACTAGGGAAGCAAGCGAGACTTCCATTCAAGAAGAGTGGCTACATAAGCCAACATCCATTGGAGTTGATACATACAGATGTGTGGGGGCCAACGAAAGAGCAATCCATTGGAGGTAACAAGTACTTTGTCACTTTTATAGATGATTGCACAAGGATGGTTTGGGTTTATTTCATAAAAAACAAATCAGATGTGTTTACATGTTTCAAAGCATTCAAGCCACTAGTAGAGAAGGAAACAGGTACATATATCAAGAAGCTAAGGTCCGATGGAGGGGGAGAATATTTCTCCAATGAGTTTTCTGATTTTTTAATGGATCAAGGCATCAAGAGGCAAGTAACATGCAGGTACACCCCCCAACAAAATGGAGTAGCAGAGAGAAAAAATAGATACATTGCCGAGATTGCTAGAGCAATGCTTAATGAGATGAATGTACCTAACATGTTTTGGAGTGATGCAGCAAATACCGCCGTGTATCTTATGAATAGGGCTCCTACCTCAGGGATCCATGGCTTGACACCATATCAAGCCTATTATGGTAAGAAACCTGATCTTTCCCACTTGAAGATATTTGGATGTACTTGTTATGTACATGTGCCAAGTGAATTGAGGCACAAGCTACAACCAAAGGCAGAAAAGTGTGTGTTTCTAGGATATTCAAATGATCATAAAGGTTACAGGTGCTTCAACCCAAACACAAAGGACTTGAGGATATCAAGGGATGTAGCATTTGATGAGCTACTCCCTTGGTATAAGAAGTATGATTGTATGCAGGACTATGAAGAAGAAAAGCATGGACATGATGAAGAACAAATCGACCTAGAGCTAAGCGGCCCAAGGTGTTCCATCAATGAAGATAGTTCAAGCAGGAACTCACCATGGAGGGGGAGATCTTCATCAAGCTATGAAGCACAATCAATCAACAAAGGCAAAGCAACATTGGTGGAGTTGGATGAAGAAGGTAATGAAGTTGAAGATGATGAAGGACACATGATGGAGAAAGAAGCCACGTCAAAGAAAGAGATCAAGTTCCCAAGGCAAAGGAGGTTTATTCCTCCAAAAGGTGAAGAAAGGAAGTCTTCTAGAGTTAAGTATCCAACTCAAAGGTTTACTTATGATTCATACATGGCAACACATTATGCATATATGAACAAAGTAGTAGAAGATCATGAGCCCGATTGCTATGAAGATGCAAGCAGGTACACCGAATGGAAAGAGGCAATGCAAGAAGAGATCGACGCACTTGAGGAAAATCAAACATGGACTCTAGTGCCCAAGAAGGAGAACATGAAGGTAATAGGTAATAAGTGGGTGTATAAAGTAAAGAGGAATTCAGATGGATCTATTTCTAGGTTCAAAGCAAGATTGGTGGCCAAGGGTTTTGCACAAACCTATGGAGTGGACTTTGAAGAGACATTCAGTCCCGTGGCAAAGATGAGCACCATTAGGACACTCATTGCAATGGCTGCTAGCAAAGGATGGAAGCTCTTCCAATTGGATATCAAGAATGCCTTTCTCAATGGAGACTTGGAAGAAGAGGTATACATGGAGCAACCACTAGGTTTTGTTCATAAAGAGTTTCCACATCATGTTTGTAGGTTGAAGAAGGCACTTTATGGCCTAAAGCAAGCTCCAAGGGCTTGGAACCAAAGATTGGTGGACTATTTGATCAAATGTGGTTACAATCAATGCAAGGCGGATCCATCTCTCTTCATCAAACAAAGAGGAGAACTTGTGGTCTACATGTGTGTGTATGTAGATGATCTTATCATTACAGGTAATGATACAAAGGGCATTGAGGAGATCAAGGCAAAGCTTGGAAAGGAGTTTAGGATCTCTGATCTTGGAGATCTTAGGTATTTTCTTGGCATTGAAGTTGTATACAAAGAAGAAGGTATTATGCTCATACAAAGGAAGTATATTCTAGACCTACTTGAGAGGTTTGGGATGCTACATTGCAAGCCTATTTCAAATCCCATGGAAGTTAATGTAAAGCTAAGCTCCATTGATGGAGAGCCATTAGAGGATGTAACTTTGTATCGATCTATTGTAGGATCTTTCAATTATGCCACAATAACCAGGCCCGACATAGCATATGGAGTTGGAGTGTTATCACAATTTATGCATAATCCAAAGACTACACACTTGCAAGCTGCAAGAAGAATGTTGCGATATCTCAAAGCCACTATAAATGAAGGATTGTTCTACTCATTTGATGATGATATGCAGGTCAAAGCTTATTCCGGTGCCGATTGGGCCGGTTCGAAGGAAGATAGAAGGAGTACAAGTGGTTACCTAGTCATGCTAGGTAGCAAGATCATCTCATGGATTTCAAAGAAGCAACCCACGGTGGCATTATCTTCCACCGAGGCTGAGTATAGAGCTTTGGCTCAAGTCACATGTGAGCTAATGTGGATTAAGAAGTTATTTATGGAGCTTAATTTGCAGGTTGACACATATCCAATTTTTTGTGACAACATGAGTAGCATTCATCTAGCATCGAACCCTGTCTATCATGCTAGAACCAAGCATATTGAAGTGCACTATCACTTCATAAGGGAAAAGGTGATATCCAAGGAAGTTTCAGTACATCATATTGGTACCAAGGACCAAGTTGCGGACATGTTTACAAAGGCTTTGGATGGGACGAAGATTTCAAAATTCAAGCAATGCATCAACATGAAGGAGCTTGGATGAGGATGAAGAATTGAAGCTTGAGGGGGAGTGTTAAAAGTCAAGCTTCAAGCTAAAAATTTGTGGGGAATCTTTTATGGATATGTGGAGCAATCAAAGGAAGCCAAAAGCCACGAGATTCCATCAAGAAAAGTCACTCAACCACTCCCCAAGTCATCTCAACTAATTCCTCCAAGTTAGGAGGCTGATTTGGAAAGGTAGTTCCTAGATTTTAGGGGCACACCTCTCACTATAAAAGGAGCATGTATCCCGACTTCTTTTGGGCCATCTTCTTGGAGTTTTAGCTCATGTAAAGTGAGCACTAAGTGCTGGAGTTGTGATAAGCAAGCCCCTTGCTTAAGCAACCCCCTTGCTTGCTTGTTTGTTTTCTTTTAGTAGGCATATCTATGTGTGTGCGCAGGCAGTGTTGCAACTCTCTACCCCTGAGTTGTTAGCATTGGTTCTCCCTCATACGGTATCCATTTGATGTAATTCTTGTCTCATTGGATAGCTATAAGAGTCTATTTTATGCTTACCAATTCTCTGGAGCATTCTCTGAGTAAGCTGGGAGCAACATTCATTTTAGTGAAGTTGTGTCATTGATATCTCTCTCTTTGTGTAGGCTCTGTTGGAAATATTTTGCTCTCTGTTGTAAGGGCTGGTTCTCCTTATCTATGTATCCATTTTCTATGATTTTGGTGTCATTGGGTAGCTATTAGAGTGCTCTAAAGTTGAATCAAGTTTGAGATTCATTCTTTGTATAATCTGGGAGAAAAGTTTGCTGGAGTGAAGTGAGGTCTCTGCTTGACTAGCAGTTGTGAGCATTCAATTAGCTCATGTTGTAGACATAGTTTCTCTTTGTGTAAGCATCCATTTCAAGTGAAATTTGTTTTGTTGGAAAGCCCTTGGTGTCTACTACAGGTCTACAAAAGCTCACTGGAGTTCTCTGCATAAGCTCTGAGTAAGAGCATTTTTGGTGTGCAGAGGTCAAAGAAGGATACCTGTGGAGGTCATTCGCGCTTCATCATTGCTTAGGGGTTGAGATACTTCCCCCATCAGTGGTATCAGAGCATTTGGGCATCTTGGAGGTATCACATACAAGCAAGAAGACCTCTTGGAGTTGGTGGTTGAAGAGTTGCATCAACAAAAGCTTCTTGGAGGTAGCTCACATCAAGGGGGAGCTATTCTACTCAAATTTGCAAGAGCACAAGGTGTCCATCTAAGGAAAGCTTTGGATTGAGGTAACCTCAGAGCCTCATTTTCATTTTACACACATTGGAGCATTAGCGAAGGGCTAGGTCAAGTATCAAAGACTAGATATGGGAGACTTCAACACTCAAATTGAAAAGCTAGACAAAGGTAACTATCAACCATGGAGATTTAGGGTCTCCAACTATCTTATGGGCAAGGGCCTTTGGGGGTTGATTAGTGGAAGTGAACCAAGACCTAGGTTGGATGAGAATCCAACCAATGACCAGAGAAGGGCCTTTAGGGAATGGAATGAAAGAGACAAGAGGGTTATCTTTATTCTTTCCCAACACATTAGCAATAGCATGATCGGCCATATCCAAGACCTGGATTCAAGCATGAAGGTATGGGAGACACTTGAAAGGCTTTATTCAACAAGCACCAAAGCAAGGAAGATCCAACTCAAGAATGAGCTCAACAACCTTAGGAAGAGCTCAGGGAGTAGCATAAATGACTACATACTTAAGGTCAAGGAGTTATCAGATGCATTGGGATCCATTGGAAGCCACGTAGACGATGACGATCTTGTGGCTTATACTCTCAATGGTTTGAGAGATGATGAGAAGTGGAAACCCTTTACCACTTCAGTTTATGTAAGGGATAATCTTCCCGATTTTGAGCAATTGGTTGCTCTCATGGTCACCGAAGAAATGAACATAGGTGGAAGTTCAACTAAAAGCAAAGATGCACAAGTTTTCTATGCAGGTAATCAAAGGGGCAAAGGAAGACAAGGACAAGGAAGGGGCAAAGGAAGGTTTGGAGGAAGGCAAGGCCACTCAAGAAATCAAGGACAACGATAGGAACGCCTCAAGTGCAAGAGAGTTAATTTTTCAAGTCCAAGACTAAAGCAAAGGTGTGTGATACGAAAACCTAAAGGAAAAGAACCTAAGTCTGACGGAAGGAGAACTCAAAAGTACCACAGAAAGTCGAATTCTTGACGCATACATTGAGACAAGAATTTAAAGGAATTTAAAAAGAATCAAGAAAGTAAGAACAAAGAACCATTGACGATCTGAGTGTGCACTGAGTGTGCAAGAAAGAAAATTAATGAACCTTAGATCGGGCAAACACATAGGTAAGTCAGACCCATGAAGTCTTAGATCATCAGAAGCAAGTGTAGGAACTACTGCATGATCGTGGGCTCAACAATTGAACACTAGTTATCCCTACGAGAGCTCAGATACGAGTGAATCGGAAATGGACTCAGTTAGAATTTCTTCGAACCAACCGCTTAGGTGCTCGCATCTATGAGGATGGTTTGCCAAGACAAGTGGTGCAAATGGACAACCCCGATCAACCCATTGGATTGGAACGTCCAATGGTGAAATTTGAGCGAGACGCGTACATAGACAAAGAAGGAACGATGTATATCTTAAGTGCTCAGCCAAATAATACAAATGAGTTTGGCGTAATTCAGTTAGAGACGAAAGCGAGATCTCAAGGAAAAGAACCATTGGAAGAACCTAGGACACCTAGAGGGAAATCTGTACTGACACGAGTACTAGTTCCAGATTGGACTCCTCAGGATAACAGAAGTATAGAGTTGTTCGTGAATAAAGAAACAGATGAAGCATTTTGGAGATATAGAACGGAACAACCAAGTGAGGTAGGCTCCATTATAATCTACGAGTTCAAGGACCCGGATACACCTGGAAAGGTTGTATACCTGGATGAAACTTCAAAAAGAGTATTTGTGGTACCAGACCACACAAGAAACACATACACATGGAGAGGTGAGCTAGTATTCCCTCCATCACGAAGAAATGTAAACGCGAGCCAACAAGGGGTAGGAACATCCTCAGCCCATGGCATGCAAAGAGAAAAGAATAAGGAGAGACCAGAAGTTAGTTTCAATCATCCCATAAGGAGAGATAGAACCACCATAAACACGGACAGAGTGGATAGACAAGGAGAACCTAGAATACCAGGTGGTAGAGATGATTTTCCTCTACCTAGACCACGTGAACACGCAAGAATATTGAGACCCACTCAATTAGTAAAATCCATGAAAAACTACTTTGATGGGACAGGAGATCCCTATGACCATGTCGCAGAATTTAAGCAAGTGCTAAGAGCAGAACAAGTCGAAGACATGTTCATGCAATATAATGCATTTGAGCTAACGTTAAAGAATACCGCTTTAACTTGGTTCCAACCTTTGCAACAAAGGCAATTTAGAGATATCCATCACTTTTTAGAGTCATTCATTACTGAACTCTCTAAAAGTGGAATCAGGCATGACACATCTTTGTTGATTCATAGTTTCAAACAGACCCCTCAAGAAACAATCAGACTGGCAGGACGTAGGTTCAGACAATATGTGGAAAGATGTCCAGTACAAGAGTTACCTTCACAGGCCAAGCAAGTGTCGTTGTTTTTAGATGGCCTGTTGAGCTCTAAACTACGCTCCTATTGTTGGAACAAGCCAATCACAAATTGGTGATTATAGAGATCTTGTAGAAGACTTATGGTCAGAATGAAGTGAAGGAAGACACTTATGAAAGTGAAGAAGATTTCAGGATGATGTCTTGTACACATATGTACATATAAGTGAAGAATCTTGTAAATTGAGTATAGTAAACCTTTAGGATGATAAAGAGCAATGTCATAGATAAGAGATGAGTCAAAGGTCATGTATATATAAGTTAATGATGACAAGAAATATGATAGAGAGTCATTTGTAGATGACAAACTTCAGAAAGATGTGTAGAGAGTTTTTTTCCAGAAAATAGCGATGGGTTTTTCTCTGAGTGCTCTCTGTCTGATCACGTGGATCAGAAATCCTTTTGTACACATCTAATTGAGAAGCTAATGAAGCTATGTCTAGAGTTTCAGAATCTAATTCCTCTCCTACTGTGAGAATGATCAATAGGAACATTCATATGTGAACTTTGGAAACTGAAGTCTGAGAGTAGCGCACTTTTCCGTCTCAGTATTTTGATCAGATCTGAGTGAATACTGTAAAGTTTTTGATGAGTGAGCACTTAAAATTTAAGTTAGAAGATAAGGAAGCTATGGCTAAAAGCATTTAGCAAAACGGGTTTCAGATTGGGAGAAATCAACTTAAGAAGTTGACTATGTCGAAGGCGCAACTTCTGAGAGACATTTTCTGACATGTCTTTGATCTTAATGATCAAATTAAACTTTTGGTGATTAGTTTTGAGAACTAATTATTGACATGTTTGTGCAAAGGTATTGCGAATACTTGTGCATCATTTGCTTGAAGAAATTTGAAACTTTATGCAGGTAATGAAGTGGATTCTTGAAGCAGACTTTCTGAAGTAGACACTTCTTCACTCAGAGAAGTGTTGCTTGAAGTTTTGGTAAAGAAGAACATTGTTTGTGTAAAGTTTGGTTTATAACTGACATAGAAGTGTTCTTAAGTCAGTATAGATCAAACCTTTGGAGATTAAGAGGTCTCCAACAGTGGTATCAGAGCTGAAGGTGAAATACAAGAGAAGAAAAGACAATTGAAGTTCCGACTGGTGCAGATATTGAAGATATTCCAAATCAAAGGAGGACAAGGACAAATTATTGAAGATAACTTGCAGAAGTTCAGAGCACGAGTTCGAAAGAATCAAGAAGGACAAAGACTATATCAAAGGTACACTTTCTCCTCATAAACCATAGTAATTGCAGATACAGAAGGTCGAGGATGGGAGAAAGCTTGCAGATTGATAAGCTAGATAGGGAGAACTATCCAGCATGGTCCATGAGGATGGAAGCACACCTCATGAGCAAAGACCTTATAGCATTTATTACAGGAGATGAAGAAAAACCTGAATTTGCAGATCCTAGTATTCCTACTAGGGAAGAGCTTGCAATGTTGAAGACTTGGATGAGAAAGGATGCTCAAGCAAGGAGTATCATCTACATGGCTGTAAATGATTACCTTCTACCTCACATCAGAGGTTTGGAAAGTGCTACAGATGTTTGGAATGCCTTGGAAGAGCATTTCCAAAATACAACTAAGTCAAGGAAGTCCTCACTATGGGCTGAGTTCACAACCTTCAAGAAGAAGAGCTCACAATCAATTTCAGATTATGTGGCAAGGATGAAAGATATTGCAGATAGCTTGGGAGCAGTGGATGAAGACATTGAAGAGGAAAAGTTGGTAAGACAAATACTTACAGGTTTGAGAGGAGATGAGAAGTGGAAGCCTTTTATATTGTCCATAGAGTTGTCACTTGATCACTTTACTCCTGATCTTAATCAATTGCTAGGACACATGTTAACCTTTGAGCAGGATCTTAAAGGAGACAATGATAGAAGTACAAGTCAAGCTATGTACTCCAAAGACAAGAAAAAGAATGGCAAGGGAAAGCAATCAAATGATGATGAAGGGAATTCAAATCAAGCTAACTTCACAAAAGGGAAGATGAACTTCAGAGGTAAAGGAAGAGGAGGTAAGAATAAAGATAATGCTAAAGCTTGTTGGATTTGTGGCAGAACAAATCATTTGGCAAATGATTGTTGGTATAAAAATCAAAATGGTGGAAGCAATAATCAGAATTATAATCAAAGAGGTAGAGGAGGCAGAAACCAAAGAGGCAATTTCAGAGGAAGAGGTGGTAGGACATCATATGGTAGAGGAGGTGGAAGAAATTTCCAATCTCAGTCCTACAACAATAATTATTATAATTATGCATCAGATCAAAAGGATGATATGACTCTTATCTTGAATGCAACTCATGAATCAATGGGAGAAGATCAAAGAGTGTTTTATATTGACTCAGGGTGCAGCAACCATCTGAGTGGGAATCTATCTTTGATGACTGATATGGAAGCAAGGGTGAATGGACATACAGTTTAGACAGGTGACAATACCAAACATAAAGTGGAGAGCATTGGATCAGTGAAGACAAAGAGTGGAAGTACACTTCTGAGCAAGGTACTTTATGTTCCTACTATTCCTAAAAATTTGATAAGTGTAGGGCAAATTGTGGAGAAAGGATATGAGGTAAGATTCACAAATGATGGTGTTTATGTACAAGATCCAAATCAGGGATATAGAAACATAATTGCAGGTAAAAAGGAAGGAAGATTGTTCACTCTCAAAGTCCAAGGTAATGTGGGACATGCATTATTTACCTATGGAAGTCAAAAGGTATCTGAATTAGACCTATGGCATAAAAGGCTAGGTCATTTCAATGAGAGAGCTATAAAGGAAATGTCGAAGAATCAGGTGGTGCTTGGATTGCCAAACATTGAAGGGCAACATATGGTGTACAAGTGTGAAGCTTGTCAATTAGGTAAAGCACATAAGAATTCTTATAACAAATCAGGGTACAAGTATTCAAATATGCTTGAATTGGTTCATACAGATGTATGGGGTCCCTCAAGGGACTATAGCATAAATGGATCCAGATATTATGTGTTGTTTGTTGATGATGCAACCAGGTGGATTACTTTGTATGTAATCAAGGATAAATCAGAAGTTTTCAAGACATTCAAACATTTTCATGCTTATGCAGAAAGGATCACAGGGCAAAAGCTCAAGAGGTTAAGATCAGATGGAGGGGGAGAGTATTTCTCTAAAGAGTTTGATGATTATTTGTGGAATGCAGGTATCAAAAGAGAAGTAACTTGCAGGTACTCCCCTCAACAGAATGGAGTAGCAGAAAGGAGGAATAGGACTCTTGTAGAGTTTGCAAGAGCCATGATGAAGGAAAAGAATTGTCCAAATTACTTATGGGCAGAAGCCATTAACACTGCAACATATCTTGTGAATAGGTTGCCTTGCAAAGCTTTGGATGGAGGAACCCCTTATGAAGCATGGTGGGGTAAGAAGCCTAGTCTTGATCATTGTAAAGTATTTGGATGTATTGCATATGCTTATGTTCCTTCACAATTAAGACATAAGCTAGAACCAAAAGCAGAGAAGTATGTGTTTATTGGATATGATGATAGACAGATGGGTTACAGGTTGTGGAGTCCATCCACAAAGCAATTTCTTGTTACTAAAGACGTAACATTTGATGAGCAAAATATGTGGTATACAGGATCACCAAATGAGTATACAGGTGTTGAAGAAATACAAAGGAAAGGAAAGGCAAAGGTAAAAGTATGTGAAGAAATTGTTGATGAAGTTGACTCTAGAAGTAGAGTGCAGGATCATGTAGAAGAAGGGCCAAGATTTGATCCAGAATCAAATGAGGCTGAAACTTCGAGAAGTGCAGAAATCAGAAGATCTACAAGGGAAAGGAAAGAACCTATAAGGTATAGTTATGATACATCTTTCCTAACAACAAAAGATTATGCCTACATTGTGAAAACAGAAGAAGATCCAACCACTTATGAAGAAGCCAAAGGTAAACAGAATTGGGAGAAGGCAATGCAAGAAGAGTATGATGCTCTACTTGAAAATGAAACTTGGGAACTAGTACCAAGACCAAAGAATCAGAAGGTCATTGGATGTAAGTGGGTATATAAAACAAAGAGGTTTGCAGATGGTAAGGTGTCTAGATATAAGGCTAGACTTGTGGTCAAAGGTTATGCCCAAACTTATGGGGTAGATTATGATGAAACCTTTAGTCCTGTTGCTAAGATGTCTACAATTAGGACATTGATTGCTATTGCTGCTTGCAAGGGATGGAAATTATCACAATTGGATGTGAAAAATGCATTTTTAAATGGATACATTGCAGATGAAGTATATATGGAGCAACCAGAAGGCTTCATGGAATCAATTGGATCAGATTATGTGTGTAAGCTCAAGAGAGCTTTATATGGGTTGAAGCAAGCCCCAAGAGCTTGGAATTACAGATTGGTCAAGTTCTTGAATGAATGTGGATTTCAAGCATCAAAGGCAGATAGTAGCTTGCTAGTGAAGGCAAGTGAAAATGGATACATTTACATGTGCATTTATGTTGATGATATTATTGTTACAGGAACAGATGCTCAAGGAATCAATGAACTCAAAAAGCAAATAGAGAAGGAGTTTAAGATAAGTGATTTGGGAAACTTATCTTATTTTCTAGGAATGCAGATTGTGTATACTCAACATGGAGTATATGTTTCACAAGAGAGATATTTGAAGAATCTTCTAGTCAAGTTTAACATGGAAGATTGCAAGACCTCAACTACACCATTGGAGGTAAATCATAAATTAAGCAGGTATGGAGGTGAAGAATTCAATGACATGAAGAAATATCAGAGTTTGGTAGGTAGTTTAATCTATGCTACCTTGACAAGGCCAGATTTATCATATGCAGTAGGTGTGTTGTCACAATTCATGCATTGTCCAAAGAAGACTCATTGGATTGCAGCCCAAAGGGTACTCAGATATATCAAAGGAACCCTAAGTGAAGGTTTGTACTATGGTTTCACTTCTGACACAAGAATCAAAGTGTTTAGTGATGCAGATTGGGCAGGTAACTCAGATGATAGAAGGTCTACTCATGGGTATCTCTGTTATGTTGGAGATAAGCTAGTTTCTTGGTGTTCAAGGAAGCAACATACAGTTGCTTTATCATCTACAGAAGCTGAGTATAAGGGAATGGTAGAAGCTGCAAAAGAAGTGATATGGTTGAAGACCTTGATGAAAAGTTTTGAGACTGATCATAGTACTCCAATAATTTTTGGAGACAATATGAGTGCTTTGTATTTGGCAGCTAACCCTGTTTTTCATGCCAGGACTAAGCACATAGAGATTCAGTATCATTTCTTGAGGGAAAAGGTACTTGATAAAGAGATTGAAGTGATGTACACTCCAACAAAAGAACAAGTTGTAAGACAATAGTTACGCAATATAACACAGGAGCAATAGCAGAGAAGATAACAGATATAGGAGAATCTCAACAATTTTCTACTAGCAACAAGTACAAAGATGATGGCGTTGTCCACCCGTGCGCTCTCAAGGTAGAGCTTAAATGGTGTTCTAGACAACTCTAGATAGGGAGATACAAGGTAGAGGTATGCTGGCTCAACTCAATGTCTTAGGTAGTGCAGAAGTCATGTATATATAGGATCATGGGTGGCCTGCCATGGACGGCTATACATGGGCGGTAGAGCGTGGGCGGCCACCGCCCGCGTAATTGCCATACACGGCTTAGACTGGTTGAACCGACCTAACAAATATAAATGATTTCTGACTCCGACAGGGAATATTCCATGGAATATTCCCTTTACCGTCGCGCCGGGGGCGCTGCCCCCGGACCCCCACCAGGGGGCCCGCTGGCCCCCTTGGACCCCCCAGCCGGGGCTGCTCACCGCTGCCCCGGACCCCACAATTGGGGACCCTGGTAACTCCCTTTCCTTATAATATCTTATATGGTCCAATATGACCTTCATCCAACATTCAAGTTGGGATTCCCATCAATTGGGTAATGCACACTTGGCTTCTCCTCATAAAGGGGGCCTTACAAAATGTGCATACAATCATGAGGGGTAGACATTGATCATACTCTAACACAAGTGGCAGATATGATGACAAAAAGCTTGGATGGACCTAAGCTACAGAGATTCAAGGAGATGGCAGGAGTGAAGAAGAATGGAATAATCACAATTAGTGATTGAGGGGGAGCTGTTGGAACAAGCCAATCACAAATTGGTGATTATAGAGATCTTGTAGAAGACTTATGGTCAGAATGAAGTGAAGGAAGACACTTATGAAAGTGAAGAAGATTTCAGGATGATGTCTTGTACACATATGTACATATAAGTGAAGAATCTTGTAAATTGAGTATAGTAAACCTTTAGGATGATAAAGAGCAATGTCATAGATAAGAGATGAGTCAAAGGTCATGTATATATAAGTTAATGATGACAAGAAATATGATAGAGAGTCATTTGTAGATGACAAACTTCAGAAAGATGTGTAGAGAGTTTTTTTCCAGAAAATAGCGACGGGTTTTTCTCTGAGTGCTCTCTGTCTGATCACGTGGATCAGAAATCCTTTTGTACACATCTAATTGAGAAGCTAATGAAGCTATGTCTAGAGTTTCAGAATCTAATTCCTCTCCTACTGTGAGAATGATCAATAGGAACATTCATATGTGAACTTTGGAAACTGAAGTCTGAGAGTAGCGCACTTTTCCGTCTCAGTATTTTGATCAGATCTGAGTGAATACTGTAAAGTTTTTGATGAGTGAGCACTTAAAATTTAAGTTAGAAGATAAGGAAGCTATGGCTAAAAGCATTTAGCAAAACGGGTTTCAGATTGGGAGAAATCAACTTAAGAAGTTGACTATGTCGAAGGCGCAACTTCTGAGAGACATTTTCTGACATGTCTTTGATCTTAATGATCAAATTAAACTTTTGGTGATTAATTTTGAGAACTAATTATTGACATGTTTGCGCAAAGGTATTGCGAATACTTGTGCATCATTTGCTTGAAGAAATTTGAAACTTTATGCAGGTAATGAAGTGGATTCCTGAAGCAGACTTTCTGAAGTAGACACTTCTTCACTCAGAGAAGTGTTGCTTGAAGTTTTGGTAAAGAAGAACATTGTTTGTGTAAAGTTTGGTTTATAACTGACATAGAAGTGTTCTTAAGTCAGTATAGATCAAACCTTTGGAGATTAAGAGGTCTCCAACACCTATGTGTACTTAAAAGAACCCATAATGTTAGAGCAGTGTGTGAGAATTTGTATAGACATTGAGGACAACTTAGGAGACGAGTTGGAACTCTCGAAAGTCTATAAGGACTCAGATTGTTCTTCTCTAGCATCCACAAAATTTTCTAGCTCAATAGAGAACCTAGCAGAAAAAGTGGCCCAGAAACTAGGAGTTTCTAGTAAACAGATGCCTAGGGTAACAACAAACAAGCGTTGTTACACCTGTGGTGGCGATCACATGGTGAATGTGTGTCCCAATGCAACACAACCGCAAGCCAACACTAGTGGCCAATATTGTACAATTGAGAGAAGATACACAAATCACACGGCTCAAGACTGCCCTTATAACAAACAAGCAGTAAGACAAAACTACCCGCAAGCATACGCACAACCAGGTAGGTATCAAGGCCAATACAATGCTCAGACTTATTACTATAGGCCTCCTCAGAACTATCCATATCAGGCTCAATAGAGACCTCAACCTGTTTTAGCTCAACAGCCACCCCCACCAGCGAATGTCATCTCAGTGAAATATGCTGCTGCAGAAGAGAACCTAAGTAGGGCCTTAGTGCCGTCTTCACCTTTGATCACAGAGAGTGACCCGAACTCAAACAACTTTGACTCTACTCATGTAGATAGTCCACCCGCATATTACACGGAGTCACCAGAACACGTGGAGACATATCATTATGATAATCCACCATTGGAACCTAGTTGGGAGCCCGACTATGCGCATGTGATGTACACAAACCCAAACCCACGGCCCCAATTGAGATAGCAAAGACCACAGGGCCCTAGAGGACCATGCTTTAGGTGCCAAGGAGATCATTTCATAAAGGATTGTCCACATCCTCCTATAGCAAGAGAGTCTCAGTATTATAACATACAAGGCTTTTGCGCCGATTGTGGTAAAGAGCACATAATCAAAGATTGTCCTAAGAACCCAACTAATGCTTCAAATGTGACACCAATCAACGTGATAGGTATTGTAAGCAACGCAGATGGATCCAACCCTACATACGTGCCTATCCAAGCTATAACCAGAGCCCAGGCGCTCTTACAGAATCAACAACACAATCAGGAGAAATTAGCCGGAACTAGTGAAGTTGCAGAATCTAGCATTAAAAAACGAAGTCTTGGAAAGATTACAGAGAAAGGATTAAGAGAAAGTGGAGTAAGAAGATAACTGAGTTGGAAGGAAGTCTCAAGGAATCTAGAGCCAAAATCCTAGAATTGACTTCACAAGAATTGAATCAAGAGAACCCAGCTCAGAAATCAGGATCAGTTCTAGCAGAACCCTTACCGGAAAACCTAGACATGATGTTTCATGCATATCAGGATAGAATAAAAGAAGGACCTCAAACATCTGAAATGAGTAAGAACTACCCTCGAGCAGACCTAGAAATTGAGAGGAATAAACTTTGCATGAAGATGGTAGAATTAGCACAAGCAATGTTCGAAGCCTCTAGATATCTTAATTGGAATAACATGGCAAAACCTGAACTACGCTTTCAAGGATTGATGGAGAGGCTAGAATACTTGATAGATAGCAAAGAGAAAAAGGATCAGCATAGGAACCCTATTGTCCCAGAGACACAAGAAAGGAATGCACCATCCCTGTCCCAAGTACCCAACACAGAAGGGGAAGACAACCTGTCTTCCATACATAGATATTCCCATGAATTTTTGAGAGAAATCCAAGAAGAGAAATGGAGAAAAGAACAAGGAACTCATCCTCCTATTCATGAAATAGACGACTTGCAAGAACAATTTCCCCAAGACATCCCCTCTATTTACGATGATGTAGAGGAGGAACAACTGAGTGAACACACAGGTTTTGAATCCAATTCTTTACAAGAATTACCTCAGTTCACAGGAGATTGGGAAGCTAAGTCTATTAGTATGAGAGCACCCACTATAATAGTGAGGAATGAAGAATCAGTGATCCCTAGAAACACGGAAGTAATCAAGAATACCAAAGTACAATGCAATCTCACTTTGGAGGAGTTGTTAAAGGTAAAACTAGAACTGTGGAAGCATGTAGCAAATCAATTCCTTGAGCTTGCTACTACTCCCTCACAGATAGGATCACATAAGAAGGTACCAAAGATAGCAGTAGAAAAGATCTGAGATGTAAGTGAAGGAGAAGAAGGTAACACTTATCTTCCAATAACCCATCAGGGCTACACCACGAAAGCCATCTTAGATTCAGGAGCCGGAGTAGCCATAGCTACCACCGCTTTATGGAAACGTTGGGGTAAGACAGCACTAAGACCTACTAGGATGAAGCTACAAATGGCTGATGGACATATAGAAAAACCATTAGGCTTACTAGAAGGCATATCTCTCACCACTTGTGGTGTGGAATTTGAGCATACCTTTGCCATTTGTGATTTTAGTAAAAATCATGCTTATGAGATGATATTGGGACGACCATTCATGCATCAGTTGCAAATTGTACAAGATTGGGGAACTAATTCTTTGTACTTGCAACATTTAGGAGTGACTACTAAAGTCAATCTTAAAGACTATTCACATAGAGATGTACCCCCAATACAATGGAATACCATCCATAAGACTCAGGTAGAAACAGAATCGGTACATTCATTAGAGTCAGACCCCTCATGGTTACACGAGGACACTCATTTATGGATGTGTAAGGTAGCAAAACAAGAGGAAGAACGGTTAGAAGCCAAGACCTTAGGTGCAGAACAACATCCACGAACCCTTCAAGACCCAACTTATGCACTTGTAGTATTTCCAGATGAGGAGTTTGAACCCCATGGTTGGGCAGAAATCCTAGCAACCATGGATGTAGCCATCAATGAAGAACAATGGACACCCCACTGTAACGAGGATGGCTATGACATTTCGGTTTTCACGATCGAGCCGATCATGTGTGATTCAGTTTTAGAAGAATGTGAACCTAGTACTGATGCATTTGAGGATGCAAGTGATTTTGATCTAGAGTCAATTATTATGGACCCACCCTTTGCATCAGAAGAAGAATATTTCTACAAAGTAGAAACTTACCCTCCAAGACATGAAGAAATTATGAATGAGGTGAGGTTAGCCACACAAGTGATTGACAAAAGTGAAGGTAAGAAAAGAAAGAAGAAAGAAACCATGTCAGAAAAAGAAGAATCCTTGTTTGAGGTTCCCGAGAACTTCAAAAAGTATGAAATAGAAGATAGAAGAATAATGGTATGAATGCCTAATAGAAAAGCTGAAGTTGGAGAAGTATATGATAATCGAGAGAAAACCAAGAAAATAATAGTTGCCATAGAAGGAGAAGAAGAGAAATGTACTTACATAGGGCATGATTTGACGAATGAAGAAGAAGAAGAATTAGTCGTCCTATTGCGCGAATATAGAGATGTGTTCGCTTGGAGTTACAAAGATTTGAAAGGAGTAGATCGAGACATATGTTCTCATAGAATCCCTATGACTCCAGATGCAAAACCTACGAAACAAAAACCATACACGTACAATGATAACTACGTTGCGAAGATTAAAGAGGAGATAGACCGATTGATAGAAGCAGGATTTATTTACGAAATTGAGCATACCGAATGGGTATCCCCCATTGTGGTTGTGCCCAAGAAAAATGGAAAATTGCGTGTGTGTATTAACCTTAAAAAAGTTAACACCGCCACGATTAGAGACAGTTATCCTCTTCCTATCACGGAACATTTATTGGAAAGAGTTGCGGGCAAGGAAGTTTATAGCTTTCTTGATGGATTCTCAGGCTATAATCAAGTAGCCATTGCTCCAGATGATCAACACAAGACGGCTTTTGCCATAGAATGGGGCATTTTTGCATTTCGTGTGATGCCTTTTGGCTTGACAAATGCACCTGCCACTTTCCAGCGACTCATGTGTCATGTTTTTAAGGAATTCTTACGCAAGAATTTGGAAGTCTATGTTGATGACTTATGTGCTCATTCGAATATCAGGCAGACGCATATCCCAGAACTAAGACAAGTATTTGACAAATGTCGAGAATATCAGATTTGTCTGAACCCAAAAAAATGCGTTTTCATGGTCAGACAAGGCAAAATTCTAGGACACATTGTGTCAAAGAATGGAATCTCAACAGATGAAGAAAAAGTGAAGGTGATTGCAGATCTACCTAGGCCAAATAACGTAAAAGAGGTCCAGGCATTTATGGGACATTGTGGTTATTATAGACGATTCATACACATGTATGCAATCATAGCCAAGCCTCTGTACTCTCTTTTGACCAATTTTGAATGGACAGATGAGTGTGAGAATTCATTCAATGAACTTAAACGACGTTTGTGTTCAGCACCTATATTGACAACCCCAGATTGGAGTAAGCCATTCCATGTACATGTGGATGCATCCAATTATGCCATAGGATGTGTGTTAGCACAACCCATGAATGAAGGTAATATAGACCTCCCCATAGCTTACGCGAGCAGACAGTTGAACGCAGCAAAAAGAAATTACACCACTACGGAACGAGAAGGATTAGGAATGATCTACGTAGTAAAGAAATTCAGGCATTATTTGTTGGCAAACAAGTTCAAATTCTTTACAGATCATCAAGCATTACTGTATTTAGTCAATAAACCATGTAACACGGGAAGATTAATACGTTGGTTTCTATTACTCATGGATTATGATTTTGAAGTAGTAGTCAGGAAAGGAAAGACCCATCTTAGAGCTGACCACCTATTGAGACTAACCTCAGGAGAAGCTCCTCAAGGAGTAGTGGATGAATTACCCGATGCATATTTGTTTAACCTTGAGATAGCACCAGAATGGGCTAAGCCGATAGTCCCTATTCTCACATATGGACCCAAGAATCCTAGGATGAGGATCAAGGAAGGAGAGATTACCAAATCTCAAAGATATCAAATCATAGCAGGAAGTATATATAAACAAAATAATCAAAAGATTCTTGCTTGTTGTGTAGATGAATCAGAACATGCGAATTGGTTGCAATTAGCACACATAGGTGCATTAAAGCAACATCATTCAAAACATCGTACATTGCAGACTTTGCATAGACTAGGAGTATATTGGCCTTCGATGGAAGCAGATGTCTACAAATTGTGTAAAGAATGCCCTGTCTGTTGTGAAAGACCACCAGTAGAACATGCTACATTGTATCACGTGTCTCTCACACCAGATTGGAGTGAACCTTTAGTGACATACTTGAGGACGAAAACATTCCCTCAAGGAATGACCTTAGCATGACAATGCAGTCTAGAGCAGGAAGCTCAAGACTATTCACTTATTGGCGATAATCTATACAAACGAGGACGAGATGGATACTTAAGACAATGTGTTCATGAAAGCAATTATCTGAGCATACTAGAGACTGCACACCAGGGTGTTGCAGGAGTCATTTTGGACCCGATAGGATAATCAAAGCCATCCTCTTTGTAGGATTATGGTGGCCCACTCTTCACATGGATGCGCATACCTATGTAAAGAGATGTGATGTGTGCCAAAGAACTCAGTTTCCTACTCGCAGAGATGAAATTTTATTCAAACCCATGATGAGCGGACATGCATTTTCTAAGTGGGGTATAGAATTTGTAGGACCCATTAACCCCCCTGCAAAAGGTACACATGCTGAATACATTATTGTTGCGACAGATTATCTTACCAAATGGGTAGAGGCAAAAGCCACGAAAAAGAATGATGCACACACGACTGCAAAATTCTTATTTGAAAATGTCTTTACAAGATATGGATTGCCTATAAAGTTAGTGAGCGATCGAGGAACTCACTTTCTAAACCAGGTCATTGAATATTTGTTACAGGATTTTATGGTGATTCACAAGAAATCCGCACCATATCATCCTCAGGCCAATGGTCAGGCTGAAAGCACTAACAAGATCCTTTGTAACGTATTGACGAAACTCGTGAACAACAAACGTTCAGATTGGGACAAACAGTTACACCACGCTATTTGGGCATATCGAGTGGCCTACAAGACCGTACTCAATGCAACTCCCTTTCAGATGGTTTTTGGTCAGAATGCTGTGCTTCCTTTGGAATTCTTGATACCGACCCTTAAGGTTGCACAAGAACATCAGTGGACCGGCCATGAATTATCAACAAGAATAATGGACTTGGAATGATTAGGAGAAACCAGGCTGAGAGCAGAAGCAGGGATATATGCGGCAAAGAAACGATAGAAAGCCTATTTCGATGCGCATGTGAAAGATAAAGGTTTAAAAGAAGGAGATTTAGTCCTAGTATATACGCTGAAGCAACACGCACGGAAGTTAGAAAAGCAAGGTTATGGACCTATGATCATTAACAGACTCTCGACAAGTGGAGCAGTACAATTAGCCACCTTAGAAGGAGACATAATGCCTAACTACATTAGTGGCTGTAAAGTCAAGTTATATCAGGAACCTCTTACTGAGGATATGCTTAGACGACTCACGTTGGCAAAGAAGCGTAAGGAGGAAGAACATAGAATACGAGCTGAAGCTCAGGCAGAAGCCATAGAATGCATTAAGCGCATGAAGCTAAGAAGACAAGGACTAGGGAGAGAACATTATAACCATCTGGAAACAACACCCAGATACCCCATGGCCATGTGTCAAGCAAAGTCAACCACTCATCCTAGCATAGTGGACAGGAGACCATTCATTACGGTCAGGCTAGAGCACGACAATCCTTGCCAAGAGCTCAAGGCTTTAATTGACTTAGGTGCTGCAACTAGTGCGATTAGATGGTCCCAGTATAAGGACTCAAGAATAGAAATGCGGCCAATTGAGGCATACCTCATAGGGTAGGAGGCATGGAAACCCCTTGCATGGGTGAGGTGGACCTTCCTATCCTCATAAGCGAAGTGACCATGACAGTGAAGCTACTAGTGTGCCATGTGTTGATATATTTAGGTAGTGATGTGTGTGAACACACTAGGATCACCGGGGCACTTTTTTCCCTCTTTAGGAGGTTTTTTTCCCCCGGCTTGTATATACGCCTATTGCCCTGATGGGCTACTTATCTTTGTACATGTTCTAGTAATACATTCAGTATTGAGTGTTTGTGCTCCAAGCTTCTTCTTCTTCCTTGTGCTGTTCGCGTGCTTCCGCAGACGTCTATCTCCAACAATTGGTATCAGAGCAGGTCGTCGCTTCATCTAGGGTGCCGTCGACACTCCTCCGTTTGCAGTCTCAGAATCGCACGAATTTTGGTGAGCATACTCAACGTGTTTCCCAGATCAAACCAACTTCGCTCTATCGTGCCAAAATCGTGATCTGAGCTCGTTTCGACCTCCGAACGCACTATCACAGCGCTTGTGCAAGCTATTTCGTCTTTTTGTGCCAAAGGTATATACCAGTTTCTGTTCGCCAGTTTAAGCGTCTCGAAGTCTGCTACAGGTCTAGCAGAACTCGTCTGGGCAGTTCTGTTCAACTTTTTGAGATACAGTCAATTTTCTGCATCAAGGTATTTTAGTCACCGGCCATGGCTGAAAGCAGTGATGTATTCCGTATGTTGGCTGTTGAGGATAAGTTGGATGGTACCAACTACCCATTATGGGCTTATATGATGCGACATGTTTTGGTTGCAAAAGGATTGTGGAACATTATGCAGGGTGTTGAAAGACGTCTTGTTACACCTGTAACGACAGGTACTACAAATACAAGTGCTGGAGCTGATGAAGATGGTGTCGAAGATGATATTCCACAGATTCCTGTTCGTGCTGCTATTTCTGTTGCACCTACTGTAGAGCAAATTTGTTGGGATGGCAGAGATGCCCAGGCACATGCATTGATAGCTTTGTCTGTCAAACGTGCCATTATTCCTCATATTCGCTCTTGCAGAACAGCTAGGGATGCTTGGGATACACTTACCACATTGTACCAAGCTAGGAATGAGGCTCATGTTGCTTACCTCCGAAAACAGTTGGAGAGTGAGCACATGAATGAAGGTGATTCTATGGACAGTTTCCTAACGAAGATCAAAGATTTGAAGGAACAATTGATTTCTGCTGATGAGGTTATACCAGATAGCTCACTTGTGCAGACCGTTCTGAATGGTCTTCCTGATTCATATCAGAGTTTTGCTTCTACTCTTCGGTTGATGATGAAAGGCAATCTGAATGCCTTATCATTTGAGGAGTTAGTCTCTGTTCTGTTGCAGGAAGATCAGTCCATGCAGAACAGGTCCATTATGCGAGTTGCAGATCAAGCTTTCCTGGCTAGTCAGAAGGGCAAAGGAAAATGGAGCTCTTCAACTAGTAAGCAGAAATCTGCTAATTCTGCATATTCGAAGAAGGAAGATAAAGATGAGAAAAAATCAGAAAAGCAAAAATTGTTTTGTAAGTACTGTAAAGGGAATGATCATATCATAAAGAACTATCCAAAACTGGCTGCTAAAGAGGCAAAGAAGAAAGAGGCTCGAATGGTTGTTGCAGAGGCCTCTACACCAAAAACAGAGTGTGCAAATCTTGTGCAGGAAGAAGAATGGGCATTTACTACTGTCTACAGTTTTGACCCATCTTCTCATGAGCAATGCATGTCTGCAGTAGACTCAGATGTTTGGTATTTTGACAGTGGGGTGACCAAACATATTACCTCGCAGCGCAGTTTCTTCTCTTCACTCGAGCCTGCCCCTACAAGGAATACTGTTACATGCGCCAACAACTCCTCTTATCCTGTTATGGGAGTTGGTAAGAGCATTCTGACTACTACTGATGGTAGTTCTTTCACCTTGTCAGATGCCTTATTTGTGCCAGGGATCAAGAAGAATCTGTTATCAGTTTCTGCATTAGCCAAGATTGGCTTGGTTGTGAAATTCGTTGATGACAGGTGTACAGTTCATGATCTATCAAATGGCGATGTGATTATTGCTTCTGGCATTTTATGTCGTGGGTTGTATAAGCTCATAGACTATGAAAGATCTGTGAATGATTCGGCATGTGCAGTTCATGATTCTCAGGCTATGTCAGATGCAAAGCTTTGGCATGCACGCTTTGGTCATCTGAATTTTGCTTGCCCAAGCTTGAGGCACCTGGAAAACATGTATGTGAAGGCTGTATTTTGGGCAAAATGCAGCGTTCCTCCTTTCCAAAAGATGGTTCAGTTTGGGCTATGCAGAAATTGCAGCTTGTACATAGTGATGTCTGTGGTCCTATGCAGACACCCTCTTTTGGGAGTTACCTTTACTTCGTGACTTTCATTGATGATTTTTCCAGGCATGCATGGGTATATCCACTCAAAGCAAAGTCCAAAGTGTTCATGTGCTTTAAACAGTTTTTGGTTTTGGCTAAAAATCTGTCAGCATGTAAAATGGGCACCCTCCATTCTGATCGAGGGGGGGAATATATGTCTTCTGATTTTAATGCATTTCTGGCTGAACGTGGGATAAAACACCAGTGTACAGTGCCGTATACACCTCAACGGAATGGAGTTGCTGAACGAAAGAACAAGTCACTCATGGAGATGGCGAGGTGCATGGTCAAGAGTCAGGCTTTACCACATAGTTTCTGGCTTGAGGCTGTCATGTGTGCAGCATATGTACTGAACAGGTGTCCCACTAAAGCGCTGCAGTCTATTACTCCATATGAGGCTTGGCATGACCGCAAGCCATCTGTTGCTCATCTGCGTGTTTTTGGTTGTTTGGCATATGCACTAGTGCCTGAACAACATCGCAAAAAATTGGATGATAAGGCAGTAAAATGTATTTTTGTTGGATATGTTAAATGTAAAACAGTAACGCTGTGTTATTGACTAGCCGAAATCGTTATCGAACAAATATTAAACGTAAAACAGTGATTCACCGTAAACTGTGTTAAACTTTCAGTATCATTACCGAAAGGCGTTACCAGACTAACGTGGGTTCTTGGGAGTGGTAGGGGTTTGTTAGACAAAGGCCCTGTACTCTTTTCCCAATTTCTAGTCACAACATCAAAAACACGAATGCGCGTCTTAGCTCAGTTACTGGCAGTAACTAGACAATATTTGGTTTCTATACTCCTGCGTACCGAACTTCTCCAGACTAACCTGCTATTGGAACAGAGCAGTAGTCCATTCTACAGATTCATTAGTATGTAATAGATCAACCAGAGTGAATACGATAGCAGACAGATTCACTCGTCACAACACTTTCCAGTGGTCTCAACTAAAAGTTTACGTTTACCGAAAGCAATAGTTCGTCCTCGTCACCGAATGCAATAAGTTCAGTAAAACAAACAGAAGATACCCAACTCAAATTGTCAAATCAACTCACGCAATAATATAACTACTCAGACTGACTCAGGATACTTTAACAACTGAAGAACACACGACAATACGATACGATGACAATACTCAGACACACAATCCGTCATTCAACTACGCGTTACGGTGAACTTCAGTATAAATAGACGATGCAGAACTAACAATACTCAGAACTTCACAACAGTGTAAACAATACTCTGACAAATAGTTAGGCGAACAATCTGGCAATTCCAAAAAAGACGTCTCTCTGACCATTCTCTTTACATTGCTTTATATAGATTTTACAAAATGCGCGTCCCAACTTTTCGCGCGTAATTCAAGAAACTCCGTTACATCCGGCAGTCATTACATTTGTCCCACTCCGGCGGCCGACTAACACTGGCACGCACGGTGGACTCGAACCCGCACATTACGGTGGGGAGGGTAGGAAGTGATGGTTGTCATTGTGCGGTGCGGGAATGATACTGCTTTCAATTTGGCGTGCATGCTCTAGTGATTAATAAGGAGGGCGGCTTATGACAAAAACACGGCTATTAACAAAGAAAAGAAAGAACTGAAGGAAAAGTAAAGAAAAAACTAAAAAATGCGGTCCACCGCCTGAATGATTTAATGCGGGCTAGTAGCGTGTTGATACGGCCGTAGCTTAGAGCCGTTGATTGCTTTTGGAAGTGGGTGTCCGGTCAACATCGTCAACCAAAAAGTTGCTGGACCAATTTGCTCTGAGATCTTATAAGGGACGAACCACCGTAATTTGAATTTGCCTGCGGATCTATTTGACTTTGCATTATAGAAAAGTACAAGCTGTGAGTCTTCAGGTTTCGATCGTGCGTCCTTGCCTGTCTTAATTGGACTTCGTGGATGGTTAAAAAACTGAGCCATCGGTGCTCGTCTAACTCTCTGAGTGTGTCCAACCGAAATGACAGTGAGTCTTCCGATAGCAGTTTCTGGGTAATGGCTACTCGTAAACTTGATATAACTATCTCCATTGGTGCTATTGCTTCTAAGCCATAAGCTAGTTTGAAAGGCATCAATCCTGTTGTTACCTTGTAGGTAGTCTGGTATGCCCATAGTACTGCAGGTAACATTTGATGCCATCTTTCCGGTGCTTCCATGATCAATTTTCGAAGGATATTCAGCAGAGATTTATTTGTACTTTCGGCCAAACCATTAGCACGAGGATAATAAGGAGAACTAAATTTATGTGTGACCTGGAACGACTGTGTCAGTGCCTTCATTAAATTGTTTACAAAATGAGTGCCTTGATCTGAGACAATTTCCAGTGGTAAGCCAAAACGTGGAAAGACATCGGTTAGTAGACACTTTGCTACCGTAACGGCTGTAGCAGACCGTAAAGCCCAGGCTTCTGCCCATCTGGTTGCATAGTCTGTACAGGTCAGTATGTAACGGTTGTTACTGAAGACTGTTGGAGGTGTAATCAGACCGATAAAATCTAGACCCCATTTCTGGAAAGGTTCCAATGGTAAGATGGGTTGTAGAGGAAAAAGATGACGTTGCAAAGGCTGTCCAGATCTTTGACAAGTATCACATTGTTTGACAAACTGTGATATATCTCTGTACATAGTTGGCCACCAGAGACCACTCTGTAGAATTTTCCGGTGAGTTAAATCTGCAGCAAAATGGCCACCGGAAGGAATTGAGTGAGCCAAAGTAATAACTGAATTAACTTCATGCGGTGGAATACAGCGAAGTAGGATTCCGGTGTGATCTACATAATATAATTCTCCAGCAATTAACCGAAATCGGCGGCTAAAGACTGCAATTTTCCTTCGTACTACCCTAGAAGTCTGAGATGGAAGGCAACCATCAGCGAGAAAGGTCAAGATCTGATCATAATATGAAAATGGGATAGGTGGGTCTGCAGAATCTTCATTCATTGGTTCTGACACATAAATCGTGGGTGTCGTGTCATCTATGCCCACCAGAGCTTCACCGGAATCTAAGCGGGATAAGAAATCTGCTAAGGCATGTGAGCTGCCTAGTCGGTGAATGACTTCGTAGTCAAATTCCTGCAAGAGTAGCACCCATCGCGCTAATCGACCACCTAGATGCTGTTGCCGAACTAGATAGAAAGTGAAGCATGATCTACATGAAATGTGAATTTACGGCCTAGCAAGTAATGTCTGAATTTCTTGACAGAATATACTAGCCCTAGACATTCTCTTTCTATTACAGAGTAATTCTTCTCAGCAGGGGCTAATCTTCGACTTGCATAATACACTGGTCTGAACCATTTATCAATTTGTTGCATCAACACACTTCCTATTGCTATATCTGAAGCATCAACAAATAGATGAAATGGGTGATCCCAGTCCGGCGGTTGTAAGATAGGAACTTGTGTTAATAAATGTTTTAAACGATCAAATGCTATCTGGCATTCCTGGGTCCATTCAAATTGTCGAGGAGTCTTGGAGATTAGCTTGTTTAGTGGTATAGCCAGATGAGCAAGCCATCGTAAGTGTCGTCCATGCCACCTTACTTGGCCCATAAAACGCATGACTTCTTTCGGTGTAGTGGGCACCGGAGCTTCTAATACTGCCGAAATTTTATCTGGATCTACTTGGATACCTTGTGCAGATACAATGTGGCCAAGTAACTTGCCACATGAAACCGCAAACACAGATTTGTTTGGGTTCAAGCAGAGTCTATACTCTCTGCATTTCTGAAAGCAGCAACGTAAATGGAACATGTGTGCTATCATCTTACCGAAAATTGAAAAATCGTCGAGATATACTTGCATAAAGGAAGTGAGATAAGGAGAAAATATCTCCTGCATACATCTTTGAAATGTGCTTGGTGCGTTTCTTAATCCAAACCACATTACCGTACAAGCGAAGACACCCCAGTTGGTAATAAATGGAGTTTTTGGTATATCTTCTTCGGCCATTCTCACTTGGTTGTAGCCAATGTATCCATCTAGGAATGAATACATCTCGTGGCCTGCTACTCTATCAAGCATGGTATCCAAAAAGGGAATTGGAAAGGGATCCGGTATGGTTGATGCATTTAATTTCCGGTAATCTACACAGATTCTCAATTGCTTGTTTTTCTTTGGCACAATCACAATCGGAGAGATCCATTCAGCATGCTCTACTGGCACGATGAATCCGACTTTTAATAACCTATCAAGTTCTACCTTTACCTGTGATGCATAATGGGGATTCATTCGGTAGCTGGTTTGCTTTATCGGTCTTGCTTCTGGCTTCAGCATGACTCTGTGCTGGTAGATGCGGGGGTCCAATCCTTTCATGTCTTTGTAATCCCATGCAAAGACGTCAGTGAATTCTCGGAGTAGCTGGATTAAGCCTGCTTGAAATGGTTCCGATAAGTTTTGCTTTATCTTCACAGGATGCGGATGATCTTCATCTCCTAAATTGTAAGTGATCAGCTGATCTTCGGGGACATAGAACTGTTGATGTTTCTCTGTGTTGTCTATTGGTTTAAGAAGTTGCTGCAGTTCATCATCATGTGTCGAAACAGTGTCTTCCTTCTTAGCCTCTTCTGTGATGGGCATTACTGTACAGACTGAAGCATTCCAATTATCTACAACGGACTGTAGATCAATAGTCCCTAAGGAAATTAATTCAGCGTTACTCTTCAGAAACTCTTCTTCTTCATCATTTGATAATCCATCTAGCATATGGACTGGTTCAGCAAAATACGGTCTAGCGTGTAGCTCGCAAGGTTGTATAGCATCTAATTTTACCACATATCTACGATTGGCATCTTTAAACGTAAGCTCTTGTGCAGACCAGTCCTGTATTACCTTCGCATGCTTCAGCCAAGGTCGGCCGAAAAGAAGGTTGTAATCCAAAGTGGATTCCGACAGATCTAGTATCACAAAGGTCATTTTAAAGGTCGTACCTTGCAAAGTGATGGGTACATTCCGCACAAGTCCTACGGGATGGACTCTTGATTGATCTGCCATTCTGACAAAAAATTGAACTGGTTCGATTTCGGTCCATCCTAACCTTTTGCATAATGCCGCAGTCACAATGTTAACACCAGAGCCTCCATCAATTAATACCTGCGTAATCTTATGATTCTTATACCATACTGTAATCAAGGGGACTGAATGATCGACCGTAGAATCAGGTTCCGGTTGAACTGCTGCTGTCACCAGAATACAAGAAGGCACCGGACTGAACTGTTGTTGGAACTGTTGTCGAATTCCAGGTACTAATGCCAGTAGTTGGCCCAGAGGCAGAGTGATAGATGCCTTAGATAGGATTTCCCAAGCCTGTTGAGATTGATTGACAGGCTCTACTGATGTTGAAGTTGATGCCTCTGCTGATGCGGAGGTGTCTACAGTTGGTAATGTATCTGCTGCTGGTGATGTTCCTACTGCTGACTCCCTTTGTTGTGTTCCTTCTTTTGTTAACGATGGCTGGGTTACCGGAATAGGCTCTGGGAAGACTGGTGGTTCTGCTGTGGTCCATTGACTAGCCTTGTTGTACATTCTGTGTTGTTCACGTATCCTTGGTTCAAATATTTCTAATGCCAGTTGCAGTTGTTTACCGGAACGGGTCTGGACTGTAGCAGCCTGTGTTTCCACCGGTGTGATGTGTACCATGTTGGCCATTCGATTTTGACGTTCCTTCTTCCTTTGATCATACTCAACTGCATCCTTACAAAATCTCCTAATATGTCCAAATTCGCCACAAAAATGGCAGCATGGTGGTGGTAAATTGGGATTTTCCGGTGGTGGTCCGTTCTGCCAGCGGTTTGCATTATAGTTGTTATTCCTCTGTCCTCGGTAATTTCAATATCCTAGTTGCTGGTTGTTTCTCATTTGTGGAGGCACATAGTGGTTGGTTGGCTGCCCTTGTTCCTGGATAATTGCATTGACAGTCGCTGTTCCCTGTACTCTAGCGTTGTATGCGCAGTTTTCGGTGGTGTGTCCGGTAGTGTTGCAGATAGCGCAGAATGTCTGATTAAGTGCACAATTGGCACTAGTATGTCCTGAATTTTTGCATATGATGCAGTATACTTGTCTGGTCATATCTTCGGTAACATTTTTGTTTGTTTTTAACCACTCCAGATCTTCTGTAAATCTGCCGACTTTGTTTTCTAGTTGCAGAGTCATTGCAATGGCTGCATCGAGTGTCATAGCTCCGACACATCTTATGATCATGATCTGCTTAAGTTGTGGAGTTAAGCCATTGATGAACCACTGAGTGATAACGTCATCTGGTAAGTTAGCATGGGCGGGTGGTAGCTGCCTTAAGTGTGTTCTGAAGAGAGTAGCATACTCCTGTACGGTTTGATTTGCCTTCTGTCTGTTATTCTGCAGATAGTCAAAAATTTCAGCTGGATTCTTTTTTAGCCTGAATCGCTGCAGAAAAGCATCTCTTACTGCTTCGTAGGTGCCAAAGTGATTAATATCATATTCTGTAAGCCATCTAGCTGCTTCATTGACCAGTGTGGCTTGAAAGACAATAGCCTTATAGGCTGGATCCGGTGGATGGTTGAGAACTGCGTAGCTTATCTCGAAAGTGCGTACGTGAGCATCCGGATCATCTCCTGGGAATCCACCAAACTTCGTGTACGTTAATCCTATTGGAGTCGACCTGGGTGGACATAAATGTTGTTGTTCATTCATCGTGAGTGTATTATATCTTCCTTCTGTATCTCGGGGATGAATATCTGAACTACCGGAATCTGTATCGTCGGATGGCGTACTTTCCGGTGCGATGATCTTGCTTAATATGCTTCGAATCTCTGTTTCAAACAGCTTTCCTTCCTTCTTGATGTCCAGTGTATGGGAACTCACTTCCAAGCGCGGTGGTGGGGCTGAAGATTCAGCAAAAAATGCCAAACCGTCACCGAAAAACTGTGATTCTCTTACCGAAATATCACCGGAAGGCACCGAAATTATGCCCGAATACGGTGTTTTTTCGCCTTTGCCGATTTCTTTGACTAGCGCGTTTCTAATCGTAGATGAATCTGAATCTTTTTCCAAGATTGTTAAACTAGTTTCCAACCGCGTCTCGGTAGGTTCTGGACTTACTATATCTTCGACAGACTGTGCCGAAATAGTACCGGAATGTACTAGAGGCGTAACACGTTCCACCGGAATATGACCGGAATCAGTTCTAACGTTCTTAACTTCCTTGACAACTAGGCCAGACCTAGTTGTACATTTACCTTCCAGAGTTGTCTTTAGTACCTTAAGTACTCCAGACTGATGGTTCTTGGGATACGTTTCACCGGATCGTACTAATCACGTAGTATTACTAACGGAACAGTTTGCAACAATTTGGTTCTGTTGCTACTTCCAATCGAATGATAATCTGGATGTGCGATTCTAACAAACGACTGGCAATCTTGATGCCACCTTCCCATAGACGGCGCCAAATGTTAAATGTAAAACAGTAACGCTGTGTTACTGACTAGCCGAAATCGTTACCGAACAACTATTAAACGTAAAACAGTGATTCACCGTAAACTATGTTAAACTTTCAGTATCATTACCGAAAGGCGTTACCAGACTAACGTGGGTTCTTGGGAGTGGTAGGGGTCTGTTAGACAGAGGCCCTGTACTCTTTTCCCAATTTCTAGTCACAACATCAAAAACACGAATGCGCGTCTTAGCTCAGTTACTGGCAGTAACTAGACAATATTTGGTTTCTATACTCCTGCGTACCGAACTTCTCCAGACTAACCTGCTATTGGAACAGAGTAGTAGTCCATTCTACAGATTCAAGATACTTTAACAACTGAAGAACACACGACAATACGATACGATAACAATACTCAGACACACAATCCGTCATTCAACTACGCATTACGGTGAACTTCAGTATAAACAGACGATGCAGAACTAACAATACTCAGAACTTCACAACAGTGTAAACAATACTCTGACAAATAGTTAGGCGAACAATCTGGCAATTCCAGAAAAGACGTCTCTCTGACCATTCTCTTTACATTGCTTTATATAGATTTTACAAAATGCGCGTCCCAACTTTTTGCGCGTAATTCAGAAACTCCGTTACATCCGGCAGTCATTACATTTGTCCCACTCCGGCGGCCGACTAACAGATACAGTTCTGAAAGTAAAGGCTATCGACTGTATCATCCATAGACTAAACGCATTCTGGTTAGCCGTGATGTTGTCTTTGTGGAAGATGCTATTCAGCCATTGCTTTCATGTACTAAGGAGACATCTGTTAGCTCCAAAGACATGTATGATACTTTGATGCCTCTTTTTACAGATGGACAGTCTAGTGCTGGTCCTAATGAGGCAACTTCTCAGCCTTTGCAAGTTTCATATGATGATGCAGATCATTCTATTTCTGATGCAGATTTACATGATGCACTTGTTGATGAGAGAGCTGATATTGAGCAGGCAAAAACTATGCCAAAATGGCTGGTGCAGACTTTGTGTGACAGCAAATTAGATGCACCTTTGTCATATCGTACTCGTTTAGGCTCTCATAGTGCCTCCTTTGCATCAGATTGCTATGCTATGACTGTGTCTAGTCTCTGTGATGAGAATGAGCCTGTTTCTTTTGATGAAGCACAAAATTCAGAAAATTGGATGGCTGCTATGCAATCTGAATATGATGCTATAATGAAGAAGTGTATGTTTTTCAGCCCCGTGACTTTGTGCAGAAAGGGCATGAAAACCAGGTGTGCAGGTTAAAGAAGGCATTATATGGTTTAAAGCAAGCACCACGTGCTTGGTATGAGAAGATACATGCCTATCTGGTTGCACATGGTTTTGTGAACAATCCAACTGAAAGCACCTTATATGTTAAGCGTGTTAATGATGTGCTTTTAATCATTGTTGTCTATGTTGATGACATGCTGCTCACTGGTCCTATTGAGAAGCATATTGCTGATTTCAAGGCTGATTTGCATGCCTCATTTGAGATGTCTGATTTGGGGCATTTGCATCAGTATTTGGGCATTCAGTTTATGCAAGTTGATGGTGGAATGGCTTTGTGTCAAACGAAATATATTGACAAATTATTGTAGCGTTTTGGCCTTGAAGACTGTAAGCCTATTGCCACTCCTATGGAGACAGGTTTACGATTGAGTCTTCATGATGCTCGAGATGCATTTGATGCTGTTCTCTATCAGCAGGCTGTTGGATGCTTGATTTACTTATGCATTACTCGGCCAGATATTCAATTTTCCGTCTCACAGATGAGCAGGTTTATGCATTGCCCAGGAGTCACGCATTGGAAGGCGGTTAAGCGCATCTTTCGCTACTTGAGTGGTACTCGGCTACTTGGGTTGTTTTATCCCAAGGGGGGATCACTACCGCCAGATTTGCATGCTTTTTCTGACTCAGATTGGGCTGGTTGCTATGACACTCGTGTGTCCACCAGTGGTTTTTACTTCATGCTTGGTACCTCATGTATATCTTGGTTGAGCAAGAAGCAACCTACTGTGGCCACTTCCAGTTGTGAGGCTGAGTATAGGGCAGCTTTCATAGCGACTGTTGAGTGTGTGTGGCTCAGACACCTTATGGCTGATTTGGGTGTTGGCCAGTCTTCTGCCACCACCATCTTCACTGACAGTCAGAGCGCATTGGCAGTTGCGAGGAATCCTGTGTTCCATGCTCGCACTAAGCACATTGAGGTGCATTATCACTATGTTAGAGAGAGGTTCTCTACTGGGGAGATTAGCTTGGCATATGTGCCCACGCAGGAGAACATTGCAGACCTTTTCACGAAGGCTCTACCTAGGGAGAAGTTTGAAGCTTTCCGCAAAGCTTTGGGCTTACTTCCTTTTGTGGAGTTGTAGCTCAGTGATGAGTAGCACCTCCTTTAATGTCAATCCGGGAAGACATGAGGATGGTATGAAGACCTCGAGCAAGTGAAGGCACAAATGTGTGAGTGAGAAGCACACTAACATGCACACACATACAC
Organism: Ceratopteris richardii; assembly: GCA_020310875.1. NCBI lineage: Eukaryota > Viridiplantae > Streptophyta > Polypodiopsida > Polypodiales > Pteridaceae > Ceratopteris > Ceratopteris richardii. Next base: position 8,917,242 of record CM035407.1, read on the forward strand.
ACACGCGCACACACGGCAAGAACAAAGAGAGTAAGACAATGGAATCACTTCTATTGCAACCAAGTTCTCATACAAGCTCAAAACTACAAGAAGCTACCCCCAAAAATGAGCTCTCTAGCTCTATTTATAGTTTTTGACTAGCTTTGGCCCTGTCCAGACCTAGTGTCCGGCCTAGTTAAAAATTAGGTTCCAAGGCTTATTTGAGGGCTCAAACGAGGTCTAAAAAATACGAAAATCGGTAGGCAAATACTTCTAAGGCTCCTCAAGCTCAAGGACTCCTTGGCTTGTACAAAATGGAGCTACAAAAAGGTGAAAATGGTATTTACAGGGGTTTTTAGTGATGAGAATCACTTTTAAATGGTGTAAGGGTTTTGAAAAAAATAAAGGGTTGCCTTAGTGCTAGATCTGCTTGTATGCTCGTACTTGCCTCTTCTCGTATACTGCCAACACTCTCCCCCCCCTAGCGTCTGTCGCCTCTGACAGACCTTTGATCTGCGGTTTGGTCAATATAGTCCTGGAGAATGTCAGCTGCCACATCATGTTCTTTGATTCGCAGCCCTCGGATCAGGTCTCTCTGAAGGGTATCCCAATTGACTGCACCCGATATGTCCGGTTGTGGCGTTGTGTAGAGTTCTGAGTGCATCGTTTGTTCGCATGCAAAGAGGTGTAACAAATGGGTGGGCCTTGGCGCGAACACCTCTGAGTGTGCTTCCTAGAACCCTGTGGTGAACATATCATCGAAAGTTTGCTTATAGCAGGCAGGGAGATATCTGATGCGTGCGTGCCATGCATAAGCAACGCGTATGCTCGGGGTGGTGCTCATATCATATAGCAGGTCATAATTACCATTAACAAACCCGGGAATCGGAGGCTGAATATGGCATACATTGCGAAAAGTTTTGAGCACAACCTGCATCATATCGAATATCTTGAGCATCATCTGGGAAGCTACATCTGGCATGGGGTGGAGGCGTGGCATCCAATGTCTGATGGTTGCTATCATGTATGATACTGTGGGGGTGCCGGTTGGGGGTGCAATGGCGGGGTAATTGAGCCATTCTCTACAGTTTACATTGTTCTGAACCTTGATGGAGAAGGCTTTCCATGATCTTCTTCTTTGTACTGGCCCATAACAAGGGTTATACTTCAAATGCATGGGAGCGTGATCCCATGTTCTAAGCATTTCCGAGTATGTTTCAAGTAATCTTTGCCTCCAAGTAGGTTGGAATATCGCCCCTTTTTTGGCTGCCTCTGGTATATCTTCTGGTTCGAACTGGGTGGCGAAAGTAGGGCACTTGTTGGTGACTCTTTTGATCTCTGCGTTGTAGTCGGCCAACAATACAAAATATGGTTTATATTGTAATTCTGAGCTCGTGATGAGTCGTCTAGGAGCAAGGTGCCTGAAATACTCAGATTGAAGTATGGTTTCCTCAATGGCCTTCATTGCTAGCATCTGAGTGGAGACACGTTCCTGATGAGTTTTCCCCATTTCTTCTACTTGTTTCATCCAGGCTGATGGGGGTTCCTCATAGGTATCTTGCCCTTCCTCCGTGATTCGTCCTCCTGGAAGTGGTTGAGGCTCATAGTTCTCTTCAAATGCTTCCTCCACTGGAATAATAACTGCTTCTTCTTCTATGGGTTGCTCAGGTGGGGAAGGAGGTCGTTCATATTGTAACAACTTGATTTTCAACTCTGCAATCTGTTGCCGTAGCTCAAGTACCTCACTGTTCGTTGAAAGTTCAGGTGCTGGCGAAGTAGCGGCATCGACCGTCTCTTTAGGTGTGGGTGGGTGTGTTGTCGGTACTTTGAATCCTTGTAATTCCTTTATCTGATCTGCCAACTGATCATGGGCTTCCAAGAGGGTTGCATAACCTTCTAAAATCTGTTGAATATGCTCGGAGGGGACAGCTTGGAATTTTGCAGGGTCTATAGGTGCTCCCGGGGTGTTTTCCATGGCCGCTTCTAGGTTCTCCTGGTTTTGTTGTTGTAGCCTTCGGTTCTCTTCTTGAGCCGCTGCTAGATGACGACGTAGTAGGGCCATGTTGCGTTGAAGTCTCGCATTGCGGCCCATTTGTTCTCTTAGTTGTTCGTCCATAGCTTTGCCTGTCTCTGCATACTTAGCTTCAAGTTGTGTCTTCGATTGTTGGAGGTCAGTCACCTGGTGTTGTAGTGCTGTATTACCTAGTTCCAAGGCATCGACTCGTGCCTGAATTTGAGCCGAGAGATTGCACAACTCTGTGTTATTTTCTTCTAATAGCTTATACTCTTGCTTAAGCTGAGTGGCCGCTTCAACCATGGTGTCTAGTGCATTACTAAATGATGTGGATGTATGGGTAGAGGTGGAACATGCAAAGGGTCGGGAAATGGGGAAGGGAAAAGTGGATGATGTGCCTATGAGTGAAGTGAGATGTGACGATGGTGGAACAGACGTGGCGGTGGGTGCTCCTGTGGATGGTGAAATATCCATGGGATCGGATGTGATAGTGTGTGAAGTGTGAATTGTGAATACGGGAACGGTAGGTGGTGTGTTAGTGGTGGCAGTGAATGTGGGGGAGTGGGGTTGGGGAAGGGACTTTTTATTATAATTCTCAACTTGTTGGAGTATATTTACAAGGTTTGTCCAGAATGATGGTTGGGTGATTTGGGTTGATTCTGAGGGGGTTAACAGGGGTACAGTGGGTAGGGGTTGGGAGGAAGGAACTGTGTGGGTGAATGGAAAAGGTTGGGATAAGGTTTGGCTAGTGGCAAGTGGTTGTCCCAGGGCGGGGAGATAAGAGGGGTGACCTATTATGGTTTGATCGGTGGCAGGATGACCTGTGTGGGGTTCATAAATTTGGGCAGAAGTGATGGCTGTGGGTAAAGGGAAGGCTGTAGAAAAGGAGGTGTGTACATTGGTTTCACCATGGGTGGATATCGGTTGTTCGGAAAGACTCGTGGAAAAGGGTTCTGAAGGCTGGTTGGGAGGTGATGGCGGAGGTGGTGAATGTGTATTTACATCTGGTTCGTCACTGGGACTAGGGCTAACCATCTGAATATCTTCTGTCATTGAAGTAGGCAATACGGTAGATACCTCCATTTGAATCATCTTTCCCCGCCGTGGCCTTGTATCTATCCTTCTTTGATCATAAGTAGGGTTCGCCTGATAGACCAATGTTCTCATGGCTTCCCCGATGCCATAGGTGTCCGCCAAAAGGTTCAACGATAATGTGGGTCGATGTTCTCCGATGGCAACATGTGGTTTACTAGGGCTCGATTCGCTTCTTCTGACATCTTGTGTCTCCTCTACACCTGCTTGATTGTCCGGTATAGTCTTTTGAGTTGTGCGGTATAGGCAGGGGCTTCCTCTTCACTGTCGTCTGGTTCATTTCTTTGTGCACCTTCCTGAACTTGTGTGTTTGGGTCATGAGGATGTTGTGCCACCTCTTCCCCATGTACTCTGCTTGTCTCGCCCCGTGGCTGTTCTCTTTGGACTGATGCTCCTGGATCAACATTGTCAGGGGAACCTTCACTGTCTGATAGGTGGACCGTCTGCAGGAATCTTTCAAAATCAAAGTTTGGATCCTCTGTGAAGGTGGCCATAGATGCAAACTCTGCATCGGTAGGTAGTGGAGGGGCGGATGGAGCGGGTTGTACCACATCCCCAGCTTGAACTCCTTGAAGATGGATCGTGAAAGGTGCGACCTGAGCTTCTGGTCTGGAGGAAGCTTCGGTCGTGGCTTCGTGAGGGATCATTACCTGGGAGAGCGATCCACGCATTCGTTTTGCAGGCTGGCTCCCTGACTTCCGCCCTTTGAACAACTCCAGTTGTGCATATTTTAGGGCTCTGGCAACCGGCACATCATATGCAAGACATCGATAGATAATTCTTGTAAGCGCACAACAGCCATGTAAAGTAGGCTTCCTCACTCCCCGCTTGCCTGCCTCATACACTTGGTCCAAGATCCATACAGGCATCTTAATGGGCAAGCTTCCAGTCTCTACTAGATATAACCCATACCATATTTTCTTGTGAGGTTGGGTGAAACGGTCCTGAGCTGGGAATGCGAAGTGTTGGAGGCACATCCGCAATGGTATGGCGATGTTGGGGGTGAGGGCGCACATTTCTTTTAGCTTCTTGATTCTGTTGCTTTTCATCGACTCAGGTATCAATGGGTCGTGGTCAGAAGGTACATGCGTGCCATACATCTGAAGTGCTTCCCTGATTAAAGTAACATTCAATTCGAACTTCCTCATTTCCTCCAGATTCGACAAGGAGGGCACCCAGAATGTGCCTGAATGATCTTTATCACCTGTCGGCTTCAGTGTGGCAATTAGGTAGTAGCACCTGAGGAAATCGGGTTTAGGCAGAGCTGCACTAAAATAAGTTTGTAATCCTGCTTTTTGCCAGATATCTTGAAGTGGAGCTGCATTCTGTAAGGTTTCGAATTCTCTTGAAAAGAACTGGAAGGTCCACCACACTCCTCCACACTCCATCTTGGACTCCCATATATGATCTGCGTCTCCCAAGTCTCCTGGCATTTCATTGAACCAATGAGAGTGCCCTTTTACTCTTTCAGTTAGGCCATTTGGTGGATCTGGAATAGGAATTCTCCGCACATTCACGAACTCTTCAGGCCGAGCTGTTGGTGGGGCCTCCACCGGCATGGCATCCCAATTGATTTGAGCACCAGAGCCTGCCTGAGAGCTTGTGTCTGCTACTGCTGCCATGGGAATCGGGTGCTTATCTGCTAGAAGAAGAAAGGCACATTAGTGTTGCATAGGAAACAGGATGTAATGGTGTTCCCTTCACAATACTAACATGACAATTCCGAAGGTTAGTGGTCAGAGATGAAGTGCTTGTGATAGGTGTGAGTGGTGATTAGAGGTCAGTATCATACTAGATGCCTACTTTGGTTATGCAGTGGACTCGGAATGCACCTATGTCAGAGTGGATGGATTTACAAAAATTGGGTCAGGGGGTTTGATACATGGTTTAGGTCTCCAAACTTTGATAGGGGATTCGTAGCTCTTAGAGCTAAAGACAGGCAACGGTTTATGAACTAGGTTGTGATGGATTTGGGACCTTTTGGGTACCCATTTCCAGGCATTCCTCGATGTGACTGAGTGTGGGTCAGAGTGGTTTTTAGGTAGAGTTCCTGCGTTGTTAGTCGGGCGGACTTGAGAGTGTTGAATTATGCCAGTAACTAGAGTTGGAGCTATTTGGGCTCGTAAACAGGCCTTGGGCACCCATATGTGTCTAGCATTGGGGTTAGCCTTCCTTGACCGCTTAGGGACCCAAATAGATGTGGTGGGCCTAGGAGGTTTCCTAGGGTACTCCTTCACTTGTGTCCGTGATGGTGTGGCTTGTTTGTTGTCTCCTCGAGAGTCTGCTATTAGAGTGGTGGGTTTTCCATCCTTGCGTATCCAGATCTGCTTCGCGCCACGAGGTGCTCCGTGTTGCACGGGTTGGCGCTCCTGCCTCTTGATCAGCGGCCTCCTTCGTGTCGAGTGATGTTCGGTCTGCCTGTTTAGAATCTTCTTTGGATCAATTAGGAACTCCTTATTGGCTCCTGTACCTTCAGTAAGATTGACAATCCTCTGCACCATAGAAGTTTGGACAAGAACAACATTGTTATCTTCATGTGGATTCCTGGAGGGACCAGGAGTTGGTGCCTGTTCTATTGGTTTGAGTGCTTGATTTTCTAATTCAATCGTGAGACAGCTTTGGCCTACCCAAGCCTGAAGAAGTCCACTTCTTAGGTTGAGGTTGACTGCGTGATCATAGATCCAGTCTTGGCCTAAGACAAGAGGTTCGGTCAGATCCTCATCTTTTCAGACTAGCACTTTTGCTGGCATGAGGACCTCTTGTATGTAGAGGGGAAGATCCACCTCTCCCATGCAAGGGGTTTCAACACCTCCTAATCCTATCAGATATGCTTCTAGGGGTTTTACCTCCAATTGCAGCTGCTGGCAATAAGAAAGCCGAACTGCACTTGTGGCTGCTCTTGAATCAATTAAGGCTCTCACGCTTGTTGTGCTGTCTCTTTGTCCTATTTCTAGGGTCACAAAAGGTCGTCGATCCACTATCTTATGGGTACGTTCACCTGAAGCCTCACACATGGCCATGTGATAGCCTGGAGACTCTTGAGTGTCAGTCATAGGCTGATCCCTCCCTTGTCTCCTCAACTTCATTCGTCTGATGCGCTCTAAGGCCTCTACCTATGCCTCTTCTCGAATTCGTTTTTCCTCCTCTTTACGTTGCTTAGCAGTATTGAGTCGACTTAGCATGTCCTCCGTGAGGGGTTCCTGATACAACTTGACTCTGCATCCGCTAATATAGTTTGGGAGAACATCACCCTCTAAAGTGGCTAGTTGTACTGCTCCACTCGTGGAGATCCTATTGATGATCATCGGTCCGTAGCCTCTCTTTTCTAGCTTCCTTGCATGTTGTTTCAATGTGTAGACTAAAACTAGATCTCCTGCTCTCAAGCCCTTATCCTTCACATGGGCATCAAAGTATGCCTTCTGTCTCTTCTTAGCTGCATATATTCCTGCAGCTGCTCTCAGTCTTGTTTCTCCTAATCGTTCAAGGTCAAAAAGTCTAGAGGAGAGTTCATGACCCGTCCATTCGTGCTCTTGTGCTACTTTCAATGTAGGTATTAAGAAGTCCAAAGGTACCACGGCGTTTTGGCCAAAAACCATCTGAAAGGGGGTGGCTTGGAGTACCGTTTTGTAGGCGACTCGGTATGCCCAAACAACATGGTGTAGCATTTTGTCCCAATCAGAGCGTTTATTGTTCACTAATTTTGTCAATACATTGCATAGGATCATATTGGTGCTTTCGGCTTGCCCATTGGCTTGAGGGTGATAGGGGGCAGACTTCTTATGTACTACCAAGAATTCTTGGAGCAGATTTTCAATAACTTCATTCAAGAAGTGAGTGCCTCTATCACTAACTAGCTCTATGGGTAGCCCGTATCTTGTGAATACATTCTCAAACAAGAATTTAGCAGTTGTCTGAGCGTCGTTCTTCGTTGTGGCTTTTACCTCTACCCACTTGGTTAGATAGTCCGTGGCAACGATGATATACTCAGCATGGGAACCCTTAGCTGGGGGATTGATAGGACCTAGAAAGTCTATTCCCCACTTAGAGAATGCACGTCCGCCCATCATGGGCTTCAGGGGCATCTCATCTTTGCGTATAGGATACTGGGTTCGCTGACAAATCTCACACCTCTTCACATAGGTATGTGCATCCATGTGAAGGGTGGGCCACCAAAATCCTGCAAATAATATTGCCTTGATCACCCGATCTGGTCCAAAGTGTCCTCCTGCTACACCTTGGTGAGCAGTTTCCAAAATCTTTAGATATTCACTCTCATGAACACAAAGTCTCAGGTAACCATCCTTACCACGCTTGTAGAGATTATCACCAATGAGTGAGTACTCTAGGGCTTCTTGTTCTAGACTTCTTTTCCTAACCAGAGTCATGTCTGGAGGGAATGTTTTCGTCCTCAGGAAGGATACTAGTGGTTCACTCCAATCTGGCACTATGGACACTTGATAAAGAGTGGCATGTTCCACAGGTGGTTTAGTGCAACAGATTGGGCATTCCTTGCACATTCTATGGACTTCTGCTTCCATCGTTGGCCAGTACACTCCAAATCTCCTCAATGTTTGCAGGGTTCGTTGTTTTGAGTAGTGTTGCTCTAATGCACCTACATGTGCTAATTGCAACCACTTCGCGTGCTCGTCCTCTTCCACACAACAAGCCAAGATCCCTTGATCCGTGTGCTTGTACATACTTCCTGCCATGATGTGATACTTTTGGGCTTTTACTACCTCTCTATCCTGTGTGGCCATTACTGAGTGGTTAGGCCCGTAGGTTAACACTGGCACTAATGGCTTAGCCCACTGTGGTACCACTTCCAAGTTAAACAAGTAAGCATCAGGTAAGTCATCTGACACTCCTTGTGGGGCTTCTCCTGATGTGAGCCTTGAGAGATGATCTGCTCTTAGGTGAGTTCTGCCCTTTCTCACTACTACCTCAAAGTCATACTCCATTAGTAAGAGAAACCATCTTACTAATCTGCCTGTATTACATGGCTTGTTTACTAGGTACAGTAGAGCTTGGTGATCAGTAAAAAATTTGAACTTATTTGCAAGCAAATAATGTCTAAATTTCTTAACTGCATATACCATGCTTAAGCCTTCTCTCTCAGTAGTGGTGTAATTTCGTTCAGCTGCATTCAATTGTCTACTGGCATAGGCAATTGGGAGATCCATATTACCTTCACCAGTAGGTTGTGCGAGTACACATCCAATAGCGTAATTGGATGCATCCACATGAACATGGAATGGCTTGTTCCAATCTGGTGTGGTCAAGATTGGTGCTGAACATAATCTTCGTTTAAGCTCCTGGAAGGAATTCTCACATTCATCAGTCCACTCAAAGTTAGTCAGAAGTCCGTACATGGGCTTTGCAATGACAGCATACATGTGAATGAACCGGCGGTAGTAACCACAATGCCCCATGAAAGCTTGTACTTCTTTGACATTCCTTGGCCTAGGTAGCTCTGCTATGGCTCTCACTTTCTCTTCATCAGTGGATATGCCATTCTTTGACACTATGTGTCCTAGAATCTTGCCTTGCCTGACCATAAAGACGCACTTTTCTGGGTTCAGGCAGACTTGATATTCTCTACACTTGTCAAAGATTTTTCTGAGTTCGGGAATATGGGTTTGCCTTATGTTGGAATGAGCACAAAGATCATCAACATAGACTTCTAAGTTCTTCCTCAGGAACTCCTTAAATACATGGCACATCAGCCTTTGGAAGGTTGCGGGAGCATTGGTCAGCCCGAATGGCATTACCCTAAAAGCGAATATACCCCACTCTGTGGCAAAAGCCGTTTTATGCTGATCTTCTGGTGCAATGGCTACTTGATTGTAGCCCAAAAACCCATCTAGGAAGCTGTACACTTCCTTGCCTGCTACCCTTTCTAATAGATGCTCAGTGATAGGAAGCGGATAGCTATCTCTAATAGTGGCTGCATTAACCTTCTTCAAGTTAATGCATACTCGTAATTTGCCGTTCTTCTTGGGCACCACTACAATGGGGGATACCCATTCAGTGTGCTCAATTTCATAGATAAATCCGGCTTCCACCAAGCGGTCTATCTCTTCTTTGATCTTAGCAGCATAGTTATCATTATATGTGTATGGCTTTTGCTTAGAGGGTTTAGCATCTGAGGTCATGGGAATTGTGTGTGAGCATATGTCTGGGTCAACACCCTTCAAATCCTTGTAGCTCCAAGCGAATACATCTCTGTATTCTCTTAGCAAGGCTATCAATTCGTGCTCTTCCTCTTCCGTCAGGTCATGTCCTATGTAAGTACATCTCTCCTCTCCCTCTTCTAGGGCTACCACTATTTTTTTGGTGGTTTCTTTGTTATCATACGCTCCTGATTGTGCCTCCCGTTTAGGCATTCTTATCATGACCCTCCTATCGTCTATCTCATATTTTTTAAAGTTTTCAGGGACCTCAAACAAGGATTCTTCTGCCTCCAGAGTGACTTCCTTCTTCTTTCTTTTCTTTCCTCCGCTTTTAGAAGCTACTTGTGTGGCTAACCTCACCTCATTTGTAAGCTCTCCGTGCCTCTGGGGTTGAAATTCTACTTCATAGAAGTATTCTTCATCTGATGCAAAAGGTGGGTCCATGATGATTGACTCTAGATCGGAGTCACTCGCATCCTCAAATGCATCAAGGATAGGTTCGCATTCTTCTAAAACTGCATCTCCCATGATTGGCTCTATTGAAAAGACTAAAATGTCATAGCCATCCTCATCACAATGAGGTGTCCATTGTTCCTCATTGATGGCTACATCCATGGTTGCTAGAATTTCTGCCCAGCCGTGAGGTTCGAATTCTTCGTCTGGAAAAACTACAGGTGCATAGGCTGGGTCTTGAATGGGTCTATGTGTTCCGTTTTCCTCTACTGCTACTTTGCACATCCATAAGTGAGTGTCTTCATGCATCCATGAGGATCCTGATCCTATGGAATGCACTGATTCCGTATCATCTTTGGCTCTATGGATGGGGTTCCATTGGATAGGAGGGACATCTCTATGAGAGTAATCTTTAAGATTCACTTTGGTCGTAACACCTAAGTGTTGTAGGTACAAGGAGTTGGTTCCCCAATCCTGTACCACTTGCAACTGTCGCATAAAAGGTCGTCCCAAGATCATCTCATAGGCATGATTTTTGCTGAAGTCACATATAGCAAATGTATGCTCAAACTCGACACCACAGGTGGTGAGAGTTATTCCTTCTAGCAATCCTAAGGGCCTTTCAATATGACCATCAGCCATCTGCAAATTCATTCTCGTTGGTCGGAGTGCCGGCTTGCCCCAACGCTTCCATAGGGAAGTGGTGGCAATTGCAACTCCTGCACCTGAGTCCAAAATTGCCTTGGTGGTGTGCTCCTGGTAGGTAATGGGAAGATAGGTATTCCCTTCTTCACCTTCACACATATCTCCTATCTTATCCAAGGGTATCTCTGGCACCGTCCCATTTGATCCTACCTGGGAATGAGGTTTCACTATCGCTGGTACTTGTTTGGCGACATGTTCCCATAATTCAGGTCTAACCTTGAGTAGCTCTTCCAACTTGAGATTGCACTGCACTTTAGTGTTTTTCACTAGCTCTGTGTTCCTAGGTAAGACTGAGTCCTCATTTTGTACCATGACCGTGGGTGCTCTCATACAAGTAGACTTAGCCTCCCATGGGCCTGTGAAGTGGGGTAATTCTTGTAGAGAGTTAGACTCAAAGTCTAGTCTTTCCTGAGAGTGGGTGCTCTCCTGCTCCTCATAAATGGATGGGATGTCTTGTGGGAATTGGTCGCGTGCATCATCCACAAGTTCAATAGGAGGAGGGACCTCACTCTCTTTAGCCCATTTGTCTTCTTGAATCTCGCGTAGGAATTCTGGTGTGAACCGATTCATAGAAGATGATGTGTCTGGCTCCGTAGAGTTAGGCACATAGGCTTCAGGCACATAGGCTTCCTGAGCAGGAATGCTTACTCTTTCACTTGCCTTGTCCTTGTGTTGAGAGGCGGGTTCCTTTTCTGATTGTGCAATCAGCTTCTCTATTCTTTCTAACAATCCATCAAAGTGCAATTGTGTCTTTGCTGAACTAGAGATGTTAAATAGGCGACTGGCTTCAAACATGGTCTGAGCCAATTCCACCATCTTAGCACAAATTTTGGTTCGTTCTAGCTCTAGTTCTGCTCTAGGGTAACACTTTTCATGATCAGTTACGTTTGGCCCTTCTTGGATTCTGGCCTGATATGCTCTAAGCATCATGTTTAGGTCCTCGGGAGTGGGATCGGCTAGGACGGATCCTACTCTAGGTGGTGGGTGGGTTAAGGGTGGTGTATTGAAAGGTTGGGGAATGGAAGAAGGTGGATTGGCGGGTAAAGGGAGAGGTGGTGGAGGGTTGGTGTGAGAGTGGTTTTGAGATGCGAGTTCACTTATCTTTGCTTTGGTTTCTCTCAAGCTTTCTTCAAGTTCGCTCATCTTTTTTGCCCATTGCCTTTTCATTCTTTCACGACTATCCTTCCAGGCTCTAGTCCTCTTTTTGGTTATACTCTGTGTTTCACTCACCTCGGGGCTTTTTTCCTGACCAACACCTTGGTTTTGTTGTAGTGCTTGGGCTCTTGTGATTACTTGCACAGGTGCAGTGGAAGTCACACTCCCTGTGGAGTCTACAACTAACCCAACAACATTGATAGGAGTGATTTTAGGCATGTTATTAGGGTTCTTTGGGCAATCTCGTAGGAGATGCTCTTTTCCGCAGTCTTGAGAGAAACCCTGAATTGTTACTGGTTGAAGTTGTGTAGGGGCAGGCAGTGGACAATCACGTATAAGGTGATCTCCCTGACATCTGAAGCATGGTCCTCTAGGAAATGGGGGTCGTACATGCCTAGGTTGAGGTCTAGAGTTGGGGTTTGTGTACATGACATTGGCATACTCAGGCTCCCCACTATTTTCACTTGGGTCCTCATAATAGTATGACTCGTTATGCTCGGGTGACTGCATGTAGTAAGCCTGTGGGCTATCAATATGTGTGGAGTCAAAACTATGGTCACTTGGATCACTGTCTGATAGCAATGGGGTGACTGGGACTATGGCTCTGTTCGGATTTTCTTCAGCAGATGCATATTTCACTGGGATCACATTGGTTGGAGCAGGGGGTTGCTGCACTAGGACTGGTTGAGGTCTCTGCTGCCCTTGATAAGGTGGCTGATAAGTTTGCTGTGGTCTGTTGTATTGTTGTGGTGGGTATTGATTCTGGTATCTACCCTGTTGTGGATATGGCTGAGGGTAATTTTGCCTAACAGTTTGTTTGTTATATGGGCAGTCTTGTGCAGTGTGGTTGGTGTACTTGCGCTCTATGGTGCAGTACTGGCTACTAGGATTCGCCTGGGGTTGGGCCATAATGGGACATACATTTGCCATATGGTCACCGCCACAAGTGTAACACCGCTTAACTGGGGCAAATCTCGGAATTTGTTTGCTAGAGACACCTAGTTTTTGAGCTACCTTCTCTGCAAGTTCCTCAATGGATGTGGATTGACCAGATGTGAGGCTACTAGAGCTATCAGAATCCTTATAGATTTTTGATAGTTCTAATTCCTCACCTAGATTGTCCTCAATGTCTATGCACATGCGCACACACTCTTCTATCGTTCTGGGGTCCTTCAGATACACATATGACCTGAGCTTGGTGCTCAACAATCCATCTAAGAACAAGGCTACTTGTTTGGCTGGTGTGGGTAACTCCGGCATCGGGCATCTCTCCAAGTACTGCCTAAATCTTCTTCCAGCTAGTCTGACCGTCTCTTGAGGTGTTTGTTTGAAGCTATGAATTAGTGAGGAAGTGTTGTGCCTGATTCCACTCTTAGAAAACTCAATGATAAATGCCTCTAAGAGCTGGTCTATGTTTCTGAAATGCCTCTCGTTCAGTGGTTGAAACCACGTAAGGGCCGTGTTCCTAAGGGTTAGACCAAAAGCATTATATTGTGTGAATAGGTCCTCTACCTGTTCCGCTTTCAAGACTTGCCGAAATTCTGCCACATGGTCATAAGGGTCTCCAGTGCCATCGAAGTAATTCTTCATGGACTTCACCAGTTGAGTTGGTCGCAGGGTCCTAGTGTGTTCTCTCGGTCTTGGCAAAGGGAAATCGTCATCATTCCTTTGATTCCATGGGGTTCTATGTCCCTCAAGTCCCACTCTATTCCTTTCCGTTCCCGTTCTTTCTCTTCCCAGGGAGTTGACAAAACTTACCTCAGGTTTGTCTCTACTTCTATCTCTTTGAGCTCCATGAGCTTGGGAGGTCCCAGCTCCTTGGTGACTATATGACACATTAGTCCGAGGTTGGGGAAAAACAAATTCACCCTTCCATGTGTAGGCATGTCTGCCATGCTCGGTGACCACGAAGATCTTCTCTGATGTATTGTCTAGGTAGGTTACTTTGCCTGGGCTATCAGGGTCTTTAAACTCATAGATTGTGAGAGCACCTACTTCATGAGACAAGGTAGGCTTATGCCTCCAAAAGGCCTCATCAGTTTCTCGGTTTAAAAGCAAATCTATGCTTTTATTATCCTGTGGAATCAATTCTGGAGTCATGATTCTGGTCAAGACAGATTTACCGCGGGGAGTCCTCGGCTCTTTCTCTAAATTTCCTTGCTCTATATCACCCATATCGGTTTCTGCAATCACATTTCCAAACTCATCAGTTCTATCAGGATGAGTGGCGACTACATATACAGTCCCTTCTTTATCTAGGTATGCTCCATTCTCAAACTTCACTACCGGGTGTTCTAGTCCATGGGGTTGATCGGGGTTCTTAATCTGGACCACAGATCTTCTCAGTCCGTCTTCGTAGATGCGAGCACCTAGACGATTCGTCCTGATGTATTCCAATTGAGTCTTGTAAGGTCCCTCTGGCTTTTCTAGATAAGCCACCCCTGAACTACCTACTGGTCTCTCCATGTGATAGGACATCTCATAATCACTTGTTTCTGATTTGGGAGTGTATGGGTAATCACTCAACTGCTGGGCCCAAGACCTGGCAGTGTGATTGATACTAGCTTCAGAAGATCTGAGGCTTTGTCTGTCTCTGCCTAAGTGTCTGCCTGATCTAAGGTTCATATGCCTGATTTATCTACCCCCTTGGACCCAAGCACACTCTCGTTGCAGGTTAATTTGCACCAATCACTTTGTTCTTTTGAGTTGAATATTATGTTTATGATCTTGTCTGAAATCGCGTCGTCAGGCGTACTTAAGTGAATTTCACACTTGATAAGTGATCGACTCCAGTTTACCTTTTGTCCCTTAGGGTTTTTGCACTTAAGATCTACTTAATTCTTGCACTTGGTTGATTAATTCTCTTGGACTTGATTCGTGCCTAACGTTGCCCTAATTAATTACCACACCTAAGTCGTACTTAGCCTAGGCTAGGAATTGACAAAGGAGGGTTGAGAGATCAGCTCAGATGAATTCAAGGCATAAGCAGAAGCAATATCCAAAGCCTCCTCGACCTTCTTCGACCTCGACAAACATTCGACAGATTTGGATCGCCAAGAAGTACCTTATGAACAAATCCGCACCCACGCAAGTTTGGGTACCCAAACAGTGTATTATAGCTCAACCCTCAAGCCATGTAATATATACCCCTCAGAAATCTCTTCAACCCCCAATACCACCACATCCGATATCACCTTTTGTCTCTCAGCAGAAACCTATCACCCGCACACGAAATCTTAGGAAGTGGATACCAAAACGTATCCAGACACCCTTTACGACTCCCTTATCTAACATAACTCCCACCCCGACTAATCTACAACCTTGTAATAACTCATTCACGACTGAACCTTGTACAAATCCACACACTATAGCCCACCATCACTTGTAATAACACCTCATCAAGAAATGTATGCATCATCTGAAGCATGTAGGTGTCTAGAGACCTGCATTAGTTTTTTAACAGTCATTCCATAAACCACATCACAACACTTGGCTACACGGGTTACACATCGGTTATGGAAAGGGATTGCGGTCTCACTTTAATGGGATCATAATTAATTTCCATATTAATGTGCTAATCTTTTGTAGCAGATCTTTTCCATTAGCACGTCAATCATCATGCAAACGGAAGAAGGACCATCTGAAGCTGGAACTAGTATACCCAGGGCTACTATTGGTGATTTACTTGCTGAGTCCCATCCGACGGCTCCACTGCCAGAATGTCAAGGTTTCCCAGGACCCATGCCTATTGACGATCCTCCTAGAGGGTATACTGAGAAGATTCATCGCAATTCTCACTGGTTTCAAGGGCTAGCAGGACCATTGGTGGATGCTGATTTTATATTTGAGGCTAATTTGACTTTTGATGACCGTACCTGGGGCAAATATCAGTTTTTCTCAAGGGAGTTCGAAGGACTACAGAGCACACAAGACTTAACGCATGTTTGGGCAAGAGCCGGCTTCATAGAGTATTTTAGTGACCCTTTGCCTAAACCAGACTTCTACAGATGCTATTACTTAGTCACCACTTTGACAGCCTCTGAGAATAAGGATCTGCCCGGCACTTTTATTTTGCCATCCTTAGTGAACGATCCACCATATAAAAGATTTTATCTTTCTAAAGATTTGATTCGAGCTGCCATCAAGATTCATGGAACCCACACGCCCACAGAGCGAGAGAGGTTAGTTCCTGACCCTATGAAACGTGGGGACATGACTAAATGGGAAGAGATTTCGGCTATCACACCTGAGCTTTCAAAACCACTGTGGATATGTATGCAGCATTTTGCTTTCCCCGCTCAGGACAGATTCACAATGCCTCACAAACAAATATGGTTCGGATTATATTTATCATGTATTGGACCCCAGACAGTTGATCTAGCTAGCTGGATCATTGATCAGTTGTATTTAGCACAACACAAATGGGAAAGAAAGAAGGTCATCAATGGATGTTGCACCCTCACGCGCATTGTATATATGTGTTTGGCCTACGATTTACCTATCGAGCGAGCAATGACAAGCAAAGAGCTGAAAGCATTCAAAGGGACAACGAAGAAAGCTAGGAAGCCTAGCAAAGGACGAGCAGGAAAGCGCATGAGAGGTACTATCCCATGCCTACAGGTCCCAGAATCACCATCACCTCAACCATCTCCTGAACAATCTCCTACTGAAGCCCCTGTTCAACCCATTCGCATAAGGTTATCGAGACCGATTATAACGGAGGCCACCACCAGCACAGTTGCTCCTCAAGCAACCACAGTTCCAGGACCTACCACCACTACAGCAGAAGTTCCCACCACTATTGGTGCAGAAGCTTTCTCTTTTCCGATACCTAACTTGGAAGCGGAACCCATAAACACAATGTTTGATTTCAAAATGCAAGATGCTTTCTCCAATGAATTTCAGTTCTCAGAAGGACAGATATTTTCTCAAGAATATGAGAGGCCAAGCTACCCGACCACGCCCCGAGACGAACCACAAGGACAAGTAGTGTCTAGTTCTGAGGACGAAAGAACAGAAATCGATGAAGACGATGGTGATGACGAAGCCAGCCAGGGCACTCATGAATCCCAAGAACATGTGCAGACAGATGAACAAGGACAGCACACCAACACCCAAGGTGATACCAGTACACATGAAGATGAAACCTTTGAAGCAGCAACTTATACGCTAGCCATCAAGAAGCTATATCGCACCATGGAGAAAGTTTGGGCGTGCAAGAAATTGACTGAGGAAGAGAGTCAAGCACTCATAGAACAGGAACTTGTCTCAGGCGGATTCGAAGAAATATACATCAGAGGCTTCAGAGAACTTGTCAAATTAGTGGGATCCACAGAAGCCTTACAATATTTGCAGAGGAAACCATTACCGCAATATGACCCTCGTAGAGTCCGTCTACTAACCAAACCTGGTGAATACATTCGGGTACCCACCGACGGTCCATTTTCAGAACAGGCCAGGGAAGCACGTCTCATCCCTGAAGACTCATTGGCAGAAGACACCATTATCATCGACTCCCCACCCCGTACTACTGCTGTACATACCACCACAATTGTCAAAGTACCTACCACCCCAACCGCTCCTCCTTCACCTCCCATCCATCCAGTCTCCCCCATACACCCTCCTTCTCCCAGAACATCCACATCCTTCCACGACGAAGTAGCAGAAGCCCTTGTAACATCCATTCCTCTCACCATGTCCACACCCACCCAACCTAGTTTTCCCCCTTGGACAACCACTCTTCTATCTAGTCCATTTCTCCATCCATCTTTTCCATCCTTCCCTACACCCCCGAGACCACTATTTCCATTTCTAACCCCGATGAATTTTTCCCCCGTATCACCCCCCCCCCCCCCCCCCCCCCCCCCCCCCCCGACCCACCGTCATTCCTCTTCCCCCTTTCCATCAAGTAGCATTAGAGAACCCCTCTGTAAATTACTCTTCAACCTTTGTAAACCCTGTATTTACACCCACGCACGCACCTACTTTCATGCCATTATTCACAGTCACCGCACTCGACACTACATCCAGCGACATGGATATATCACCGTCCACCGCAACACCACTCACTTCATTCATGGCACAACCATACATAGACACACCACAATTTTCCACAATCACCACAACATCCACTTTCCCACCCCCATTCCCCATTCCCTTTACATCTACACCCATTGCATCTTCACTTAGCACATCATTAATATTATCACCCACTGTAGATAATGCATTTCGACAAATGCTCACCTGTATGACTCAAGTAAGAGATGAGTTCACATCTCTGGGAAATAATTATCAGAAGCTGCAGAGGACAACCAATGATTTACAGTTGCAGCTAAATTCACTGACCATCGAGAATGCCTCCCTAAACACCAGATACCAAGAACTCCGAGAGGCATACCACAAACTAGATCTAGAAAGTGAAGAGAAAACCAAAGAGGCCACTATTGATCTTGATAATTTGTTAAGGGCACAGACCATTCGCAATGCAACGTTAACACGAAATATGGGATTACTTAGAGGACACTTGGCAGTCGCGAAAGAAGAAAACCAACGCTTACAAGAACAAAATAGAGAGAATTTAGAAGCTACCCTGGATCAACCAGACCAACCATTGAGCCCCAGCCGCTTGAAGGCCGTGCCCTCAGAATCGATGAAAATGTTACTAGAAGATCACGTCAGATTGCGAGATGAATACGACAACATGAACGAGGAGTTTCAGAAGCTCAAAGATGAACATAAGATATTACAGCTAAGAGCACCAGTACATCAAGGACTACCAGCTCTTGCGGGTCCATCTCCTGACATCCTAGAGGAACTCAACGCTTTACGGGCCCAGGTATCAACGCTCCAATCACAGATAGCAGTATATGAAGCACCACCAAGGCCAGACTCCCCACCGGAACTACTAGTCACTATTCCGGTGGAGGAAACTTTTGAAGAAGCGTATGAACCCCAACCCATCCCAGGCGGACGAGTCACAGCTGAAGGCCAGACGACTTTCGAACTCCCAACTCCTGCATGGATGAAGACGATAGAAGAACTAGGAAAAACCCACTCAGCACGGGTAGAAGCGCATCTTCACGCCATGGCAATGATTGAAGAATGCATTTTACAGTCCCCATACTTTGCTCATTTGGCCCCTCACAGATACATATCAGGGCATGAGCTACAGTATAAACCATATTTTATGTTAATGGCGGAATATCAGTTGGCCATAGAGAAAGAAACAGGCAAGAAACCCTCTCACGCTACTCAGTTTGAGCCTGACGATTTGCCAACAGACGCGCAACAAGGAGAAATCTATCAACCAGAATGGCGCAAGGATCTCTTACAGAAATATCCTGAGATGATGAGTACATGGGCCAAGGCACCACTACACTTAAAGTACAACCCATGTTGGGGACCAGTGCCACGTCGCCGTTCCTGGAAGGCATTTGCGATTAAGATACAAAACAACAAGCAATGCCAGGATTGGCTAAACTACCCATACTTCACTCCACCCACAGGGCCACCTATAGTCGGATACATGATGGCAATGATTCGTCACTGGCTCCCTCGCTTGAAACATATGGACGATATAGCAACGCACATGACTGTCAAGATACTTGACATGATGCAGATGGTTTTTAAAGTCTTCAGACGCGTCAAGGCACTTCATGTAAACACCCCGGGCTTCGAGCATGGCAATCTAGATCTTGCATATGATATGAGTACAACGCCATCGCTACGGGTGTGTTATGCCTGAAATTGCAGAATCAAATATTTACTGGTGTGCTACAAGTAGACCTTCAAAGAAATGTTCACAACCGGTTTCTGGGAATACCATTCAGAAGTGTTCATCAGCATGCCCACACATTTGCTTCAATTATTCACCTGTGAACAGATGGTAAATTCCACACATTATTGACTCCCACCATCCGATGAACTGCAACCAATTGATTAGGAGAAACTCGAGGCAGATTTGGCCCGAGGCATTCGAATATCAGAACACATCCTTGCTCAGGAGCTCCTACAGAATTACATCCGACAGACCTCACAACAAGGTTCTGTCGAGGAGGACAGAAGCGAGAGAGAGGGGGGTGTTGGCAGTAGCCAGAGGCATAGAAGAGGCGGAAGCATGTAAAGACAGAGCAAGGAGTCAGTCGAATCAAATTTTCAAAAGATTTATGTTTTATAAATATTCTTCAAAACCTCCACCAGTGATTTTCATCACTATTGTAACATATGTAACATAGAAAACCCCTTTTTGTAATTCATAGCTCCATTTTGTGCAAGCCGAGGAGTCCTCGAGCTTGAGGAGCTTAGGTAGAATGAGCTTACCAATTTTGGTTATTTTTAGACACCGTTTATCCTTTCAAATAGCACTTAGGACCTATTTTTTAACTATGCCGGTCACTAGATGTGAAACCGGTCAAAACTAGTCTAGAATCTATAAAAAGAGCTAGAGAGCTCATTTTTGAGTTGGTTAGTGTGAGCTTAGAGCTATTTTTGAGCTTGTAAGAGTGTTCTTGAGTAATAGAGTTGATTTCTCACCTTCCATTGTGTCTTGCTTGTCTCTTCATTGTGTGTGTGTATGTGTGTGTGCATTTCTATGCTTCTCACCTTCACTCTCACTTCATCTCACGTTCACGATCTTCATATCACTCCTATCTCTTCTGCGGATTGACATTAAGGAGGTGGAGCTTCTTAACGTGGTTCTCACCATTGTGCTAGAGCAACAACATTAAAATCAGAAGACATATATTCCCCCCCCCCCCGATCAAAATGGAGGATGCCCATTTTACATGCTGACAGATTTTTAGCCAAACCCAAAAACTGTTTGAAGCACATGAACACTTCGGACTTTGCCTTCAATGGATATACCCATGCATGCCTGGAAAAATCATCGACGAAAGTCACAAACTAAAGATAATTCCCAAAAGAAGGTGTCTGCATAGGAGCACAGACATCACTATGTACAAGCTGCAATTTCTGAGTAGCCCAAACTAAGCCATCTTTTGGAAAGGAGGAATGCTGCATTTTGCCCAAAATACAGCCTTCACAAACATGTTTTCCAGGTGCCTCAAGTTTGGGCAAAGAGTACACCATTTCAGATTTCTACAAGTGTAGCAAACTAGCAAAAGAATAGAATGACCAAAGCGTGCATGCCAAAGCTTTGCATCTGACATAGCCTGAGAATCATGTACTGCACATGCCGAATCATATACAGATCTTTCATATTTGAAAAACGCAGACTATTGTAGAAAGAGAATCTACATTTAGTAAGAGATCAGGTGAGTTTTTGGATCATAACTTGAGTTCTACAGGTCCGATTCATACGATTGAACTTGCTATGCATAGCGTGGAGTAGCATCTACAACTTTGTAGAAGATCACAAGTTCAGATTCTGAGTTTTCATTCGCCGAAATTGCAGAATACAGAGTAGTAGTGTTGCATGTGAAGGTGAAATTGACAGCTGATGCTTGTTTTGTGATATCTTGAGCTATGCATGTCCGATTGAGGTGTTCTTTATCTCCTTACGTAGCCAAGAATGACATCTTGAAGTTTGCTGAAGAGCAAAAGTTCAGATTCAGACGTTATCACATCTGAAATAGCAAAACATAGAGCATCATATTTTTTCCATAAGAACCCTAATTACACTTGGAGGTTGAATTTGCTTTGGAACTTCTTCGAGAGAGAATTTTTGGTGTGAAAGCTCTTATTCTTAAAGCTTGAAGGAATCGTACATGTATGATCACTGTGGTAGCTTCCCCATATGAGTGTAGAGCATGATCTTGTCACGTGTTTGGCATGTAAGATGACATTATGATATACTTTTTTTTTGAGGTTTATGTCATCATGAGTTCCATCATGGATGTATAGTGGCATTGTGGTCTATATCTTGCTTATGCCACTTGGTTATGGATTTAGTTATCGATTGCACACAATTTTGTGAGAGTTGATTGTGGATCTTGGTTGGTACTTGTATCTTTTTTTTCTGTGCAGGTACATGATCCAGAATGGAGCCTCAATTGCACACTTGTTTGTCACCTTGATTTGCTATTCTATTAGCAAATGTTCATTGATTTGATGTTGTGGATGGTGATTCCCACATGGTTATTTTGGTTCTAGAGTCCATTTTACAGAGGAGATGCTGCCGAAATTTCATCGGCTTTTATGCTAGAAAGGAGCTCTAGTGGATCTTGAAGCTTGTGCGATAGCTTTGGATCATTGTCTATCTCCATTCATTGGTCATCTTGTTTGATTGCTCAGTTTATAGGGGATACTTTGTCGAATTTTTTCCAGGATTGTTTTCATATCTACTTGGTCACTTTGGAGACTTGGTGAGTAGGCTTATGCTCATGGTTTTATGTGCATGCTAGATGCATGGTTATGTGACAGGTGGTTCACATGGTTTTCTTCTCCACAGAGATATATGTGATGTGAGTTATGCATATGGATATGCAGGTGTGATCCTATTGAGGATAGAGTATTGTTCCAGTCTCTTGTTACATTGCTAGTCTTGGATTGCCAGCATGGTATCTTCTCAGTTTGATGGCACCGACTTTCCGAGATGGAAAGCTCAGATGTGGCATACATTGGTTTGTGCAGGATTACATATGTATGTGCATAGAGATGCACAGAGGCCTCGTGACATGCCCGACCAGGTATGGATGGATATGGACGCATTGGCCAGCTCCGCTATCCGATTACAGCTTGTGGATTCTATATATGAGTTTGTTATGTATGAGGAGACGAGTAGTGCATTATGGCAGAGACTACATGATATGTATGCGAGTCCATTGACTCATGTGAGACATAGATCACATCGACGACTTCGATGTTGGCATTGTGGTCATGAGGGCCATATTCGACGATGTTGCTTCAGGCGAATGCGACGACGATGTCTGAGATATGCACGTGATGCAGGTCAGGTAGTGATTTCAGGAGGGTCTATGGCAGTTGATTATGCTAGTGATGGTGATATCACTTTCTTCTATAGTTCATCTCAGGATTCCTCTTGTTCATTGGATAGCACGCATATGGCTTGGTTGCTTGATGCATTAGCCACTTTTCATGTTACTCCACATCGTGAGTGGTTTTCTCGATTCTCAAGTGAGAGTCGTGGATGTGTGCAGTTGCCTGATGGTACGACATATGACATTGAGGGTGCATGAGATGTATGCCTTATGCTACCTAGTGGAGCATCACTTATTCTTAGACATGTACGCTATGTGCCTTCATTCCCTATGAGCTCGATTTCAGTTAGCTAGTTACAGGAGAGAAGATGTTATGCATTCCTTGGTGAGCATCATTTTCAGTTGCAGTTGGGACAACTTACGCTTGTCAGAGGTGCTAGGATTGGGCACAGGTATCCATTGCAGGTACTTCATGTGAGAGACAATCTCGTCTCAGTGGGAGTTCAGCCTTATGTGCGATATGAAACTCATCATGTCTCATTTTTTCTACCTACACATAGGTCTATTGACATTCTTGATGCACATGTATGGCAAGATTCAGATGCTCAGATGGATGCACATGTAGAGCATGTTTTGGATGCTCATGATGCTTATATAGAGCATGGTTTTGTTGAGCATGTGGATGCTCATTTGGAGCACACTTTGGATGATCAGTTGGATGCTTTAGAGCATGATGTGGATGCTCATGTACAACATTGTGATGATACTCAGTTAGAGTTTGATCATCAGTTTGACCTTGGTGTTGATGTTGTGCAGTTAGCTCATGTGGAGCATGATCATACACTTGGTGTGGTAGAGCAAGATCACTCTCATGATACACAGTGTATACCAGAGCATACTAGCTCTCAAGATGCACGACTAGATATATCCTTTGTTGATAGGATGGCTGATTTAGATGCTGAGGAGTCATCAGTTATGCAGTCATTCTTGGATTCGCTTATGTTAGATGTTGATACATATATGTCAGGACATGTTGGTCTTGATGATGGTGTTTTGGATGCCTTGGATATAGGCATGGCTGACGTGCTTAGGTTAGCCAGGATAGCACATGTTTTGTTAGGATTTGAGAGTCTGATGTATGAGTTGTTATGCTCGAGACCAGACATTGCAGTTGCTATTGGAGCATTTTCACTTGGAGTTGTCAGTCATTCGATGATTGACACAGGCATAGAGCGAGTGGGAGCTTTGCAGGAACTTCATCAGTTCTTGCATCAGTCAGATGTGAGCTCGACTCTTATTGATATGAGTCTAGAGCAGTTTGAGGTGCAAGGATACACCTTGTTCGAGGCAATTGGTATAGTCCTACATTATTGTACATTATTGTATAGTCCTACATCATTCTTTGTATATTTTTCCACTTATGGTCACATTGATCCTTAAGTGGGAGATCGTTGGGGATGTAAGGATCATGTGACCTTACCCCCATATTCATATATATACATCATATATAGAGCATTTCCTCAAGAGAGATTATTATGTGGGTTTCGAGGCTCCCACGCATGTCCGCGCATCTTTCCTCTTTCTCTCTCACTCCATCTCCTCCTTCCTCCTCTTATTCTGCACACCAAAGCCCTTCACATTCGGAGGCTGAAACGAGCTTAGATCGTGATTTTGGCACACATAGCAAAGCTGTTTTGATCTCAAAAACACACTGAGTATGCTCACCAACATTCATGCGATTCTGAGACTCCAAAAGGAGAGGTGTTGAGGACGCCCTAGATGAAGCGGCGACCTGCTCTGATACCAATTGTTGGAATTAGACGTCTGCGGAAGCACGCGAACATCACAAGTAAGAAGAAGAAGCTTGGAGCACAACACACAATACTGAATGTATTGTTAGAGAATGTACAAAGATAAGTAGCTCATTAGGGCAATAGGCATATATACAAGGGGGGGGGGACTCCGAAAGAGGGAAAAAAGTGCCACAGCGGTCCTAGAATGTTCACAGACATCATTAGTTCTAAATATATCAACAATTTGGAGGTCGAAACGAGGTTTAAAAGTAACCAAAATTGGTATGTTTTTTCTACCTAAGCTCCTCAAGCTCGAGAACTCCTCGTCTTCCACAAAATGGACCTGTTAAATACAAAGTTGGATGTTTTATGGTACATTTGTTACAAGATTGATAATAATCATTGTTTGGAGTTTGAAGAGAATATCATGAAATAAATTTCTTGAAAAAAAATGAATTGTCTGGCTCACCACTCATTGCATTCCCATCTTACATGCTACCTCTATGCTGATGCCTCTGGCCACTGCCGGACGTACTGCCAACACCCCCTCCCTCTCGTGTTTGTCATCCCCGATAGATCTGTGTGACAGGGTCTGTATAATGTAGGTTTTCAAGAGATCCTACGCTAGGGTGTGCTCTGCTATATGGATACCTTTTGCGAGATTAGCTTCTAGTTTAACCCAATTGATTGCCTGAGGTTCCTCTGGTGGTGGGAGCCAGTAGTGTGTAGAATACATTAGTTCTCCATAGATGAACAACTGCAGTCGTTGTGTTGGTCGGCTAATGAAGACTTCAGAGTGACATTCCCCAAATCCAATCGTAAACATTTCTTCAAATGTCATTTTGTAGCAAGTAGGCAAATAATTGATTCGACAGTGCCAAACGTAACACACCCTTATTGATGGCATTATGCTCATATCGTATGCAAGGTCTCCGTTGCCATGTTCAAAACCCGGGGTGTTGATGTGAAGTGCCTTGACTGTGCGAAAGATTTTTAAACAGTATTTGGGTCATGTCAAAAATTTTAATGCTCACCTATGTGACTACGGCACTCATGCGATGAAGTCGGGGGAGCCAATGTCTAATCATTGCCATCACATAGTCTATTGTCAGAGGGCCACACAGTGGTGCTAAATAAGGATAACTCATCCAATCTTGGCACTGCTTATTGTTTTGAACTTTAATAGCGAATGCAGTCCAGGAGTGACATCGTGGCATTGGACTGTAGCACGGATCGTACTTTAAATGTAGTGGGGCCTTGGTCCACGTATGCATAATTTCTGGATATTCTTGCAAGAGCTCCTTGTGCCAATTGGGCTGAAAGATTTTACCTTTTTTCACCTCTGGGGGTAAGTCTTCTGGTTCGAATTGGGTGGTGTGAGTCAGTTTCTTGCCAGTTTCCTTTAATTGCCAACTGGTATTCGGCCATGTATAGAAAATAAGGTTTGTATTGAAGCTCATTGATGGGTATATACCTTCATGGTGATAGTTGTGCGAAATAAGGTGATTGTAGGATGCATTCTTTTATGAGGGCCATTGCATGGAGTTGGGCTTCTACTCGTGGAAAATGAGTTTGACCAAGCTCTTCAATTGAATTTAGCCATGCAGGAGTGGGAAGTTCAAATGTGTACAACCCTTCTACCGTGACTCATCTGCTTGAGGCCAGTTGTGGTTCATATTCTTCTTCATAAGTCGCCTCTACCGGGATTGAAATTGTCTCTTCTTCCACTGGGATCTCCGATGGGGATTCAGATCTAGGAGGCTCTGACTAAGTGGCAACCTTGGCTTGGAGGTCTAATATATGCACCCATAATGTGACTAATTCTTCTATAATTTTTGGTGGTGTGACCTCTAGAATACTATGTTGCTATACAGGAGCTTGTAGGCATAAAGCAGTGTGTTCATTTTGTAAGTGCTAATATTCTTCATTGATCCGATCGTAATCTTCAAGTAGACATGCACGATCATCCAAGAGTAACTGCATGGTGTCGGATGGAACTACTTTAAATCTGCTTGGACTGAGTGGTTTGTTTGGTCTATCCATAAATGCTTCAAAGTTTTCACGATTATGTTCTTGTAATCTTTGGTTCTCTTCCTTGGTAGCTACAAGGTATCTTTTTAAGAGCCACATGCTTTTGGTCAGTGTTGCATTATGTACAATTTGGGCTCGTAGTTGTTCCTCTATTTCCCTCACAGCTTCCTTAGTCTTCTGCACAAATTCTAACTCCATCGAGTGATAAGCATCACAAAGTTCTTGATGATGTGCATTAAGAGAAGCATTCTCAATGATCAATGATTTTTAGTGGGCCTGCAGTTTTGTGGTGGTCTATTGTAAGGCTTGGTAATTGCTTTCGAGGGAGGCAAATTCATTCCTAACTTGATTCATGCATGTGAACATATGATTAAATGCGTTATCTACAGTGGGTGATAATAACAATGATGTGGTGTGTGAAGATGATGGTGGTGTGGTGGTAGATGCAGGGGGAAGGGAAAATGGGGTCGGAGTAGTGAATGTTGTGGTGACAATAGAGAAATGTGATGTGCTAATAGGGTGTGGTGAAATTATGGATGTGAGCGGTGCGTGGTGAAATATCCATGTCACTAGATGTGTTATCGAGTGAACTAATGGTGAAAATTGGCGTGATAAACACATGGCCATAGGATATTTCAGTGTTTCTTTGAGATGGTTATAATGTTCTCTCCCTAGTCCTTGTCTTCTTAATTTCATGCGTTTGAGAGCTTCTACCTGAGCATATCCTCTATAACAGGTTCCTCTCCTTGTAGAGTGGTTAATTGTACCGCTCCACTTGTTGAAAGTATGTTAATAATCATAGATCCATAACCATGGTGTTGTTTCAGTGTATACACTAGGACTAAGTCACCTTCTTTTAAGCCTTATCTTTAACGTGTGCATCAAAATAGGCTTTCTATTGCTTCTTGGTTACATATATGCCTACTTCTGCTTTCAGCCTGGTTTCTCCTAATCGTTCCAAGTCCATTATCCTTGATGATAATTCATGGCTGGTCCACTAATGCTCTTGTGCAACCGCAAGGGTGGGTAACAAAAAATCAAAAGATAGCACTGCATTTTGACCAAAAACCATCTAAAAGGCAGTTGTATTGAGTACGATCTTGTAGGCTACTCAATATGCCCAAACAACATGATGTAATTGTTTGTCCCAATTTGAAAGTTTGTTGTCTACAAGTTTCTTCAACATAGTATAAAGGATCTTGTTAGTACTTTCTACTTGACGGTTGGCCTGAGGATGATATGGTGCAGATTTCTTGTGAATCACCATAAAATCCTATAATAAATATTCAATGACCTGGTTTAGAAAGTGAGTTCCTTGATCGCTCACTACTTTTATAGGCAATCCATATCTCGTAAAGACATTTTCAAATAAGAATTTTGCAGTCGTGTGTGCATCATTCTTTTTGGTAGCCTTAGCCTCTACCCATTTGGTAAGATAACGTGTTGCTACTATGAGGTATTCAAAATGAGTACTTTTAGCAGGGGGTTGATGGGTCCCACAAAGTCTATACCCCACTTAGAGAAGATGTCCTCCCATCATGGGCTTCAGTGGCATTTCATCTCTGCAAGTAAGAAACTGAGTTCTTTGGCACACATCACATCTCTTAACATAGGAATGTGCATCCATGTGAAGAGTGTGCCACCATAATCCTACGAATAGTATGGCCTTGAGTATTCTATCGAGGCAAAAATGACCTCCTACAACACCTTAGTGTGCAGTCTCTAATATGCTTAAATAATCACTTTCATGAACACACTATCTCATGTGTCCATCTCTCCCTCTTTTGTACAAGTTATCGCCAATGAGTGTATAGTCTTGAGCTTCCTGCTCTAGACTTTGTTGTCTTGCTAAAGTCATTCCTTGAGGGAATGTTTTTGTCCTCAAGTATGTTACCATTGGTTCACTCCATTTTGGTGTGAGAGACACATGATACAAAGTGGCATGTTCCACAGGTGGTCTTTCACAACAGACAGGGCATTGTTTACATAGCCTATAGACATCTGCTTCCATAGAAGGCCAATATACTCCTAGTTTGTGCAGAGTTTGCAACATATGGTGTTTCGAGTGATGCTGCTTTAATGCACCTACATGTGCTAATTGCAACCAACTCCTGTATTCTGATTTGTCTACACAACAAGCAATAATTTTTTGATTATCTTGTTTATATATGCTTCATGCTAGTATCTCGTATCTTTGAGACTAGGTGATCTCTCCTTCTCTGATCCTAATCCTAGGATTCTTGGGTCCAAATGTGAGGATAGGGACAATGGATTTGGCCCATTCAGGTACTATCTCAAGATTGAATAGGTATGCGTCTGGTGGTTCATTTTCTATCCCTTGAGGCGCTTCTCCCATAGTTAATC
The DNA here is from genome assembly GCA_020310875.1 of Ceratopteris richardii. Lineage (NCBI taxonomy): Eukaryota > Viridiplantae > Streptophyta > Polypodiopsida > Polypodiales > Pteridaceae > Ceratopteris > Ceratopteris richardii. The sequence continues at coordinate 8,945,896 of CM035407.1, forward strand.
CTGAAATGTGATCGGATCTAAGGTGGGTCCTTCCCTTCCTGACTACTACTTCAAAGTCGTATTCCATTAATAATAGAAACCAATGTATCAATCATCTTGTGCTACAAGGTTTATTGACTAAGTACAACAATGCCTAATGATCCGTGAAGAACTTGAACTTATTCACCAACAAGTAATTCCTGAATTTTTTTACTGCATAAATCATTCCTAATCTTTCATGCTCTCTAGTGGTGTAATTTCTTTCTGCTACATTTTACTATCTACTTGCAGATGCTATGGGAAGATCTATATTGATTTCATTTGTGGGTTGTGTTAACACACACCCGATGGCATAGTTGGATGCATCCACATGCAATGGAATGGTTTACTCCAATCTGGTGTAGTTAAGATGGGCGCTAAACACAAGCGTCATTTGAGTTCTTTGGATGATTTCTCACATTCATCTGTCCATTCGAACTTGGTCAAGGGAGAGCACAGAGGCTTTGCTATGATTGCACACATGTGTATAAATTGTCGACAATATCCACAATGTCCCATAAAAGCCTGTATCTCCTTTACAGTTTTTGAGCTAGGTAGGTCTGCAATCAATCTAACCTTTTCTTCATCCGTAGAGATTTTGTTCTTTGACACAATGTGTCTTAGAATTTTGCCTTGCATGAACATGAAAACACACTTTTTTGGGTTCAATTAGACTTGATATTCTCGACATTTGTCAAATATTTTCCTTTATTTAGGGATGTGGATTTGTCTCGTGTTAGAATGAGCACACAAATCATCTACATAAACTTCTAAGTTTTTGCATAGGATTCCTTAAAAACATGACACATTAATGATTGAAAAGTGGTGGGTGCATTTGTCAGCCCAAATGGCATTACACAAAATGCAAATATGCCCCACTCTATAGCAAAGGTTGTCTTATGTTGATCTTTAGGGGCAATGGCTATCTGATTATAGCATGAGAATCCATCAAGAAAGCTGTAGACTTCCTTGCCCGCAACTTGTTCCAATAAATGTTTCGTGATAGGAAGAGCATAACTATCTCTAATCATGGCGGCATTTACTTTTTTAAGGTTAATACACATGTGCAACTTCCCATTTTCCTTGAGCATGAACACAATGGGAGATACTCATTCGGTATGCTCGATCTCATAAATAAATCCTACTTCTATCAAAGGATCTATCTCCTCTTTAATCTTGGCAGCATAATTATCATTATAAGTGTATGGTTTCTACTTAGAAGGCTTGGCCTCTGGAGTCATAGGAATTCTATGGAAGCATATATCTAGGTCTACTCCTTTCAAATTTTTGTAACTCCAAGCAAATACATCTCTATATTCTTGCAACAAGTTAGTTAACTTTTCTTCTTCTTCCTCCGTCAAATCATGCCCTATGTATGTGCATTTTTCTTCTCCTTCTTCTATCGTGACTATTATCCTTTTGGTTTTCTCTTGATTATCGTATACTTCTCCAATTTCTGCTTCTCTTTTAGGCATCTGTACCATAATTCTTCTATCTTCTATTTCATATTTTTTTGAAGTTCTCAGGTACTTCAATGAGTGGTTCTTCTTCTATCTGAGGTAATCTCTCTCTCTTCTTTTTGTGCTTACTTTCTTTACGTTCTGTGAGTGAATTGGATCATTCAGTTTGATTTCCATTTCCCATCTCAGGGGTGTTGGCTTCCACAAAGTAAAGATACTCCTCTTGTGTTGAACAAAAGGGTTCCATGACAATGGATTCTAGGTCCTCGTCACTCATTTCATGTGGCTCTTGAGTTAATTCCTTGCATTCTTATATAATAACCTCTTCCTCTAAGTCTCTATCATGAAGATGGAAATTTCATATCCATTCTCATCACAGTGAGAGGTCCATTGTTCTTCATTTATTGCTATATCAATGGTAGTTAAGATCTCTGCCCAATCGTGAGGCTCGAATTCCTTGTTGAGAAACACTATCGGTGCATAAGCAAGATCTTGAAGAGTTCATGGGTGTTGTTCTGTGCCTAAGGTCCTGACTTCTAATCGTTCTTCCTCTTGTTTAGATAATTTACACATCCATACATGAGTGTCTTCATGCAACCATGATGGATCTAATTCTAACGAATGCTTAGACGTTGTTTCTTCAGGGGTCCTATTGATGGTATTCCACTGCATTGGGGGTATGTCTCGATGGGAATAATCCTTGAGATTAACTTTGGTGTTCACTCCTAGATGTTGCAAGTACAAAGAGTTGATTCCCCAATCTTGTACAATTTGTAATTGTCGCATAAATGGTCCTCCTAATATCATTTTGTAAGCATTAATTTTTCCAAAATCACAAACGATGAAGGTGTGCTCAAATTCTACACAAGTGGTGAGAGATATCCCTTCTAGTAAGCCTAATGGCTTCTCAATGTGACCATCGGCCATTTGTAGCTTCATTCTTGTGGGTCTTAATGCTGGGTTACCCCAATGTTTCCATAAAGTAGTGGTAGCAATGGCTACTCCTGCACCTGAATCTAGGATGGATTTGGTGGTGTGGCTTTGGTGGGTTATTGGAAGCCGTTACCGTTAGTTTCCATGTGAAAGGCCAAATGGCCACCGAACACTTCTTTGTATATGTTCTTCAATAAAACATATAGTGGCCTAGTCAGCCACAAACTATAAGTTCAACCACATTTGCAAGACCTAAGAAATCTGTCTTTGTGCTCCCTGTGTACTGTGTTTTTATTGCGTATTTTGTAGCCTCTATGAGGAGTATCGTGTGCAGCCCAAGGAGCTCAGATTTCTACTCCTAGGATATCATCGTGAAGCTCTCCCCCCCTCGGCTTTCTCCAAGGATTACGACTAAGGTGGTGACCAAAGCATAGACCTTGGCATATGAGTCATCGAAGTCACCATTAACGCCATTGGCTGCACGCGAGGGAAGACCTCAACGATCAAGGAAGATAGAGGTTCCCGGTACTTCCCAGGAGGTCACCCATCCCAATACTGTTCCCCCCTAGAGCTCGCTTAAGCGTGGCAATCTCTTGCCACTAAGCTGCACTCTTGTGGTGTCTGAAGAAGGGGAAAGACTAAGGTTAACATTGCCTTGAACATGTTTTGGTCCCTCAAAGCTTCATTCTTTGCTTTCAAAGCCTATCTTTGAAGCATTTTTGGGGTGTCTTTTGGAGCCATTTTGGAGTACTTTCGCACATAGTTCTCTTCACACAGGTTCAAGAAAATCAAGAAGAGTATTCTTTATACTTCTTTGATAATAAATATCAACCTTTGGGGCTGTGTTTCATAAAACTACAAGTTTCTCGAAAGGTTTTCAGTTTTGGTGGGAGTAGCTTCTACAAGTTTATGAAGGTTTTTGAGCATAAAACATCAGAGTTGACAGACACTTGCAGGTGTTTTTGGCTAGTTTTCGAGCTATGCATTCAACCTTTTAGTGTTATTTTACTGCATATATTGAGCACATACACACCATGTATGTTTTTGAGGATACTGCTTATGTGCATCCATGTGGTCATTGACATAGCGATTACATTTTTGCATAAAGCCTTTTATGTTTGATAAAGAGGGTCGTGGTGAGGTTTTCTTAACTGGGAGACACCCAGATGTCAGGGTCTCTTCGGTGATGCAGGTGGAAGACTTACCCAACCTTGCCATAGGAGATGTATGATAGTTGTTCATAGGTGCTCGATAAGCCTAGTTGGCTTCTATTGGGTAATTGTTTATATGTAGTGGAGTCAGCGATTCACTATGCATGTAAACATGTCAGTATTGTAGTTTTATGATATTTTGACATTGGTCATATGCTCATTTTGCAGAGGATACTCTGGCAAAAGTTTTCCAGACTTTTTGGTTTAGTCAACTATATAGTGGTCAACTTACTCCTTGATACACTTATTCATTGGTGTTTGGACTCTTCTAGCTCCATTACGACATCAAATAAAGTGCATCTAATGAGAAAATTATATGACCTTCATACGAAGGACACAAATAATGTTGTTGCTCATCTAAATGAGTTTGATGCTATATATTCCTAGTTACAAGCTCAAAAAATGGATATGGATAATGAAATGAAAGCAGCATTGTTGTTATGCACCTCGCATCATCATGGGATATGTTTTGCACAGCTATTAGCAATAGTGCACCTGACAGTAAACTCGTTTATGATGACATATGTGGAGCACTCTTGAGTGAGGAGATTCGTAGAAAAGCTATGGTTGGCACTTAGAGTGGAGATGCATATAATGTTTGTGATTCTTACCAAGGAAAGAATCAGCAATGTGGCAAGAGCAAGAAGAAGGAAAAGAATGGTCAGCGGAATAAGAGTAGAAGTAAATCAAGGAAGACGGATATCGAATGCCATTATTGTCATAAGAAAGGACATATGAAGAAAGACTGTTATGCATTAAAGAATACTAAAGGTAAAGGACAGAATGTTGATGGGCATATTAAAGAGTTACTTGAACCATCTACTTCAACTGTGAAGATTGAAGAAATTAATGCTATTTCTGACGATGCTGATGTGTTGACAATTGATAGTACTGTGCCAACTGAGGCTCTTATGGCTAACTCTCTTTCCCACACATGGCTGCTAGATTCTGGTGCTTCTTTCCATGTGATACCACACAGAGAATGGTTCCCTAATTATGCAGCAAAGTCTCTTTGTACTATGAGACTTGGTGACTCTTACTAATGTGACGTGGGCATTGGAGATGTGGTTGTGCAGTTCATTTATGGTTCAAAATTTACTATGCATAATGTATGCCATGTACCCCAGTTATCACATAGTTTGATGTCAGTTGGTTAACTCGATGACCTTGGTTACAAGGTGGTCTTCTATGCTCAATCTTTTCGTATATCAAAGGACAATATGGTTATTGCAAAAGGAAACAAAGTTGGCTCACTTTATCCTTTATTTGTATCATAGAAAGAACACTTGTTAGCTATTATTGAACAACCTATGGCTTGTATTTGGCATGGTTGTTTGGGCCATATATCTCATAGAGGAATGGAAAATCTTTCTCGTTCTGGCTACTTACATGTGTTATCTTTCTTTGATTTTTCATGTTGTGAGCATTGTCAATATGGAAAGCAAACTAGAAATGTGCATAGAATGCACATTAACTCTTCAATTCAGCCTTTAGATCTCGTTTATACAGATGTGTGTGGTCCTATGCCCACTAGGTTCTTAGGTGGTTCTCTTTACTTTGTCACTTTCATAGATGATGCTACTTGAAAAGTTTGGGTATATCCTATCAAATCGAAGGATGAGGTTTTCCCTACTTTCAAAAAATGGCTTGCTTCATTTGAGACTGAAAAAGGAACTAAGCTTAAGGCTTTATGTTTAGATAATGGGGGTGAGTATACCTCACAGGAATTCAGCCTTTTCTGTCAATCTAGAGGGAATTGTATAAAGTTTATAGCTCCTTATACCCTAGTACAGAAAGGTGTAGGTGAAAGGATGAATATAACTATTCAAGATAGAGTAATTTCTATGTTGCATCATGCAAACCTCTCACAAGGTTTTTGGGCAGAAGCAGTATTGACTGCAGTTCATGTGATTAACCTTTAACCTAGTATTGCCAAATGTTTGAAAGTGGCACAAGAGTTATGGACAGGGAAGCCACCATATTATGATCATCTTCGAGTTTTTGGGTGTGAAGCATATATTCATATACCCAAGAATCTTAGACAAAAGTTGGACCATAAGTCAAAGAAATGCATTTTTCTTGGATATGGTCGAGAAGGACAATTTGGATATTGCTTATGGGATCCTGAAACACATCAAAAGTAGTGATGTCATTTTCAATGAGTCTAAGATGCATAAACAACCCATTAAGGAGGTTGAAGTGAGAAGAGTGGAGTTTGAGGATACTAGTCCTCCAATTAGCATGCATAAAAATGCTGCACATAGGGACTTTCAAGAGAATATTTGATCAGATCAGTATGCTATTCCTGTTCAGCAACCGTTGAGACACTCTGCACATGTCTCACATCCACCTGATAGATATGTTCCAAGTTTAGATTTTGTTATGCTAATAGATGCGAGTGAGCCTTCTTGCTACAAAGAGGCTATGCAAACAAAGGATCATGTCAAGTGGGAGTGTGCCATGAAGAGTGAGCTAGACTCTATTCACAAGAACGGTACTCGGGATTTAGTACCTTTGCCAAAGGGTAGGAAAGATTTACCATGTAATGTTGGAGTTAGACGTCTGCGGAAGCATGCGAACAACACAAGGAAGAAGAAGAAACTTGGAGCACAACAAACAATACTGAATGTAATACCACTAGAATGTACAAAGATAAGTAGCCCATTAGGGCAATAGGTGTATATACAAGCCGGGGGAGAAAAACCTCCTAAAGAGGGGAAAAAGTGCCTCGGCTGTCCTACAGTGTTCACACACATCACTACCTAAATATATCAACAAATCCCCCCTGGGAGTGATGTGGTGAACAAGGAGCTGGTACTCATGTATAAGGAAGTGCCAAGCTATGTGGAATCAAATCCCCAAAAGTAAGTAAGCCCAAAGCTTTGCGGAAAGCTTCAAACTTCTCCCTAGGCAGAGCCTTCGTGAAAAGGTCTGCAATGATCTCCTACATGGGCACATATGCCAAGTTGATTTCTCCAAGAGCGAACCTCTCTGTGACATAATGATAATGCACCTCAATGTGCTTAGTGCGAGCATGGAACATAGGGTTCCTCGCAACTGCCAATGTGCTCCGACTGTCAGTGAAGACGGTGGTGGCAGAAGATGGACCAACACCCAAATCAGCCATAAGGCGTCTAAGCCACACACACTCAACAGTCGCTGTGAAAGCTACCCTATACTCAACCTCACAACTGGAAGTGGCCACAGTAGGCTGCTTCTTGCTCAACCAAGATATACATGAGCTACCAAGCATAAAGCAAAAACCATTGGTGGACACACGAGTGTCATAGCAACCAACCAATCAATGTCAGAAAAAGCATGCAAATCTGGTGGTAGTGATCTCCCCTTGGGATAAAACAACCCAAGTAGCCAAGTACCACTCAAGTAGGGAAAAATGTGCTTAACCACCTGCCAATTCTTGACTCCTGGGCAATGCATAAACCTGCGCATCTGTGAGATAACAAATTGAATATCTGGGCGAGTAATGCATAAGTAAATAAAGCATCCAACAGCCTACTGATAGAATACATCATCAAATGCATCTCTAGCATCATGAAGACTCAATCATAAACCTGTCTCCATAGGAGTGGCAATAGGTTTACAATCTTCAAGGCTAAAACGATGCAATAATGTGTCAATATATTTTGTTTGACACAGATCCATTCCACCATCAACATGCATAAACTAAATGCTCAAATAATGATGTAAATGCCCCAAATCAGACATCTCAAATGAGGCATGTAAATCAACCTTAAAATCAACAATATGCTTCTCATGAGGACCAGTGAGCAACATGTAATCAACATACACCACAATGATTAGAAGTACATCATTAGCATGCTTGACATATAAGGTGCTTTCAGTTGGACTATTCTCAAAACCATGTGCAATCAGATAGGCATGTATCTTTTCATACCAAGCACGTGGTGCTTGCTTTAAACCATATAATGCCTTCTTTAACCTGCACACTTGCTTTTCATGCCATTTTTGCACAAAGCCACAATGCTAAAAAACATACACTTCTTCATGCAAGTCACCATTCAGAAATGTTGTTTTAATGTCCAATTGATGTACATTCCAACCATGATGAGCTGCAAGTGCACAGATGCTACGAATAGTAGTCATTCGGCAAGTAGGTGCAAAGGTTTCATCAAAATCAATGCCTCTTTCGTGTGCATAACCCTTTGCAACAAGCCTGGCCTTATACCTATCAACTGTTCCATCAAGCTTCCGCTTTTGCTTGTATACCCACTTAGATGATTTCGGCACCACATAGCAAAGTTGTCTTGATCTCTGAAACACCCTAAGTATGCTTACCAAATTTCATGTGATTCTGAGACGGCAACTAGAGAGGTGTAGACAACACCCTAGATGAAGCGGTGACATGTTCTGATACCAATTGTTGGAGTTAGACGTCTGCGGAAGCACGTTAACAACACAAGGAAGAAGAAGAAGCTTGGAGCACAACACACAATACTGAATGTATTAACACTAGAATGTACAAAGATAAGTAGCCCATTAGGGCAATAGGGGTATATACAAGCAGGAGGCAAAAAACCTCCTAAAGAGGGAAAAAGTGCCTCGGTGGTCCTAAAGTGTTCACACACATCAGTACCTAAATATATCAACATGTAAATGGGTATATAAGCTGAAATTCACATCAGATAGTGCTTCTTCAACATATAAAGCATGACTAGTTGCAAAGGGTTTTAAGCAATAACATGGTGTTGATTTTGAAGAAATCTTTTCTGTAGTGGTCAAGATGACTACCCTGTGCATGTTGCTTGGATTCGTTGCAATGAAGGACTTAGAGCTAGTCCAAATGGATGTGAAAAATACTTTCTTGCATGGAGATCTTATAGATGAGATCTATATGGAACAACTAGATGGTTATGTAGTTCCTCGCAAGGAAAGTCTAGTTTGTAAGCTCAAGAAGAGCTTGAATGGACTTAAACAGTCCCCTAGAAAATGGTACCAAAAGTTTGATGCTTTTATGAAGTCTCAAGGCTATTCTCAAAGCAATGAGGATCATTGTCTCTACACAAAGAGATGATTAAGTGGCAACTTGATATGCTTGATACTTTATGTTGATGATATGTTGATTGCTGGGAAGTCCTCTTATGACTTGTCAATTCTCAAAAAGAAGTTGAGTGAGACATTGTTGGAACTCAAGGTCAAGCATAAAACATGGAAACACATCAAAGAAGTGGATATAGAAGAAGAGAGAGCAAGTAGGGAGCTCCAAGAAGTGTATGTCAAATTTTCAGAAGAATTCCCTACAAAAATAGTAATTTTCATCACTAAAAACCATTGTAAATACCATTTTCTATTTTTGTAACTCCATTTTGTTCAGGCCAAGGAGTCCTTGAGCTTGAGAAGTATTAGAACTATCATCCTATCAATTTTCATAATTTTTGGACTTTGTTTGAGCCCTCAAATAAGCCCTGGAACCTAATTTTTAACTAGGCCGGACACTAGGTTTGGACAGGGCCAAAACTAGTCCAAAAACTATAAAAAGAGCTAGAGAGCTCATTTTTGAGGTTAGCTTGTTAGAGAATAGAGCTTTGTAAGAGAACTCTTTTTGCAATCGAAGTTTTCCATTGTTCCTCTCTTTGATCTTACCTTGTGCGCGTGTGTGTATGTGTGTGCATGTTAGTGTGCTTTCACTCACGCACTTGTGCCTTCACTTGCTCGTGGTCTTCATAACGGTCCTCACGTCTCCGCGGATTGACAAGTAAAGGAGGTGGTGCTTACACTTGAGCTACACCAAATTTTGGCGCCATTGCCGGGGAGAGAGCTTCGAGGACAAGCATTGTGATGGTAAGATCGTAGATTTGTGATGTTCGAAGGTTAAAAAACTGTCATTTTTGTTCATTTTCTGATTTTTCTTCTTCCATCTTCATCTTCATAGAAATTTCTTGTTTTTTAGTGCATTTCACCATTTTCATACCACGTTTCATGCATTATTGTGTGGGAAGGAGTTAGGAAGTGCAAGGGAGAGCAAGCGCCTATGTTCTTTCATGATTTTCTGCACATACAGAGCTTGCCATTGCTCGACGCTCAGAAATTCAAAGTTCCCGCCAAAAAACACAATTCTGTGATGAAAATTGCGATTCTGTGAAAAATTCAAATTTTTTGAAAATCGCAATTTTCTATTTCCCGCCTAAAAGCTTTCTGAAAGAAACACGATTATGTAGTCATTCTCAGAATCGCGATTCTCTGGTTGCACTCAAAATCACGATTCTCTGAGATTCTCAAAAACACGATTCTGTGGTCATTCTCAGAATCACGATTCTTTGGTTGTGCTCAGAATCACGATTCTCTAAGTTTTTCAAAAACATGATTCTCTGGATGTGCTCAAAATCGCGATTCTCACAAATCACGATTTTCAGCCAAAAACATGATTGTGATCAAACACGATTCTTTGTTGGCAATCACAATTTTCAAAAAACACGATTTTCATACAAAGTCACGATTTTCATGTCAAAAACACGACTCTGAGAAAACACGATTTTCAGTGGGCTCAAAATCGCGATTCTCAAAAAACACGATGCTCTGCTGGCAATCACGATTCTCAAAAACACGATTCTCTGCTGGCAATCGCGATTCTAAAAAAAACACGATTCTCTGCTGGCAATCATGATTCTAAAAAAACACGATTCTCTGCTGGCAATCGCAATTCTCAAAAACAAGATTTTCATTCAAGGGACAAAATCACAATTTTCAAAACACGATTCTCTTGATTTCATAGCATCGCGATCCTCTTGAAGTTCACACCATCGCGATTCTTTTGAATTTCACAGCATCGCGATTCTCTTGAATTTCACAGCATCACGATTCTCTTGAAGTTCACAGCATCACGATTCTCTTGAAGTTCATAGCATCGCGATTCTCTTGAAGTTCACAACATCGCGATTCTCTTGAAGTTCATAGCATCGCGATTCTCTTGAATTTCACAGCATCGCGATTCTCTTGAAGTTCACAGCATCGCGATTCTCTTGAAGTTCACAGCATCGCGATTCTCTTGATTTCACAAAATCGTGATTTTTTCATAAAGGTCCTGTTTGCCTGTTTTGACCCCCAGGAGCCTGATTTGACATAACTTTTTCATCCAAAGTCCATTTTTTGAGATAGGGACTAGGGAACCAAGGGGACTAATTTGAAGTTGACCCTCAGGTGGGACTAGGGAACCAAGGGGACTCCAAAGGATTTTGAACCATACCAAGGGGAAACTTTGGACTCTTAACCAAAGCTTATGAACCTGAGATCTGGTAGACACCTAGGCAAGGATAGACAAAGCATTAGATCTTCTCAATCTAGTGTCAACCATATAGCTAAGTCTTGGGCACAACAACTAAGTGGTTGTCATTACGTACTAAACTCTGACACAAGTGACTCAGAAATGTCTTTTAGCATGGGGAAACCTGCAGGTGGCTCAGGAACTGCCCATCTTCAAACACCAGAAGGTCCCTATAAGACACAATTGGAATATATTCGGACCAACCGATTAGGTGCTCGCATCTATGAGGATGGCTTGAGGCGATCAGTGGTCCAACTCAGAAATCCAGATCAACCCTTTGGACTTGAACACCCGGTGGTCAAGTTCGAAGAGGGTTCATACATTGATAAGGAAGGAACCATGTATGTGGTCACCAACCTACCAGATAGGACTGATGAGTTTGGAAATATCATTCATGAGAATGAGATAGGAGACATAGAACAAGGAAATGTAGGACAAGGACCCTAGACGCCTAGAGGTAAGTCAGTTTTGACCAGAGTGATCACTCTAGATTGGATCCCTCAAGACAAAAAAAGCATAGAACTATTCTTGAATAGAGAAACAGAGGAAGCCTTTTGGAGATTCAAACCAGATCAACCTATCCAACTGGGCATAGTCATCATCTATGAATTCAAAGATCCCGAGATACCAGGCAAAGTTGTCTACGTGGATAACACATCAGAGAAGATATTCTTGGTAACAGAACATGATAGACATGCATACATGTACACAAATCCTAACCCTAGGCCCCAATTGAGACAAATGAGACCACAAGCCCCTAGAGGATCTTGTTTCAGATGTCAAGGTGACCATTTCATTCATGATTGTCCCCACCCATCATCTCTGAGTCAAGGTCAGGCTATCACAATACAAGCTTTTTGTCCTGAATGTGGCAAAGACCATCTCCCGAGAGATTGTCCAAGAAACCCCTCCAGTGCCCCAAGATTACACCCATTAATGTGGTAGGCTTAGTGGCGGATTCAAGTTCAAGTAGCAGTAATGTGGCTCCTATACAAGCTTTCACTAGAGCACAAGCCTTAAAATAGGATAAACCAGTAGAGCAATCAGACTCGAGTGAATCAGGAGAGCCTAGTAAAGAGGAAAACAAGAACATGGAAGGATACCAGGGAGAAAGCCAATCACAAGTGGAATAAAAAGTTATTAGAACTAGAAGAAAGCCTGAAAGAAGCGAAAAACAAAGATAGAAGACATTGCATCTCAAAGTCCCTCACATGCCGAAACTCCATCGACTCCACCTCATCCCATCCCACCACCCATTGTAAATAGACCACAACCAGGGTCTGTTCTTGCAAATCCAACCCTAGAAGGCTTGGATATGATGTTCAAGGCCTACCAGGCTCGACTTCAAGAAGGGCCAACAACTGCAAACCTAGACAAGAGTTACCCTAGAGCGGATTTAGAGATTGAACGGATGAAAATGTGCATGAAAATGGTAGAACAAGCTCAAGCTATACTTGAGACTAGTCAAAAGTTCAATCAGACAAACTCTGTCAAATCGGATTTGCATTTCCAGGGCTTACTAGAAAGATTAGAGCAGTTGGTAAACAAACCACAAGATTCTTTACCTCCACAGGCTCAACGAGTTATTGAGAGAAGAAGCTCACCACCGATGGGAGCTTATGTTCCTAATTCCACGGATGCTGGAATACCTCCTTCAATTCAACAGTACTCTCAAGAGTTCTTGCGGGAAATACAAGAAGAGAAATGGGCCAAGGAGAAGGGTAATTCCCCTCCTATTCGTGAGATTGATGACCTTCATGATCAATTTCCCCAAGACATTCCATCTATTTACGGAGATGAAGCAGAACAACAAGAGGACGAAAGATTAGATTTTGAATCTAATACCTTAGAAGAACTACCTCAATTTCGAGGCCCTTGGGAATCTAAATCTCTTCAGATCAGGGCTCCCACAATATTGGTAAGGAATGAAGACTCAGTGGTTCCAAGCAACACCAATGTCGTGAAGAACGCTAAGGTGTCATCTCACTGTAGAAGAGTTGCTAAAGGCAAAACCCGAGCTATGGAATCATGTGAAGGATCAGGTCCCAGAACTTGATTCCAATATGCCAAAAATAGGCTCTAAGCAAAAAGTTCTAGAGATACCTCTCGATAAAATAGGAGACGTGTGAGGGTGAAGAAGGTAATACTTATCTTCCAATACCTACCAAGGTTACACAACCAAAGCAATCATAGATTCAGGTGCTGGTGTTGCTATTGCGACCACCTCCTTGTGGAAGCAATGGGGCAAACCCACATTAAGACCAACTAGAATGAAGCTTCAAATGGCAGATGGTCATTTTGAAAGACCTCTAGGATTGCTCGAAGGAATAACTCTAACCACTTGTGGCATAGACTTTGAGCACACATTTTGTTAGTCAGCCGCCGGATGGAAGTTGTAAAACTGAATCTTTTGTTCGCACGCGCGAAAAGTTGTTACACTGACAGTTGTAATCTTTTATATAAAGCAATGAAAAGAGATGCTCAGTGACGATTCGTGGAATCACCAGACTGTCTGTCTGGGTGATTGTCTGAGCGCTGCTGTAGTGTTGTTTGTCTAATTTCTGAGTACTCTGAGTATACTGTGCATATCAGTGTTTGTTGTCTATCGATCTCTGTTGTGATTGTGAGTTTCATTTACATACGGTAGATCATTGTACTGTTGTCTGAGTAAATCGTTTGCGAGTCTCTATTGGGATTGTTGTGTTAGTTTGCGTATCGTGTTGTTATTCTTTCTTGAAATGGTCTGTCAGTGTTTGGTGGAGTCTGTGTACCTATGGTAGCTTTTTTGGTATTCAGGTTTGTATTGTGTTGTCTTCCGTATTGAGGTCTATGTTCGTACAACAAAGATTAAGCTACGGTAAGAGCCATCCTAAGTTGCGTACTGAATCTTCAAAGCACTGTGTGTCTGTAACTGTTGAGTCCTTTTGTGTCTTCGGTTGAGTTTGACTATGAGCACTGTTTGGTGAAGGTTGAACTACTGCTATTGTTCCTAATGTTACTGCAATGTGTATTCAGAAAAGGGTCCGAGGTAACTCGGTATTATGATACTAATCGTCTGGTACAGTGTGTTCGGCGAACCTTGGAAGAATTAGAATAACGAACCGTAAAAATTGAGAAGGGTATACCAATTCATGATAGAAGTCTTGAATATTAGTATATTGTGGTGTGAAGTCATTTTGGGAAACAAGCATAGGGCCTCTGTTTTTACAGACCCCTTCCACTCCCAAGAACCCAACAACGTTTAAACACACTTCTGACAGTTAGAACACAGCGTTTAACACTGACGCCGTCTGTGGGAAGGTGGCAATAGATCAGATTGTTGCAAATCAGTTATGGAAACGTGACTGTAAATTGTAAATCGACAGTAATAGTACGGGATAAGTACCAAAAGATGATACATGCCGGTTACTCGATCTGGTGAAACGTATCCAAAGAACTGCCAGCCTAGGGTACCTAATTTGCTAAGGATGCCTCCAGGAGGTAAAAGCGCAGATAGGTCTAACCCAGTTGTCAAGAAAGGAAAGAACGTTAGTAAGGATTCCGGTCATATTCCGGTGGAACGAACTAAATCTCTGGCAGATTCCAGTGCGATTTCGTCACAATCTGTCGAAGATATAGTAACTCCAAAATATAACAGGACGCAGTATGAAGTTAATTTAACATCATTGAGTAAAGATTCGAACTTGTTTACGAATAGAAACATCTTAGTCAAAGAAATGAGCAAGGGAGAAAAAGCACCCTGTATTGGTGAAAAATCGACACATTCCGGTGATATTTCGGTACCAATTGCTGAAAGATCGCAGTTTTCCGGCGGCAGTTTACCATTTTTTCGTGAATCATCAGTCCAGTCACCGCTATTGGGAGTAAGCTTTCCTACATTTGACATCAAGAAGGAAGGTAGCTTGTTCAAAACCGAGATTCGAAACATATTGAACAAGATTAGCGACCCAGAAAGTGCACAGGCTGACGATACAGATTCTGACGATTCTGATATTCAGCCTCGGGGTACAGAAGATAGTCACAATACAACCATCAACGCCATGAACGGGCAACAACAACAACAACAACATCAACAACAACAACCATGCCCACCAAGGCCGACTCCAACCGGAGTAACGTACACTAAATTCGGTGGATTTCCAGGAGATGACCCAGATGCTCATGTACGCACATTTGAGATAAGTTACGTAGTGCTCAACCATCCACCCGATCCGGCGTATAAGGCTATTGTCTTCCAGTCTACATTAGTTAATGAAGCAGCCAGATGGCTTACAGAATATGATATTAACCATTTCGGCACCTATGAAGCAGTAAGGGATGCATTTTTGCAAAGATTCAGGCTAAAGAAGAATCCAGCCGAAATTTTCGATTACCTGCAAAACAATAGACAGAAGATAAATCAAACAGTGCAGGAATATGCCACTCTATTCAGAACCCATTTGAGGCAGTTACCACCAGCACATGCCAACCTACCGGAAGACGTTATCACTCAATGGTTTATCAATGGATTGACTCCGCAACTTAAACAGATTATGATCATACGTTGTGTAGGAGCTATGACGCTAGATGCAGTGATTGCAATGGCTTTGCAGTTGGAAAACAAGGTTGGAGGATTTACAAAAGACTTGGAATGGTTAAAGGCAAATAAAAATGTTGCAAAAGACCCGACCAGACAAATGTTTTGCACCACATGCAAGAATTCAGGGCACACTAGTGCCACTTGTGCACTTAATCAATTGTTTTGCGCTATCTGCAACACGACCGGACATACTACCAAAAACTGTGCATACAACGCCAAAGTGCAGGGAACCGCAACTGTCAATGCTATTATACAAGAACCAGGACAACCAGCCAATCATTATGTACCTCCGCAAATGAGAAACAACCAGCAACAAGGCTATCGAAATTACAGAGGATAGAGAAATAATAACTACAATGCAAATCGCTGGCAGGCCGGACCAGCACAGGAAAATCCCAATTTGCCACCACCGCGCTGCCATTTTTGTGGTGAATTTGGTCACATAAGATTTTGTAAGGATGCAGCTGAGTATGATCAGAGGAAGAAAGAACGACAAAACCCAATGACTAATATGGTACAAATCACACCTGTAGAAACGCAAGCTGCAGTAATTTAGACCCGATCCGGTAAGCAACTACAACCAGCGGCAGAAGTATTTGAACTAGGCATACGTGAACAACAAAGGATGTATGATAAGGCCAGTCAATGGACCACCGCCAAACCTCCAGTGTTTCCAGATCCTATTCCGGTGACCCAGGATCCGCTAACCAAGGAAGGAACACAAAAACAAGATTCTAATTCAGTAGCAGGCACATCATCTTCAGCAGATACATCCTCTTCAGTCGGCGCATCATCTTCAGAATCCGTGGAAAGCACAATTCAATCACATAAGGCCTGGGAGATTTTATCTAAAGCGTCCATTACTCTTCCTCTTGGCCAATTACTTACACTAGTACCAAGAGTTCGACAACAATTCCAACAACAGTTCAGTCCTGTACCTTCTTGCATTCCAGCAACAGTGGCAGTGCAACCGGAACCTGATTCTACGGTCGATCATTCGGTTCCTTTAATTACGGTATGGTATAAAAATCATAAAATTACACAGGTACTAATTGATGGAGGATCTGGAGTCAACATTGCTACTGCTTCATTGTGTAAGAAGTTAGGATGGACTGAAATCGAACCAGTTCAGTTCTTTGTCAGAATGGCTGACCAGTCAAGAGTCCATCCAGTAGGACTTGTACGGAATGTACCAATAACTTTGCAGGGTACCACATTTAAGATGACCTTTGTCGTCCTAGAATTACCGGAATCCACCCTTGATTATAATCTTCCTTTTGGCCGTCCTTGGCTGAAGCAAGCTAAGGTCATACAAGATTGGTCCGCATAGGAACTCTCTTTCAAAGATAATAATCGTAAATATATTGTAAGACTAGATGCTATACAGCCTTGCGAATTGCATGCTAGACCGTGTTTTGTAGAACCAGTTCATATGTTAGATGGGTTGTCAGATGATGAAGAAGAAGAGTTTTTAAAGAACAACATTGACTTAATCTCCCTAGGAACTGTTGATCTACAATCTGTTGTAGATAATTGGAATCCCGCAGTTTGTACGGTGATGCCTGTAACAGAAGAAGATAAGAAGGAAGATACTGCTGCTATAGATGACGCTCAACTGCAACAACTTTTTAAGCCAGTTGACGATACAGAGAAGCCCCGACAATTTTATGTTCCAGAGGATCAGTTGATCACTTATAATTTAGGAGAGAAGACCATCCGCATCCTGTCAAGATAAAAGAAAACTTAACGGAAACATTTCTAGCAGACCTAATCCAGCTACTCCAAGAGTTCTCCGACGTCTTTGCATGGGATTACAAAGATATGAAGGGTTTGGACCCACGCATTTATCAACACAGGGTCATGCTGAAGCCGAAAGCAAAACCAATCAAACAACCAAGCTACCGGATGAATCCCAACTATGCATCACAGGTAAAGGCAGAACTTGATAGGCTACTCAAAGTTGGATTCATTGTACCAATAGAGCATGCTGAATGGATCTCACCAATTGTTATTGTGCCTAAAAAGAATAAGCAGCTACGAATATGTGTAGATTACCGGAAACTGAACGCAGCTATGGTGCCTGATCCATTTCCGCTACCTTTTCTTGACACAATGCTTGATAGAGTAGCAAGACATGAAATGTATTCATTCCTAGATGGATACAATGGGTATAATCTAGTTAGAATGGTTGAACAGGATATACCAAAGACCGCCTTGATCACCAATTGGGGCGTTTTTGCTTGTACCGTAATGTGGTTTGGATTAAGAAATGCCCCAAGTACTTTTCAAAGGTGTATGCAGGAAATATTCTCCCCTTACCTTACCTCGTTTATGCAAGTTTATCTTGATGATTTTTCGTTATTTGGCAAGATAGTAGCACACTTGTTCCATTTACAGTGTTGCTTTGAAAAATGCAAAGAATACAGACTTTGTTTGACCCCAAACAAATCTGTGTTTGCGGTTTCATGTGGAAGGCTACTTGGCCACATCGTATCTGCACAAGGTATATAGGTGGATCCAGATAAAATTACAGCTGTGTTAGAAGCACTTGTGCCCACTACACCTAAGGAAGTGATGCGCTTCATGGGCCAAGTAAGATGGCATGGTCGGCACTTACGGTGGCTTGCTCATTTGGCAATACCACTGAACAGATTAATCACCAAGACTCCTCGACAATTTGAGTGGACTCAGGAATGTCAGATAGCATTTGATCATTTAAAGTGTTTATTAACACAAGTTCCCATCTTAGAGCCTCCCGATTGGGATCACCCCTTTCATGTATTTGTTGATGCCTCAGATATAGCAATTGGAAGCGTATTAATGTAACAAACGAATAAGTGGTTCAGACCAGTATACTATGCAAGTCGAAGGCTTGCCCCTGCGAAAAAGAATTACTCTGTAACTGAAAGGGAATGTCTGGGTTTAGTATACTCTGTCAAGAAGTTCAAGCATTATTTACTTGGCCGCAAATTTACTTTTCATGTAGATCATGCTGCACTTGTCTATCTGGTTCGGCAACAGCACTTAGGTGGCCGATTAGCGCGATGGGTTCTGCTTTTATAAGAGTTTGATTACGAAGTTATTCATCGGCCTGGCAGTTCACATGCCTTAGCAAATTTCCTTTCTCGCTTAGATTCCGGTGAAGCTCCGGTCGGTGTAGATGACACAACACCGGCAATTTATGTTTCTGAACCAGCTAATGATGAAATTGCAGACCCACCTATGCCATCTACATACTATGATCAGATATTGACCTTTCTTACTGATGGATGCCTCCCTTCTCAGACTTCTACTGCAATACACAGGAAAATTGCAGTTTTCAGCCGCCGATTTCAGTTGATTGCTGGGGAATTATACAAAATGGATCACACTGGAGTTTTACTTCGTTGTATTTAACCACATGAAGTTAACTCAGTTATTACTTTGTCTCACTCAATTCCTTCCGGTGGCCATTTTGCAACAGATTTAATGCACCAAAAAATTCTGCAAAGCGGACTTTGGTGGCCTACTATATACAAGGATGTATCACAGTTTGTCAAACAATGTGATAGTTGTCAGAGATCTGGACAGCCCCTGCAACGTCATCTTTTCCCTCTACAACCTGTCTTGCCATTAGAACCTATACAGACTATGCAACCAGATGGGCAGAAGCATGGGCTTTAAAATCTGCAACAGCTGTTTCGGTGGCAAATTGCCTAATGAAAGATATCTTTCCGTGCTTTGGATTACCTCTGGAGCTTGTTACAGATCAGGGCACTCATTTTGTTAACAATCTAATGAAAGTACTCACACATTCTTTTCAGATCACGCATAAATTCAGTTCACCATATTATCCTCGTGCAAATGGTTTGGCTGAGAGTACAAACAAGACCCTGCTGAATATGCTTCGAAAACTCATTTTGGAAGCACCGGAAAGATGGGACCAACTGTTACTTGCAGTCCTGTGGGCATACCGAACTACCTATAAGGTAGCAACAGGTCTAACACCCTTCAAACTAGCTTATGGATTGGAAGCCATAGCACCCATGGAAATTATTGTGCCAAGCTTACGTGTGGCTCTCACTCAGAAATTAATACCAAAAGATTCTTTATCATTTTGGCTAGATACACTCAGAAAACTGGATGAGCACCGATGGCAAAGTTTTCTAACTATGCAGGAAGTATAGCTAAGACAAGCTCGAACACATGATCACTATCTAAAGACCCCAGTTTTTACAGTGGGACAACTTGTACTATTTTACAATGCAAAATCAAATCGCTCTGCTAGCAAATTCAAGTTACGATGGTTTGGCCCCTACCAGATTTTTGAACAAGTGGGCCCAACAACTTTTCGGTTGACTACTTTGACCGAAATTCCTCTTCCGAAGTCATCAACGGTTCGGAGCTGCGGCCGTATCAACAAACATCTAACCTGCAATGAAACGTTTTGCGGTTGGCCGCGTCTTTTGGCGTTCTCTTTTCTTTCCTTTACTCTTCTTTTCTTTTCTTTTATTTTTTGCGTGCTTAATAAAATAAGTCTGTAAATATCCACGTTTTGATACCTAATTATGTCAACAGCCGCCCTGCCCTTTCCAGCTACTCATGCATGCACACCGAAGTTAAGAAGTTATCATCTCAACGACGAACGATTATTAGTGATTTTGATTGCTCCCCACTGCCGAACATCTACTTAACCTTCTCCGTTTCGCCAAAAATCGCTATTGTGCTTGCATGATTTGTGTGACTGTGTATACCCTGTGTGTTTGCGTTTTGTGCTTGCTGTCATTGTTTGTGCCATGGAAGCTCTGGCAAAGTATGCCGCTTTCTGTGACGGACTCCCTACCAAGGTAGGAGAGTTTTTGCGCACCCGTGGGTTATCCAATTTCGCTGAACTGCCATGGCATTCAGTGGAATCCCACCCGTTTTTTGCTCATATCATCACCGCTATCACTAAAACACCTGCCAATGAGCAAAGTTGGGCTATCACATCCCTACCCTCCCGAACCGTAATCACCTTCCAAACTTTCGCTGAGTCGTTTCGACTCCCTTCGCAAGGTCGAGAGAATGGCCCGAATCTGTCATTAGCCACCATGAATCAGTTATTCCCTAGGCATTCATCCAACGAATACGCGATCCTATGTCGACCGGAACCTGAGAGATCCGCCATTCAGTTCTTAGTAGCTATCCTGAACCTACAGAAACGTACTTATGGAATATCGCGTCCATTCTACTCTGCCATTGATTTAGCTGCTAGAGAACCAATAAATTTTGCATCCTATTTCTTCCACCGCATTCACAAGGAATGCGTTTCAATAATTAAACAGGTAAACAAAGGAGGAATGCCAAGGTCCAGATTGCCGCACATTATTTCTTTCCTTTTTCCGGCCATTCTTGCAGCACAACCACCACCCAGAGGCCCGATCCTGCGCCATGAAGATTCTGTGCAATTATTGGAGGACGATGAAGAAGACGAAGAGGAACTCAATCAACTCTTCCATCGGAAAAGAATTAGAATCAGTTCCTCTGAAAGTGAAGCCCAGGGGTCAGCCGAAAAAAATAAAGAAGATGACAAGGAAGAAGAAAAACAGGACGAAGAAACCTTCCATGATACCGCAACATCTATGCAGCACGAATCATCAGCACAATCTTCATCAGAAGGACAACAAGAACAGGAGGATCACACCGAATCCAACACAAGCTCGTCACAAGAGACATCACAACAACAATCAGAGCAAGAAAACCAAAGAAATGAAGAACAATTCGTTAAAGAAGTTTTCGACAAACTTCTGAAAGCAGTTGAGTCCACAACTGCCGACACTGCACAACAAACAACAGAACACGTAACAGAACCTAACCCTGTCCTGCCCATTCCACCACCGGAACCTCCGCTCAACCCCATCCTTCCTATTCCACCCAATGAACCCGACGAACTTGCAGCTTCTTCATCTTCATCGCCTAACTACTCTCCACCGAACTCCCAACAACTACTCACCACATCCTCTTCCCAACCTCGTCCCCCTCCTCCACTCACATCCATCCCCGTATTATCTGAGTTAGCGTCAATGGGTCAACTGCTAATCAATTTATCACAACAACTCCCTGCGCAAATGAAGCAAGTAACAGAGAATATTCGCAATGAATTCCAACATAAAGTAGATCTACTGGAAGCCGACATTAGCCCCCTACAGGAAGAATTACTAATAGCCAAAGCCGAAAACCAATCTCTACAAGAACAGCTGAAGGAATTACAGGCCAGAATTGCCGAACAGGAAATGGTTACCAGACAGAGAGATGCGGCGGTAGCTGAGCTCATAAAGAAAGAAGAATCATTACAGAATGCAAATGCCGAAATCAGTAAAATGAAGCAAGAGTTACAGGACAAAGAAGATGCAAGAATCGCATTAGGAAATCTGCTCGAAGAAACCAGAGTTCAACTAGACAAAGTGGTACAAAAAGGCCAAGAGCAGTACGATCTGGTGATGAAAACAACCGAAGAACTCCAGAAATGTAAGATAGAATTCGACGAGGTAAACAACATTCTACGAAGAAAACTGACATTAGAAGCACAATTACAAAAAGTAATAACAGATCTCTGAAGAGAAAGAGATGCATATTCCAAAACCATACAGTTTCAGAATCAAGAGATCAAAAGAAGGGAGAATCAGCTGGACAATCACAAAGAAAGAGTAAGTAAGATGGAGAAACAAGTGGCAGAAATGAAAGTTTCCAGAGATGCGGCCCTATCGAATGATTTCTACCTACAAGAAGCCTTTTTGCAGACGCAAGCAGAAATTTTGCTGACCGAAGCTATAGCTTTAAGTTCTGTAAGAGTACATGCACAACTAGTAGAACTGGATACTCTCAAACCGCTGTTAGAAATTGCCCGAACCTTTAGATTAGCCAGAAACATGTATTTAGACGAAATTATAGAAGAACAGTAATTTTGTAAAACCTGCAGGTTTGAATCCACCGTGCGTGCCAGAGTGTTAGTCGGCCGTCGGATGGAAGTTGTAAAACTGAATCTTTTGGTCGCACGCGTGAAAAGTTGTTACACTGGCAGTTGTAATCTTTTATATAAAGCAATGAAAAGAGATGCTCAGTGACGATTCGTGGAATCACCAGACTGTCTGTCTGGGTGATTGTCTGAGCGCTGCTGTAGCGTTGTTTGTCTAATTTCTGAGTACTCTGAGTATACTGTGCATATCAGTGTTTGTTGTCTATCGATCTCTGTTGCGATTGTGAGTTTCATTTACATACGGTAGATCGTTGTACTGTTGTCTGAGTAAGTCGTTTGCGAGTCTCTATTGGGATTGTTGTGTTAGTTCGGGTATTGTGTTGTTATTCTTTCTTGAAATGGTCTGTCAGTGTTTGGTGGAGTCTGTGTAGCTATGGTAGCTTTCTGGTATTCAGGTTTGTATTGTGTTGTCTTCCTTATTGAGGTCTATGTTCGTACGGCAAAGATTAAGCCACGGTAAGAGCCCTCCTAAGTTGCGTACTGAATCTTCAAAGCACTGTGTGTCTGTAACTGTTGAGTCCTTCTGTGTCTTCGGTTGAGTTTGACTATGAGCATTGTTCGGTGAAGGTTGAACTACTGCTATTGTTCCTAATGTTACTACAATGTGTATTCGGAAAAGGGTCCGAGGTAACTCGGTATTATGATACTAATCGTCTGGTACAGTGTGTTCGGCGAACCCGGAAGAATTAGAATAACGAACCGTAAAGATTGAGAAGGGTATACCAATTCATGATAGAAGTCTTGAATATTAGTATATTGTGGTGTGAAGTCATTTTGGGAAACAAGCATAGGGCCTCTGTTTTTACAGACTCCTTCCACTCCCAAGAACCCAACAACGTTTAAACGCACTTCTGACAGTTAGAACACAGCGTTTAACAATTTGCTATATGTGACTTTGAGAAAAATAATGTTTATGAGATGATCCTAGGAAGACCCTTCCTATGACAATTGCAAATAGTACAAGATTGGGGAACCAATTCCTTGTACTTACAACACTTAGGGGTCACCACCAAGGTCAATTTGAAGGATTACATCTTCAAAGATGTACCACCCCTATAGTGGAATCCTATCCACAAAGCAAAAGAAGATTCAATCTCTGTGCATTCTAGAAGTTCTCCTGACCCATCGTGGTTGCATGAAGATACTCATTTGTGGATGTGCAAGGTCGCAGAGGAAGAGGAAAAACGCTTGAAGGCAAGAGAAGAAGGAGCTTCACTAGCAGATAAACCAATTAGAGACCTGGCCTACACACTGATGATCTTTCCGGATGAGGAATTTGAGCCTCATGGCTGGCCAGAAATCTTAGCCACCATGGACATTGCTGTCAACGAGGAACAGTGGACACCTCATTGTGATGAGGAGGGTTATGATATCTCAGTGTTCATGTGTCAGCCCTTGCTAGAAGAATGTGACCCTAGTGATGTCATAGAAGAAGAAGAGAATGACGATGATATAGAGTCCATTGTGATGGATAGTTGCTTTAACTCAGAGTAGCACTATCTAGAAGATATAGGAGTGTTCACCCAGAAAGAAGAAGAGCCTCTCACAAGTATTAAAACGGTAAATTCAAAGGATGGAAGTGAGAGCAGTCAAAAGAAAAAGAAAAGAAAAGCAGTGAAACAAGAAGAGGAGGAATCATTGTTTGAAGTACCAGAAAACTTCAAGAAATATGAAGTTGACGAGCGCAAAATTTTGGTACGAATGCCTAAGAGAGAGGCCATCATAGGAGAATCATATGATAATAAAGAAAAGACCAAGAAAATTGTAGTGACCATTGAAGAGAACGAAGAGAGATGCACATATATAGGAGATGACCTAAGTGCAAGAGAAGAAATAGAGCTCGTAGCTCTATTAAGGGAATATAGGGATGTGTTTGCGTGGCACTATAGAGACTTGAAAGGGGTAGATCCAAGAATTTGCTCTCATACCATCCCCATGACTGCTGATGCCAAGCCCAACAAACAGAAGCCCTACACATATAATGATACATATGCAGCCAAAATAAAAGAAGAAATTGATAGGCTGATTGAAGCTGGATTCATCTATGAGATTGAGCATAGTAAATGGGTGTCCCCCATTGTAGTGGTGCCCAAGAAGAACGGGAAATTGCGAGTGTGTATCAACCTTAAAAAAGTTAATGCCCCTACGATCAGAGATAGTTATCCACTTCCAATCACGGAACACCTTTTGGAGCATGTTGCAAGCAAGGAAGTTTATAGCTTCCTTGATGGATTTTCAGGTTACAATCAAGTAGCCATTGCCCTAGAAGATCAACACAAAATAGCTTTTGCCACAGAGTGGGGAATCTTTGCATTTTGTGTGATGCCATTTGGGCTCACCAATGCACCTGCAACATTCCAAAGGCTCATGTGTCATGTCTTCAAAGAGTTCTTGCGAAAGAGCTTAGAAGTGTATGTGGATGATTTATGTGCTCATTCCCAAGAAAGAAGATTTCACATCCCTGAGCTCAGACAAATCTTCAACAAGTGTAGAGAATATCGAGTGTGTCTGAACCCAGAAAAGTGTGTGTTCATGGTGCGTCAAGGTAAAATCTTAGGTCATATTGTTTCTAAGAATGGAATCTCAATAGATGAAGACAAGGTACGAGCCATAGCGGAGCTGCCAAGGCCAAGGAATGTTAAAGAGGTACAAGCCTTTATGGACCATTGTGGATACTACCGTAGGTTTATCCACATGTACGCGATCATAGTTAGACCCCTTTATGCATTGTTGTCTAATTTTGAGTGGAACGATGAGAATTCTTTCAATGAACTGAAGAAACTTTGTGCACAACACCAATACTGACCTCTCCTGATTGGAATAAACCATTCCATGTCCATGTGGATGCATCCAATCACGCCATAGGATGTGTGCTAGCACAACCCACATGTGAAGGAAACTTAGATTTCCCATAGCACATGCTAGTAGACAGCTCACCGCAGCTGAACGAAACTATACCACAACTGAGCGAGAGGGCTTAGGCATGGTATATGCTGTGAAGAAGTTTAGACACTATTTATTGGCCAACAAGTTCAAGTTTTTCACTGATCATAAAGCTTTGTTATATTTGGTCAATAACCCTTGCAATACTGGACGCTTAGTAAGATGGTTCCTCTTACTAATGGAATATGACTTTGAAGTTGTTGTCAGGAAAGGTAGAACCCACCTTCGAGCAGATCACCTTTCTCGAATCAGTTCAGGAGAGTCACCGCAAGGAGTGTCTGATGAATTACCCGATGCTTATCTGTTCAATTTAGAAGTTGTTCCTAAATGGGCAAATAAGTTGGTACCAGTCCTAACCTTTGGCCCTGCAAATAAGAATGTGAAAACATCACAAGAAGAAATTGTAAAATCACAAAAATAACACATACTGGCAGGAAGCATGTACAAACAAGATACTGAGGGTGTATTAGCTTGTTGTGTTGAGGACGATGAACATGGTATTTGGTTGCAACAAGCTCATGTAGGATTGCTAGGAAATCATTATTCAAAACAGCACACATTACAAAATCTGAAATGTTTAGGAGTGTATTGGCCTAGCATGGACAAAGAAATACATGAGTGGATTAAGAATTGTCCAATGTGCAGAGAGAGACCACCAGTGGAGCATGCCACCCTTTATCAAGTGTCATTAATTCTTGATTGGAGTGCTCCACTGGTAGAGTTTATGAGATCGGGAACCTTACCCAAAGAGGCTAGTCTAGCAAGAAGACGAAGCATGGAGCAAGAGGCTCAGGACTATGCTTTAGTTGGAAACAACTTATATTGAAGAGGCAAGGATGGTTATCTAAGATTGTGCGTTCACGAATCAGACTATTTGAAAGTCTTAGAAACTGCACACAGCGGTGTTGCAGGTGGACACTTTAGTCCTGATCGAGTAATCAAGACCATTCTATTCTTAGGACTTTGGTGGCCCACTCTTCATATGGATGCTCATACCTATGTGAAGAAATGTGACACATGCCAATGTGCACAATATCCAGTTAGAAAAGACGAGATGCCTTTGAGGCCAATGATGGGAGGGCGTGCATTTTTGAAGTGGGGCATAGACTTCATAGGTCCTATTAACCCCCCAGCTAGAAACTCCCATGTAGAGTATATTATTGTAGCCACAGATTAACTTACAAAGTGGGTAGAAGTGAAAGCCACAACAAAGAATGATGCTCAGACTACGGCTAAGTTCTTATTCGAGAATGTCTTCACGAGATATGGGCTACCAATAGAGTTAGTTAGCGATAGAGGCACACACTTCTTGAATGAAGTCATTGAAAATCTTCTCCAAGAATTCTTGGTGATACATAAGAAGTCTGCCCCTTATCACCCACAAGCTAACGGACAAGCCGAGAGCACCAATAAGATCCTCTGTAACGTATTGACAAAACTCGTAAATAATAAACGCTTTGATTGGGACAAACAACTTCATCATGATGTTTGGGCTTATCGAGTTGCCTACAAAACGGTACTCAACACCACCCCATTTCAGATGGTCTTCGGACAAAATGCGGTTCTACCATTGGACTTCCTCATCCCAGCCTTAAAAGTAGCACAAGAGCATAAGTGGAATGGACATGCATTGTCCTCTAGGATCTTTGATCTAGAACGCTTAGGTGAGACAAGGCTACACGTGGTGGCATGCATCTATGCTGCAAAGAAAAGACAAAAGGCATACTTTGATGCACACATCAAAGATAAAGGATTGGAAGAAGGAGACCTAGTGCTGGTTTATACGCTAAAGCAACATGCTCGTAAGTTGGAAAAAAGAGGATATGGACCCATGATCATTAATAGAATTTCCACTAGCGGTGCAGTTCAATTGGCCACTTTAGAAGGAGATACCTTGCCAAACTATATTAGTGGATGTAGAGTCAAGTTATACCAAGAACCTCTTACAGAGGATATGCTTACGAGACTCAACACTGCTAAGAAGCGAAAAGACGAGGAGTTAAGGGTGAGGGAAGAAGCACAGGCAGAGGCCAGAGAGTGTATTAGGCGAAATAAGTTAAGGTGACTAGGCCTAGATGTCAACTCAAAAGCCCCAAAATATCACATGGATATGTGCCAAAAATCGGGCATAGCTACTTCTCAAGTCATTGACCGACGTCCCTTTGTGACCATAGAGATAAGACAAGGAAAGGGTGCCAGGATTGTGAAAGCATTGATTGACTCAGGTGCAGCAAGTAGTGTAGTTAGACTATCCTACTGCCAAGACTTGCAGTTGAACCTCAATCCCATAGAAGCTTATCTCATAGGATTGGGAGGTGTGGAAACCCCTTGTTTGGGCGAGGTGGAACTTCCCATCTACCTTCAAGATGTTCCAATGGAAGTCAAAGTGCTAGTGTGTCAAGATGAGAACCTTACATAACCATTTGTCTTGGGTCAAGATTGGATCTATGACCATGCAGTTAACTTAAACCTAAGAAGTCAAATTCTTCAAGTTTGGGTACATGAACAATGCATTACATTAGAATTAGAGAATTGCATGCTCATAGATCATGGCACCACACACTCTCTTAGTTCCTCTAAGACTAATCTTCATGAGCAAGATGTTGTATGTGTCAAAAGCTCTATGATCCAGAAGGACTCAATCATGGAAGGATCGATGCAAAGGCAAGCAAAGCCTCCTTTTTCGAAGAGTAAAGCATCCCCAGTAGTTCAACCTAAGAAGCAAGCATAACAATTCAAGACAACTGCTATAGCAAATGGAACGACACCCTTAAACAAGAAAGCAGTTCCGAGCATGAAGCAGATCTGGGTACGCAAAGGAGATCAACCACCAGCCTTGCCCCCACAAATCCCATCCAGGAAAGCCAAACAGGCCAGAAGACGAAGGAAGAAGCTCGAACAAGCTCAACCATAAGGTATCCAACAAGTTTGGGTGCCTAAGCAATTAGCTGCAGCTCAACAAGGGCGATTACAGATGTGGGTACCTAAGAAGCTCTTACATCCATAGAAACCTATGTTCTCCCACATGCGAAGGGTCTCAACAAAGAAGCCAAAAAGAGAAAAGGGTAAGAACCGCGTACAGAGACCGAAAGAAGATCAAATCACTTCTTCGGCAATAGTAGGAAGACATGCAAAAAGGCTATGGGTTTGGAAGCCAAAAGTACAAGTAGCCTCCACCAAACCAAAGCGCCAACCACACTGGATACCACATTTCATAAAGCATTCAAAGAGGAAGATGCCTGAAGTGATCTCTACAGTGCCAAATGCTATTCTAAAATGGACCCCAATAAGGAGCATTACATCAGTTCAAGACCCAATGGATACCTCCACCAAAGCCGACATCAACATCTACAAGTAACATCGAAAACCTCGACGAGCGACAACCATGTTGTTAGCAGTGGACAAGGGAGAGAAGGCACAAGCAGACAAGGGAGTCAACGAAGATCGGGCAAGTAGGCCAACAATTTTCTTCAGAAAGAAGCACTTATGAACATTCACGCAGATTTAGCACTAAGGCAACCTTAATCTTTCAAAGCCTCTACACCCATTAAAAGTGATTATCATCACTAAGCACCATTGTAAATATCATTTCATCTTTTTGTAGCTCCATTTTGTGCAAGCCAAGGAGTCCTTGAGCTTGAGGAGCATTAGAAGTATCTACCTGCCAAATTTCGTATTTTTTAGATATCGTTTGAGCCCTCAAATAAGCCCTGGAACCTAATTTTTAACTAGGCCGGACACTAGGTCTGGACAGGGCCAAAACTTAGCCAAAAACTATAAAAAGAGCTAGAGAGCTCATTTTTGGGGGTTTTAGATTGTAATTGAAACGAACTTGTAAGAGCTATTGAAAGTAATCTAAAGAACTCCATTGATTCTTCCTCTTTGTCTTGCCGTGTGTGCGCGTGTGTGTATGTGTGTGCATGCTTGTGTGCTTCTCACTCACGCACTTGTGCCGCCACTTGCTCGAGGTCTTCATACCATCCTCACGTCTTCCCGGATTGACATTAAAGGAGGTGCTACTCATCACTGAGCTACACCAAATTTTGACGCCGTTGCCGGGGATCGAGCTTTGAGGACGAGCGTGTGATGGTAAGACGTAGAGTTGACGCGTTGGAGTTGTAGGTATTTTCTTCACTCTCATCGATTTTCTTTTACTTTCTTCACCATTTTCATCACCATCATCATCATCACCATCTCCCACCTCCATCTCCATCATCGCGACAATTTTCAGTTTTGATCATATCACCATCTCCACCTCATTTCCTCCATTCCACTTGTGAGAGAGAGCGAGAGAGCGATATTGCTTGCACTGTTTTTGCATGTTGTTGTGATTCTTGCAGGTACTGCCATCATCATCATCCCCAGCACGCTGCGCGCAGGTACGAAATTCGACGCAACTGTCTCGCGGTCGCAGGCTTCTGTCGATCGCGACTGACAGAAATTTTTGACTTTTCACAAAAGTGTGTACACCACTAGAACAAGCACAAGGAGCACATTCCAAAACACTAAAAACAGTAGAAAAATTCCGAGGTTTTCTGTCAATCGCGATCGACAGCCTCTGTCAATTGCGACCGACAGACCCTGTCAATCGCGACCGACAGACCCTGTCAATCGCGACCGACAGACCCTGTCAATCGCGATCGACAGACCTCCACGATCGACTGACTGCCACGTAGGACCCTGTCAATCGCGATTGATACCGTCGATCGCGATCGACAGCCACGACCGACACCTCTGTCAATCGCGATTGACACTGTCGATCGCGATTGACTGAAATTCCACGATTGATTGACTTTTGCGCGTAGCCACGTGTCCATCGCGACTGATAGGCCCCCGATTGACTGAAATCACGGCGAAAAATCCGGAAAACGTGTCGATCGCGATTGATACTGTCGATCGCGATTGACAGCCACGATCGACTCTATCGATCGCGATTGACACCGTCGATCGCGATTGACAGCCCCGACGGACACCTCTGTCAATCGCGATTGACAGACCTGTCGATCGCGATTGACAGGCTTTTCGGCCAAAAAAATTAGGGTTTTTTATTTCAAAATTTGGGGCAATTTTGGGGGCACAATAGTCAATCCATTAGCATTTTTGAGGTTCCTACACTTGTGTCTTGGAGAAAATCTTAGGATCTGTCAGCCAGTTGAATCCTGTTTTAACCCCCTAAACCCTGAACAGTCATAACTTTTCCATACGAAATCCATTTTTTGAGCTCTTGGGCTTGTCGGAAAGCTCGTGACATATACTACAAGCCCTCAACTGTTTTTTATAAAGATAATGCGTTCATTTTCAGATAGGGTATT
This sequence comes from Ceratopteris richardii, assembly GCA_020310875.1. Taxonomy (NCBI): domain Eukaryota; kingdom Viridiplantae; phylum Streptophyta; class Polypodiopsida; order Polypodiales; family Pteridaceae; genus Ceratopteris; species Ceratopteris richardii. The sequence goes on from CM035407.1 coordinate 8,976,646, forward strand.
TTGAAGTGGACCATACTCAGGGGGATCAAAGTCAGGGATCTCTAGAATTATTTTCCAAAAAATTCATAGTGAAAATTGGTGTTGTGCTACCTGAATGAAAATCATTGGTTCTGTCTTTGGAGTTTAAGTCTTGAGCTAACTTTGGAACTCTTACAGATCTATTGAGAGCATCGCAAGGCGTTTTGAGCAAGTGTAAGTGCAAGTTTGGGAACACACTTCTTGGGCATTCAAAGGCAACCAAGCAGGAAATAAAAAGGTTGGAAATTCTCAACTCCCCTTGTCAATCCCTAGCTTAAGCTAAGAACGACGAGAGGTAGGAGTAAGTCAGAGCGACGATAGGCAGTTATCAAGTTGAAGACTACCTAAAAACTCAAGTTCAAGTTAAAAATTTAATCTCTGTACTGCCGATAACATAAAGGAAAAGAACCTAACGTGGAACGATCAATTGCAAGTGCGAAACAACATTCAAACATTCCTGACGACGTGATATTAGACAAGAACTCAAACGTGATAAAATAACTAAAAAGAATCAAGTGACTGGTACCAATTAATCGGCAACGAGGTTGTACTCTGAAAAAAATTGGGCTAATCAGTTAGGCATATGAACCTTAGATCAGGACGACATTTAGCAAGGGAAAGACAAAGCCTTAGGTCTTCAGAGGCTAGTGTCAATCACACTGCAAGGTCTTGGGCCCAGCAGTTGAGCCACCACTCATACTACCCTAGCTCTGAGACCAGTGAGTCAGAAATGTCTCAAGGCATGGACAGACCTACGGGAAGTTCAGGAGTGCCTTATTTGTACAGGGTAGAAGGCCCTTACAAAACACAGCTGGAATATCTTAGGACCAACCGATTAGGTGCTAGCATCTATGAGGACGGCCTAGGAAGATCTGTGGTCCAGATTAAAAACCCTGACCAATCCATAGGACTAGAGCACCCAGCTGTCAAGTTTGAAAATGGTGCATACCTGGACAAAGAAGGAACTATATATGTAGTCACTAGTCACCCTGATAGGACAGATGACTTTGGGAACGTAATCTCAGAAGCGGACTTAGGGGACCTGGAACAAGGGAACATGGGTGCGGAACCTAGAACCCCTCGAGGTAAATCAGTTCTCACTAGGATTATCACACCTGAATGGGTCCCCCAAGACAACAAGAGCATAGAGTTGCTCCTCAATCGAGAAACTGATGAAGCCTTTTGGAGGTATAAATCCAATCAGCCAACTGATATAGGAAATATCATGATCTATGAGTTCAAGGATCCGGATAGCCCAGGCAGAGTGACCTACTTAGATCATGCTTCAGAACGGATCTTTGTGGTGACAGAAAATGATAGGCATGCTTACACTTGGAAGGGTGAATTTATTTTCCCTCAACCAAGATCAAATGTATCCTATGGTCACCCTGGGGCTGGAACTTCCCAAGCTCATGGTACGCAAAGAGACAGAAGTAGAGATAGACCAGAAGTAAGTTTTGCCAACCCAGTGGGCAGAGAAAGAACGAGAACAGAGACGAATAGGGTAGAACCTGAGATGCATAGAGCCCACAGGAACCAAAGAAACGTAGATGGATTCCCTCTGCCGAGGCCTAGAGAGCACACAAGAACTTTGAGACCCACCCAACTAGTTAAGTCCATGAAGAATTACTTTGACGGCACAGGAGATCCCTATGATCATGTGGCTGAGTTCAAGCAAGTCTTGAGAGCTGAACAAGTGGAAGATCTGTTCACGCAGTACAATGCCTTCGGTCTAACCCTTAGGAACACAGCACTTACATGGTTTCAACCATTAGATGAGCGTCAGTTCAGGAGCATAGACCAACTCCTAGAGGCTTTCATTGTAGAGTTCTCTAAGAGCGGCATAAGACACAATACCTCCTCCTTGATTCACAGCTTCAAACAGACCCCCCAAGAGACTGTCAGATTGGCCGGAAGGAGATTTAGACAATATCTTGAAAGGTGCCCTATTTCGGAGCTACCCACATCTGCTAAACAAGTAGCCTTATTCCTTGATGGATTGCTGAGTACGAAATTGAGATCCTATGTGTATCTGAAGGACCCTAGGACTATAGAAGAGTGTGTACGCATGTGCATTGACATTGAAGATAACCTAGGGGAAGAGCTAGAGCTTTCCAAAATCTACAAAGATTCAGATAGTGCTTCTAGTCACTCTTCCACGCAATCCACGTCGATTGAGGAACTCGCAGAGAAAGTGGCACAAAAACTAGGCGTCTCTAGCAAACAAATTCCAAGGTTTGCCCCTGTGAAAAGGTGCTATACATGCGGTGGTGACCATATGGCGAACGTCTGTCCCGTTATGGCTCAACCCCAAGTTAACCCTAGTAGCCAGTACTGCACCATAGAACGGAAGTACACAAACCATACTGCGCAAGATTGCCCATACAACAAGCAGGCAGTTAGGCAACCCTACCCTCAGCCCTACCAACAAGGCAGATACCAGAACCAGTACCCTCCACCGCCACAATATGCTAGACCCCAACAAACCTACCAACCACAATATCAGGCCCAACAGAGACCCCAACCGGTGCTAGCTCAACAGCCTCCAAACCCCACTAACGTGATTCCAGTAAAGTATGCTGTTGCAGAAGAAAACCTGAATAGGGCCATAGTACCAGTAACCCCATTGATCTCAGAAAGTGACCCGAGTGACCATAGCTTTGATTCTACACATGTCGATAGTCCCCAGGCTTACTACATGCAGTCTCCAGAACATGGTGAGTCCTACTATAGTGAAGAACCGAGTGAACCTAGTTGGGAGTCGGATTACACGAATGTCATGTATGCAAACCCCAACCCTAGACCTCAACCTAGGCAGGTACGACCACCCTTTCCTAGAGGACCATGCTACCGATGTCAGGGGGATCACTTCATTCGTGATTGTCCCTTACCTCCACTTACACAAAATCAGTCCGTGACGATCCAAGGCTTTTGCCAAGATTGTGGAAAAGAGCATCTCTTACGAGATTGCCCAAAGAACCCCAATAACATGCCAAAAATCACCCCTATCAACGTTGTTGGGTTAGTGGTAGACTCCTCAGGAAGTGTCACTTCCACTGCACCCGTACAGGTAGTCACTAGAGCTCAGGCATTGCAGCAAAACCAAGAGGCAAGCCAGGAAAAGGGCCCAGAGGCTAGTGAAACCGAGAGTGTGACAAAGAAAAGGACTAGAGCTTGGAAAGATAGTAGGGAAAGAATGAAAAGACAATGGGCTAAAAAGATGAGTGAACTCGAGGAAAGCGTAAGGGAAACAAGAGCCAGAATAACCGAACTCACAACTCAAACTCACTCTCACACTACTCCACCACCACCACTCCCATCTCCATCCGAACCACCACCTCCCCCACCGCCTCATCAAATCCCACCACCCCCTAGAGTAGGATCAGTCCTAGCTGACCCCACTCCCGAGGACCTAAACATGATGCTTAAAGCATATCAGGCCAGAATCCAAGAAGGGCCAACCATAACCGATCATGAAAAATGCTACCCTAGAGCCGAACTAGAGCTTGAACGAACAAAGATTTGTGCCAAAATGGTGGAATTGGCTCAGACCATGTTTGAAGCCAGTCGCCTATTTAACATTTCTAGTTCAGCTAAGACGCAGTTACACTTTGATGGACTACTAGAAAGAATAGAGATGCTAATTGCACAATCAGAGAAGGAACCTGCCCCTCAAAGAAGGGAAAGGGCGAGAGAACGGATAAGTCAGCCTCTTCAGGAAGCCCACGTGCCTCCTCAAGAAGCTTATCTTCCCCCCCAAAAGGCAGATGAACCCCCCTCGAAAGCTTACGTACCTCCACAGGTTGCCTACATCCCTTCTCAGAGAGCGTATGAGCCTGTTCGGAAGAGTAATAGAATAAATAATCCTCCCCAGGAAGCTTGTGCTCCAGCCATCTTTAAGAACAAGGAGAGAGCCAATGAGAGAATAAGCCCTCCTTCCCAGGTTGCTTATGTGCCTAATTCTACGGAGCCAGACACTTCTTCTTCTATGAATCGGTTTGCACCAGATTTCCTACGAGAGATTCAAGAAGACAAATGGGATAACGAAAGTGAGGTCGCCCCTCCATTTGAACTTGTGGACGATGCACACGACCAATTCCCACAAGACATCCCATCCATTTACGGGGAACATGAGAGTACTCAGTCTCATGAGAGATTGGACTTTGAGTCTAATTCCATACAAGAGCTACCCCACTTCACAGGCCCATGGGAAGCAAAGTCCACATGTATGAGAGCACCCACAGTCATGGTAAGGAACGATGACTCGGTCATATCAAGGAACACGGAGGTAGTAAAGAACACCAAGGTGCAGCGCGATTCCACTTTGGAAGAACTGCCCAAGGATAGACCAGAAGCGCGAAAATATGTAGCCAGTCAGGTAACTGAAGTTGCAAAACCTTGTTCCAAGGGAGGATCCCATAGGACAGTGCCAGAAATTCCCTTGGACAAGATAGGAGATATGTGTGAAGGTGAAGAAGGGAACACCTATCTTCCCATCACCTACCAGGACTACACCACAAAGGCAATTTTGGACTCAGGTGCAGGAGTTGCAATTGCCACTACTTCCCTTTGGAAGCGTTGGGGCAAGCCAGCACTCAGGCCAATGAGAATGAAATTGCAGATGGCCGATGGTCATATTGAAAGACCCCTAGGATTGCTCGAAGGAATAACTCTCACCACTTGTGGTGTCGAGTTTGAGCATAGTTTTGCTATATGTGACTTCAGCAAAAATCATGCCTATGAGATGATTTTGGGAAGACCATTTATGCGACAGTTGCAAGTAGTACAGGATTGGGGAACCAATTCTTTGTACCTGCAGCACTTAGGTGTTACGACCAAAGTCAATCTCAAAGATTACTCTCATAGGGATGTACCTCCTATCCAGTGGAATCCCATCCATAGAGCCAAAGATGATACAGAATCGGTGCATTCCATAGGGTCTGGATCCTCATGGATGCATGAAGATACTCACTTATGGATGTGCAAGGTAGCAGTAGAGGAAGAGAAGAGAGAGAAAGCCAGAGAGGTAGGTGCGAAAGAGACCCATAGATCAATTCAAGACCCAGCCTATGCACCTGTAGTCTTTCCAGATGAGGAATTTGAACCCCATGGCTGGGCAGAAATTTTAGCAAAAATGGACGTAGCCATCAATGAAGAACAATGGACACCTCACTGTGATGAGGATGGCTATGACATTTCAGTCTTCTCCATAGAGCCGATCAGGGGAGAGGCAGTTCTAGAAGAATGTGAACCTAGCCCTGATGCATTTGAGGATGCAAGTGACTCCGATCTAGAGTCAATCATTATGGACCCACCATTTGCATCAGATGAAGAATACTTCCATGAAATAGAATTTCAACCCCAGAGGCATGGAGAGGTTACAAATGATGTAAGATTAGCAACACATATGACCCCGAAGGAAGAAGGAAAGAAACGAAAGAAGAAAGAAGTTTCACCAGAGGAGGAAGAATCTTTGTTTGAGGTCCCAGAAAATTTTAAGAAGTATGAGATAGATGACAGGAGAGTCATGATAAGAATGCCTAAACGAGAAGCACAATCAGGAGAGGCCTATGATAACAAAGAAACCACCAAGAAAATAGTAGTGGCCATAGAAGAAGGAGAGGAGAGATGCACGTATATAGGCCATGACCTGACAGAAGAAGAAGAGCATGAATTGATTATCTTGCTAAGAGAATACAGAGATGTATTCGCTTGGAGTTACAAGGATTTGAAAGGTGTTGACCCTGACATATGCTCACACACCATCCCTATGACCTCAGATGCTAAACCCTCTAAGCAAAAACCTTATACATATAACGATAACTATGCTGCTAAGATCAAGGAAGAGATAGATAGACTGGTCGAAGCTGGATTTATCTATGAAATTGAGCACACTGAATGGGTATCCCCCATCGTAGTGGTGCCCAAGAAGAATGGCAAACTGCGTGTGTGCATTAACTTGAAAAAGGTTAACGCCGCCACGATTCGAGATAACTATCCGCTTCCCATCACAGAACATCTCTTAGAAAGAGTGGCAGGCAAGGAAGTGTACAGCTTCCTTGATGGATTTTCGGGCTACAATCAAGTAGCCATAGCTCCAGAGGATCAGCATAAGACAGCCTTTGCCACAGAATGGGGCATTTTTGCTTTTCGAGTAATGCCATTTGGGCTTACCAATGCACCAGCTACCTTCCAGAGGTTGATGTGCCATGTGTTTAAGGAGTTCCTGAGGAAGAGTTTAGAAGTCTATGTTGATGACCTTTGTGCTCATTCCAATGTTAGACAAACCCATATTCCTGAACTCAGACAAATCTTTGACAAATGTAGAGAATATCAGGTCTGCCTGAACCCAGAAAAGTGTGTTTTTATGGTCAGGCAAGGCAAGATTCTAGGACACATAGTGTCAAAGAATGGCATATCTACCGACGAAGAAAAGGTGCGAGCCATAGCAGAGCTACCTAGGCCAAAGAATGTCAAGGAAGTACAAGCTTTCATGGGGCACTGTGGTTATTACCGACGATTTATACACATGTATGCTGTCATTGCAAAGCCCATGTACGGACTTCTGACAAACTTTGAGTGGACGGATGAATGTGAGAATTCCTTCCAAGAGCTTAAACGAAGATTATGTTCAGCACCAATCTTGACCACACCAGATTGGAATAAGCCATTCCATGTTCATGTGGATGCATCCAATTATGCCATTGGATGTGTGCTTGCACAACCTACTGGTGAAGGTAATATGGATCTTCCAATTGCCTATGCCAGTAGACAGTTGAATGCGGCTGAACGGAATTACACCACTACAGAGCGCGAAGGATTAGGCATGGTATATGCAGTCAAGAAATTTAGACACTATTTGCTTGCAAATAAGTTTAAATTTTTACTGATCATCAGGCATTGTTATATCTTGTAAACAAGCCATGCAATACAGGAAGATTAGTAAGATGGTTTCTCTTGCTAATGGAATATGATTTTGAGGTTGTGGTAAGAAAGGGTAGGACTCACTTGAGAGCAGATCACCTCTCTAGGCTCACATCAGGAGAAGCCCCACAAGGAGTGTCAGATGACCTTCCTGATGCCTACTTGTTTAATTTGGAAGTTGTACCACAGTGGGCCAAGCCATTGGTACCAGTATTGACATACGGGCCTAATCATCCAGTAATAAACACTCGGAATAGAGAAGTTGTAAAAGCCCAAAAGTACCACATCATGGCAGGAAGCATGTACAAACACACAGATCAAGGGATCTTGGCTTGTTGCGTAGAAGAGGATGAGTACGCTAAATGGTTGCAATTAGCACATGTAGGTGCACTAGAGCAACATCATTCAAAGCAACGAACTTTACAGACCCTAAAGAGACTCGGAGTACATTGGCCAACTATGGAAGCTGATGTCCAAAAGTTGTGCAAGGAATGCCCAATCTGCTGCACTAAACCACCAGTGGAACACGCCACTCTGTATCAAGTATCCATTGTACCAGATTGGAGCGAACCTCTCGTATCCTTCCTGAGGACAAACACATTCCCTCCAGACATGACTCTGGCTAGGAAAAGGAGTTTAGAACAAGAAGCCCAGGATTACTCACTCATTGGTGATAATCTATACAAACGCGGTAAAGATGGTTACCTGAGACTATGTGTCCACGAAAGTGAATATTTGAAGATCTTAGAAACTGCTCACCAAGGTGTAGCAGGAGGACACTTTGGACCGGATCGGGTGATCAAGGCAATACTATTTGCGGGCTTCTGGTGGCCTACCCTTCACATGGATGCACATACCTATGTGAAACGGTGTGAGGTCTGTCAGAGGACTTAGTATCCTATACGCAAAGATGAGATGCCATTGAAACCTATGATGGGTGGACGTGCATTCTCTAAGTGGGGAATAGACTTCGTAGGTCCTATTAATCCCCCAGCTAAGGGTTCTCATGCGGAATACATCATTGTTGCGATAGATTATCTCACCAAGTGGGTAGAGGTAAAGGCTACGACAAAGAATGATGCTCAAACAACTGCCAAATTCTTGTTTGAGAATGTATTCACAAGATACGGGCTACCTATAGAGCTTGTAAGTGATAGAGGCACTCATTTCTTGAATGAAGTGATTGAAAATCTACTCCAAGAATTCTTGGTAATACACAAGAAGTCTGCCCCTTATCACCCTCAAGCTAATGGACAAGCTGAGAGCACTAATAAGATCTTATGCAATGTACTGACGAAATTAGTGAACACTAAACGCTCTGATTGGGACAAACAGCTACACCATGCTGTTTGGGCATACCGAGTTGCCTACAAAACGGTACTCCAAGCCACCCCCTTTCAAATGGTATTCGGTCAAAACGCTGTGCTACCCTTGGATTTCCTGATTCCTACGTTGAAAGTAGCACAAGAGCACGAATGGACAGGCCATGAACTCTCCTCTAGGATTTTTGACCTTGAACGATTAGGAGAAACACGACTGAGAGCCGCTGCAGGAATATATGCAGCCAAGAAGAGACAGAAGGCATACTTTGATGCCCACGTAAAGGATAAGGGTTTGAAAGCAGGAGATCTAGTTTTAGTTTATACACTGAAACAACACGCAAGGAAGCTAGAAAAGAGAGGCTACGGACCAATGATCATCAATAGGATCTCCACGAGTGGTGCAGTACAATTAGCCACATTAGAGGGTGATGTTCTCCCTAACTATATTAGCGGTTGTAGAGTCAAGTTGTATCAGGAACCCCTCACAGAGGAAATGCTCAGCCGACTCAATACTGCTAAGAAACGCAAAGAGGAAGAAAAGCGCATTCGAGAAGAGGCTCAAGCAGAAGCTTTAGAACGCATCAGAAGGATGAAGTTACGAAGGCAAGGCCGAGATCAGACTAGAGCAAATGACTATGCAGATCAAGGATGTCCCATGGCCATGTGTGAAGTTGCAGGAACAAGCTCGCATAGAATAATCGATAGACGTCCTTTCATAACCATAGATATGGGACGAGGAAGGAGTGCAAGAACCGTAAGAGCCTTGATTGACTCAGGTGCAGCCACTAGTGCTGTTAGAGTGTCTTACTGTCAAGAGTTGCAGTTAACTGTCAATCCTGTGGAAGCATATCTCATAGGATTAGGAGGCGTGGAAACCCCTTGCATGGGCGAGGTGGAACTTCCCCTCTACATTCATGATGAGGCAATGACAGTTAAAGTACTAGTGTGTCAAGATGAGGACCTCACGGAACCCCTTGTCTTGGGTCAAGACTGGATCTATGACCAAGCAATCAACTTGAACCTAAGAAGTGGACTTCTTCAGGTGTGGGTCAATCATAGTCGAATTACAGTAGAGTTAGATAATGGAGCACTCAAGGAACTAGGAAAGGCACAGACTCCTGGTCCTTCCAGGGGTACACATGAAGATGACCATGCTGTTCTTGTTCAAAACCATGTGTTGCAGAGGAATGATATTTGCAAAAAAGGAGTCAAGGATGCAACGGAACTCCCCTCTTTTCCAAAGGCCAGAAGGAGGCAGCAACCAACGGTGGATCAAAGGTAGAAGAAGCAGAGTACTATCTATATCCGAGATCAAAAGTACCTGCGCAGCAGAATGTCCCAGGAAGTAAACCAAGTGTGGGTGCGGAAAGGCGAACACCCGGTTGCACTCACGACAACCACACGAGCAAAGCCTCTTACTAGTAACCAACAACATGACTCCACTAAGAAGTTTGTCAGAAATTCTTCTACTAAAGTGAAATCCATTTGGGTGCCCAAGAAGTCGATGAAGGCTAGCCCACAATCAAGACAAATTTGGGTGCCTAAGGCTTGCTTGAGGGCACAAGTAGTTACGCCGAGGCCACAACCTAAACAGCATAACGCAGCTACACGTACTGCCCGTATTCACTCGTTCTCAACGCTCAAGAACACACCAAGACCCAAGAGCGTGCATGTAATCAATTGTAAATGGGTCCCTAAAAAGCCTCATTTTCAAACCGCGACACCGAGAAAGCTCTCTAGAGTCTCTACGAAACCGAAAGCAAAGCCCATCCACTGCATTTGGCAGCCTAACACCTGTAATAAACCCCCCGACCCCAATTTGTAAATTCATCCCCACTTGCTAACTTCATTAGTCTCCTAGGATTACCCAAGCATTAACCACACACACGTGCACCGAACACTTACTAACCCATTATTCGCTCCCGACCCTTATGTTAATATTGTGATGGGAACAACGGTCCTCACTGGTCCTGTACAATATTAACACCTGTTTGTATATTCTCACAGAGACAGACAGCAAGAAGTAAAATGGCAGATACAGTAGGAACTAGCTCCCAGGCAGGCTCCAGCCCACAAGTGGTGGATATCGAAAGTCTTCCAGTCGAGGAGGAGTTAAAGGAAAGACCAGCGGCATTACGGGCATTGCACGCAATACCAATTCAGAATCCCCCGCAGGGACACACAATGCCGGTGGGCAAAGCCTCACATTGGTTCAGTGATGTTGCTGGCCCCCTGGGTGAAGGCACGTATATGTGGGAATCCGAAGTCGAATTCAATGGACGATGGGGCCGATACCATTTCTTTACCAGGGAATTTGAAAGGCTGCAAAATAACGAAGGACTTAAGCCGATCTGGAAGAAGGCAGGGCTTTATGACTACTTCAAGTCCCAACTACCAAAGCCAGATTTCCTCAGATGCTCATATCTAATTAGTACCCTCACCCCCAGCAAAGACAAGAAAGGATACAGCTCCTTTGTGCTCCCATCACTCACAAGGGGCAACGAGCTGAAGCATTTCCGCTTAACTATCAATCTGGTACGAGAAGCACTCGACATGCAGGGAATGCACATTCCAACAGAGAAAGAGACAATGGTTCCAGACAACATGAAGAACAGGAATCTGACAAAGCTGAAGGACATGGTTGCAATGACACCCACGATCGCCATCCACTTACGTATGGTCATGCAACATTTCGCCTTCCCCGCGCAGGATAGGTTTACAATGCCTCCCAAAAAGATCTGGTTTAGCCTCTACCTGGCGGATGCTTTTGAGTTGACCATCAATATGCCCCACTGGATTATCGACCAGATTCATATGGCTCATCAGAGATGGTATAAGAAGCAAAGATCTGTATTGTATGGTTGCTGTGCACTCACAATAATTGTATACAGATGTCTCGCCTATGATGTACCGGTGCAAAGGGCTCTGATCTGGTCCAGAGCACAGGAATTTCAACGACGATTGTCAGCCGTAGGGCCTCCCTCAAAGAAGATGCGAGGCACCGTCCAGATGCCTTGTGCACAAGCTCGCGGTGCAACCCTGACGCCTGAGACCACCCCAAGACTCCCCCGACGAGTGCAACCGTTTACTATCAGGCTACCCAGGCACAGCACAGATGGCCCCAATCTTGTATTTCCACCAGTACCGACTGATCTGGAATTCCCGCATGGGTTCACTCTAGAGGACTTAACTGACGAAGAAGTTGCAAGAATCATAGAAGCTGTAAATGCAGAAGTTGAAGAGGAGCAAGCCAGTGGACAGCACACTGCCCCAGACCAAGCACAGCCCGACCAACCAGACATAGTCAACGTGGACACTGAAGAAGAAGCTCATGGGCAGACACAGGGCGGACAATCAGAAGAAGAAGAACCAGAGTATGATCAAGAAGCCCTACAAGTACTAGAAGGTGCTCCCGCCTACACTAGCGCATTAAAGAAGCTTTACGATACAATGAACCGAGTTCAAGAGCAACACAGGCTCTCATTAGTTGCGGGTAAAGCTCTCATGAACCAGATTCTGGAGGAGGAAGGGGTGGACGAGCAATACCGTGCCACCTTGGAAATGATATCAGATGCTTTAGGAGTACCAGAAACGGTGCATACCGCACTAGTGCACTCACGAAGAACAGAAAGAAGATATGGAAGACGCCCCCCACGAACGGGAAAACAAATGAACGTATTAGGATCAGGACCACAAGGCACTCCCACAACCACTGGCACGGCACACACAGTTCACGACACCGAGGAAGCCCACACATCGAGTGCACCCCCATCACCTCCCTTGCCACCTTCTCCCCCACATCGACCTCACTCACCTCCCTCTACCACTGTAACCTCCACTGTCACCACCTCTGAAACCACTACACACACCAACGCACAAACCATCAGTCCACCCACGCACTCTACTCCCACTGAAAACACGAGTCTAACTACAGCCACGATCCACCGCACCACCCCCAGCTCACTTCCTAGAAGTTCACAATTACACACACCGCTATACACATTCACCACACTCACCGCTACCACAATTCCCATGTTCACAGTCACTCCCACCACGAACCCCACTTTCATGGAGGTATCACCCACCTCTGCACCTCTCCCATCCCCCATTTACCCACAATCTCCCATTCCCCCACCGCCCCCCTCACCCGTCCCCAGTACTGCATTCACAACCCCCTTTCCCTTTCCCTACCCCTCTGCATTCAATACTATTCCTCTCGGTAACCTATTTAATAATATGCATCAATGTATGGCCCAACTCCAGCAACATTACCAACACTTGGACGACCAACATACAAGGCTCTTCCAACGCCACGAAGATCTCCAAGAAAGATGTAGGGATCTTGAAGAGCAGAAGCAGCAATTAGAACAGCAGCACGTGACATTACAGGAGCAATACGCACAATTAGAAGCCAACCCACCTCAAACAGATGATGAAGAACGACGACATATGGACGAGCTGCTCCATTCTCAGATCACAGAGAACATGAAACTTCGACGGAACTTGGGCCTCCTCCACAAGCATATGTCGACCGCGTTAGAAGAGAATAAGAGATTACAGAAACAGAACGAAGAAAACCTGGAAGCGGCCATGGAGGGTTCCCCACAAGAGATTGACCCAGAACGATTCAAGGCGATACCCTCTGAGAATATGCAGGTGGTGTTAGAAACTCATGCAGACTTAATGGAGGCCCATGCCGCTTTAGAAAAAGAAAGAGATGAGTTACGAAGACAATTGGCCACTCGACAAACAGAACCCAGCCCGAGCATAACCGCAGAAGAAACAGCTGAAGAGGTCAGTAAACTCCGGGCCGAACTTGAGGAATTACGCAGCAAGGTTATGCAATATGAGCGTCAGCCCTCCCCTCTGGTAGACCCCGAGCCTGACGACCTGGTGCCAATTGAGGTAGAAGAAACATTTGAGGATCCCTATGTCCCGATGCCAACACCCGGAGGTAAGCGCACAGAACAGGGCATGGACACAATTGAGATCGAGGCACCGGAATGGATGCAAAAGTTAGAGAAAGTAGCCACGACGCATGATGACAGGGTGGCCGTCCAAATCGCATTGATGTCAAAATTGGAAGAGGTGGTAATAAAATCTGATTATTTCCAGAATCTTTCACACCATAGGTGGATCGGGCCATCGGATGATCTGTATGTACCTTTTTGCGTACTGATGGCGGATTATAATGCGGAGATCAAGCGCCACACCTCAAGGGAACCCACCTCTGCCACCCAATTTGCACCCGATGACATCCCAGAGAGTGCCAAGCAAGGACATATCCGGCAACCAACATGGAGAATTCGACTGCTCGAAACCTATCCGGAAATGGTAAGAACGTGGAACAACATGCCATTGTACATCAAATATAATCCATGTTATTGCCCTGTGTTCCGAAGGAGATCCTGGCCGGAGTACACACATACAGTGCTGACGATTAACGGATGCGAGAAGTGGCTAAATTACGTGTACTTCGCACCCCCTAAAGGCGCACCCACAATTGGCTATATGATTTCAACGATCCGGCATTGGGGGGCCCGTTTCAAGAATGTTCCTGATATCATGACTCAGATGTGCCTGAAAATTTTCGAACTTATGCTGGTCACCTTCAGGACCTTCAAAAATGTCAAGGAACCACATCTCTCAGCACTAGGATTTAATGAAGGGAACCAGGATCTTGTATACGACATGAGCACAACTCCATCGATCAATGTTGTGTATGCATGGCACGCTCGCATCAAATATCTACCGGCTTGTTTCAAACAAACGTTTGAAGAGATGTTTGTCACGGGATTCTGGGAATATCATTCCGAGATATTCATTCCCAGGCCATCCCATCTCTTGCAGTTGTTTGCAGTGGAACAAGCTCTCCACTCCGAAAAGCTACGTATGCCACATCCAGAAGTTCCTGGGCCGGTAGACTGGGATGCTCTTCTGACAGATTTGGCCAAAGGTTTGCGAATTGCTGAACATCATTTAGCACAGGACGTCGTCGAGTACTACATACAAAAACCCTCTCAACAAGGGTCTGTCAGGGACGACAGACGCGAGAGAGGGGGGGGTGTTAGCAGTGGACAAGGGAGAGAAGGCACAAGCAGACAAGGGAGTCAACGAAGATCAGGCAAGTAGGCCAACAATTTTCTTCAGAAAGAAGCACTTATGAACATTCACGCAGATTTAGCACTAAGGCAACTTTAATCTTTCAAAGCCTCTACACCCATTAAAAGTGATTATCATCACTAAGCACCATTGTAAATATCATTTCATCTTTTTGTAGCTCCATTTTGTGCAAGCCAAGGAGTCCTTGAGCTTGAGGAGCATTAGAAGTATCTACCTGCCAAATTTCGTATTTTTTAGATATCGTTTGAGCCCTCAAATAAGCCCTGGAACCTAATTTTTAACTAGGCCGGACACTAGGTCTGGACAGGGCCAAAACTTAGCCAAAAACTATAAAAAGAGCTAGAGAGCTCATTTTTGGGGGTTTTAGATTGTAATTGAAACGAACTTGTAAGAGCTATTGAAAGTAATCTAAAGAACTCCATTGATTCTTCCTCTTTGTCTTGCCGTGTGTGCGCGTGTGTGTGTATGTGTGTGCATGCTTGTGTGCTTCTCACTCACGCACTTGTGCCGCCACTTGCTCGAGGTCTTCATACCATCCTCACGTCTTCCCGGATTGACATTAAAGGAGGTGCTACTCATCACTGAGCTACACATGTGCTCCTTGCACAACCCTGTCTTCTACACCATTCAGGTTATGCATTTCCAAAGTATGCATTAATATAGGGCCACATTACACGGCCGTGCATAGACACACTTGAGAATCCCAGGCACAAGAGCACATTGACATATGTCAAATATTTTTATTGATACTAACCTTTGTCTTCTTGTTTTGTGACATTGTTTCGCAAAAAAAGAAAAAAAAAAGAGAGAGAGAAGGAAAAAAGAGAGAGAGAGCTTGTTCCAAGGATTGGCTCATGGAACATGAATGAGTCATGCTTAGTTGAAGGTGGAACCATTGATTATTAGACATTTATCAGCTTCGATAGAAGTGTGCCTCGGTTAGCAGATGATATAATTGCTACTTTATCTGGTAGACGTAAAGAACTAGAGAGCTCATTTTTGAGGTTAGCTTGTTAGAGAATAGAGCTTTGTAAGAGAACTCTTTTTGCAATCGAAGTTTTCCATTGTTCCTCTCTTTGATCTTACCTTGTGCGTGTGTGTGTGTGTATGTGTGTGCATGTTAGTGTGCTTTCACTCATGCACTTGTGCCTTCACTTGCTCGTGGTCTTCATACCGGTCCTCACGTCTCCGCGGATTGACAAGTAAAGGAGGTGGTGCTTACGCTTGAGCTACAGACATTTGATATGAAGGATTTGGGGGATGCCAAACATATTCTTGGCATGCACACTACTCGTGCATCACCATCGAATTACTTGAGAAGCTAGGTATTACCTTCCTCTCCCTCGTTCATATCTCCAATTCCTTCCACGTGTATTTTTGGTACTTTCTTATGTGAACCTCCTTGAGAGTGAGTGTTAGTTGTCTTTGGGAGCTGGTTTACTACATGCTTCCACAACTCAGGTTTGATTTTCAGCAATTCTTCTAAAGTGGGATGACACTGCACTTTAGTGTTTTTTATCACTTTCGCGTTTCTCGAGATCGCTGACTCTTCAGATCTGACTATTATGGTGGGTGCTCTCATACTAATAGATGTAGCTTCCCAAGATCCTATGAACTGGGGTAGTTCTTGTAAGGAATTAGATTCAAAATCCATTCATTCACTAAGCTAATCTTCCTCTACATCATCATAGATAGAGGCTATGTCTTGGGGAAATTGTTCCTGCAAGTCATCTATCTCTTGAATAGGAGGACGAGTTTCTTGCTCTTGTCTCCACTTCTCCTCTTGGATTTCTCTCAGAAACCCTTGTGAGTATTTATGTATGGAAGAATGGTTTTCTCGACACTTGAGACAATGATGGTGCATTACCTTTTTGTGTCTCTGGGACACTAGGGTCGTTCTGCAAACTCTTCTTTTCATTGCTCGATATCAAGTATTCTAACCTCTTCAATAGTTCTTGAAAATGTAACTCTGGCTTTGCTATGTTACTCCAATTGATATATCGAGAGGCTTCAAACATGGTTTGGGCTAATTCTACCATCTTCATGTAGAGCTTAGTTCTCTCAATTTCTAAGTCTTCCCTTGGATAGTTCTTACTCAATTCAGCTTCATGGGATCCTTCTCTTAATCTTTCCTGGTATGCTTGAAACATCATGTCTAGATTTTCAGGTACGGGTTCAGATAGAACTGGTCTTGGTCTCTAGTTCGGGTCTCTTGGTTTGACTCTTGCGAAGTTAATTCTAAGATTTTAGCTCTAGTTTCCTTTAGACTTCCTTCCAATTCATTTATCTTTTTACTCCATTTCCTCTTGATTCTTTCTCATGAATCCTTCAATGATTTAATTTTTCTTCCACTAGACTCTTCAACTTCTCTTGTCTCAGCTATTTTATCCAGGTTATGTTGTTGATTTTGCAATAGTGCCTGGGCTCTTGTTAAAGCTTAGATAGGCACATATGTAGGTGTGGATCCATATGAGGTATGTACAATACCTATCACATTTATGGATGTCACTTTAGAGGCATTAGCACAGTTCTTAAGGAAACTATTATGACATTCTCTTTATCACATTCTGTGCAAAAACCTTTTAATGACCACATGGATGTACATAAGAGGTATCCATAAAAGCGTACATGGTGTGTATGTGCTCAATATATGAAGTAAAATGACACAAAAAGGCTGAATGCACATCCCAAAAACTAGCCAACAACACCTACAAGTGTCTATCAACTCTGATGTTTTAGGCTCAAAAACCTGCATAAATTTGCAGCGCCTGTTCCTACCAAAATTGAAAACCTTTCAAGAAACCTATTGTTTTATGAGTGTGGCTGAAAACAAAGCCCCAAAGGTTGATATTTGTTGTCAGAGAAGTACAAAGAACACTCTTCTTGATGTTCTTGGACCTGTATGAAGAGAACTATGTGTGAAAGTACCCCAAAATGGGTCCAAAAGACATCCCAAAAATGCTTAAAAAACAGGCTTTGAAAGCAAAGAATGAAGCTTTGAGGGACCAAAACATGTTCAAGGTAATGGTAACCTTAGTCTTTCCCCTTTTTTAGACACTACAAGAGTGTAGCTTAGTGGCAAGAGATTGCCACGATTAAGCGAGCCGCGAGGGGAACAATACTGGGATGGGTGACCTCTCGAGAAGTACCAAGAACCTCTATCTTCCTTGATCATTGAGGTCCTCCCTTGTGTACAACCAACGGTGCCAAAGGTGACTTCGGTGACTTGAATCACAAGGTATGCCAAATTCTATGCCTTGGTCGCCACCTTAATCGAAAGCCTTTGGTGGGTGGACGGGTGCTCGCTTCGCTGGCACAAAAGGAACAAATTTTTGCATCAAAATGCTCTTATACCAATGAAGTATTTTGATGGTGATGCACCACAGTGTGCTTTCCTTCTAGAGATCTCCACAATGATATCCTCGAAGTAGGAAATCAAGCTCCTAGGTCTACACATGGTACTCTGCATAGAGGCTGCAAAATACATAGAAAAACATAGTACACAGGGAGCATGAACATAGACTTCTTATGTGTTACAAATGTAGTCAAACTTAGAGTCTATGGCTGACTGGGACACTATATGTTTTATTAAAGAACATATACAAAGAAGTGTCTGGTGTCCATTGGCCTTTCACATGGACACTAACGGTAACACCAATTTAGAGGGCTCTTTCGTAGAACAAAGTGCAACAATCTAAGCATAGGAAATATTTGTCTCCAGGATGAGGGGATCAATATCTTGTGCACATCCCACAGGTTCCACCTTGACACGGGATATATCTCCCGCACCACGAAGAGTAGTCAAGCCCTTTACACTCAAAATACCTAGGCAAATCACATATGGATCCAGCTTAATCTTCCCACCAGTGCCATTGGATCTAGAATTTCCTAGAGAAGTTCTCTTGGAAGAGATTACTATGTAAAGGTGCATTGTTCCATGTGTGCAACATTTCAGGATATGTCTCTAGAAGTTTCTGCCGCCATGTCGGTTGACAGATTTTGCCTTTTTGCGCCTCTGGAGGAAGGTCTTCGGGTTGGAATTGGGCTGCGAAGGAAGGTATCTTTCCTATGACTCTGTATTTCTGCATTATAATATGCCAAAATGATATAGTAAGGCCGGTATTGGAGTTCTGATGAGAGGATGAGGCGTCTAGATGAGGTTCTTCAAGTAATTGGATTGTAATACAGTTTCCTCTATAACTCTCATGGCCTGATTTTGCACTACTGTTCGCTTTTCATGTGAAATCCCCATTTCATCCACTTTTCGTAGCCATGGGGGTCGCGGTTCTTCGAACGTATCCTAACCTTCTTCCGTTTGTTGCCCTCCTGGGAAGGGTTGTGGGTCATATTCTTCTTCAATCGTTTGTTCCACAGGAATTTGTACTGTTTCTTCATCGATGGGAGCCTCTTGTGGGGAAGGTGGTCTTTCATATTGTAGTAGGCGTGCTTGTAATTCTGTGACCTGTTTCTGGAGATCTTTTAGGGCCTCTGAGTCAGTGAGAAGTGAAGCCCCGGAGGAGGTGGTTTGAGGGGTGGTCGTTGTGTCTTTTTGTTGTTTTTGCTTCAGTTGACCGAGTTCCTCTGATAACTGGTCATGTGCTTCAAGCAGCATAGTATAATCTTCCAAGATGATCTTAATATTGTCAGGGGTCACAACTTGAAACTTTGAGGGACTGATGGGTGCCCCAGGTGTGCTTTCGATAGCAGCTTCTAGGTTTTCCTGATTCTGTAGTTGCAGGTGTCGATTCTCTTCATGAGCGACTGCAAGGTGTCGTTTGAGTAGGGCCATATTTCGCTGAAGCTTTGAGTTGCGTTCCAGCTGTGTCTGTAGATGGTCTTCTACCACTTGTATTGCTTCCTGGTTTGTGTTCTGTAACTGTAATTCCAATAGGCTATGAGCCTCTTGTAGAGTTTGGAAGTGTGTATAAAGGCAAGCATTCTCCTCTTCTAGTGCAGCAAGACGATGTTGTAGCACCTCCGAGTGCTTCTGCAGTCGTACGTTATGTTGCTGGAGCTGATTGTACTCTGTCCTTAACTGTGATATACATGCGAGCATGGTGTCCAATACATTGCCTATGGATGAAGGTGTGGTTTGTACAATGGAAGATGCAAGGGAAGGGAATTGGGGAATGGGAAGAGTGAATGATGTGTCTAGTGGAGATGTGCGTATGGGTGAAATTGGTGGAGGGGGAATTGGAGAAGGTGGAAGTGTGGGGGGAGGGGGAGGTGCTGTGGGTGGTGAAATGTCCATACTTTCAGGAGGGGATGCAAGCGTGGTGTCGACCATGTATATTGAAATGGTAGGTGGTGTGTGTGAGAGAGTGGTGAATAAGTGGTGAGTGGATGGTGGCTCGTGGACACACACTCTAAGATACCCATCTTTTCCTCGTCTGTATAGATTATCTCCAATGCGAGTATAATCTAAAGCCTCCTGTTCTAAGCTCCTTTGTCTGGCCATATCATCTCCTGAGGGAATGTTTTTGTTCTCAGGAAGGCTACTAATGGTTCGCTCCAGTCTGGCACTAAGGACACTTGATAAAGAGTGGCATGTTCCACAGGCAGTCTAGTGCTGCAGATTGGGCATTCCTTGCACATTCTATGAACATCTACTTCCATAGTTGGCCAGTGCATTCCTAGTCTCTTCAATGTTTGTAAAGTTCTTTGTCTCGAGTAGTGTTGCTCTAATGCACCAACATGTGCTAATTGCAACCATTTCGCGTACTCATCCTCTTCCACACAACAAGATAATATTCCTTGATCTGTGTACTTATACATACTTCCTGCCATGATATGGTACTTTTGGGCCTTTACTACCTATCTATCTTGAGTGTTGACTACTGGATGTTTTGGCCCATATGTTAGTACTGACACTAAGGTCTTGGCCCACTGTGGTACAACTTCTAAATTAAATAAGTAAGCATCTGGAAGGTCATCCGATACTCCTTGTGGGGCCTCTCCAGATGTGAGTCTTGAGAGGTGGTCTGCTCTCAAGTGAGTTTTGCCTTTCCTCACCACAACCTCAAAGTCGTACTCCATTAGCAAGAGGAACCATCTCACCAATCTGCCTGTATTGCATGGTTTGTTTACCAAATACAATAGTGCTTGATGATCAGTAAAAAATTTAAACTTATTTGCAAGAAAATAATGTCTAAACTTTTTAACTGCATACACCATGCATAATCCCTCTCGTTCGATAGTTGTATAGTTTCTTTCAGCTGTATTCAACTGTCTACTCGCATAGGAAATTGGAAGATCCATATTACCTTCACCAGTAGGTTGTGCAAGCACACATCCAATGGCATAATTGGACACATCCACATGCACATGGAAGGGCTTATTCCAATTTGGTGTAGTTAAGATTGGTGATGAGCATAATCACCGTTTAAGCTCATTGAAAGAGTTCTCACATTCATCAGTCCACTCAAAGTTTGTCAAAAGTCCATACAGAGGCTTTGCAATGATGGCATACATATGTATGAAACATCGGTAATAGCCACAATGCCCCATGAAAGCTTGCACTTCCTTGACATTCTTTGGCCTAGGTAGTTCTGCAATAGCCCTCACTTTCTCTTTGTCAGTGGAGATGCCGTTCTTTGACACTATGTGTCCTAAAATCTTGCCTTGCCTAACCATGAAAACACACTTTTCTGGGTTCAGGCAGACTTGATATTCTCTACATTTGTCAAAGATTTGCCTAAGTTCAGGTATATGTTTGTGTAATGTTGGAATGAGCACAGAGATCATCAACATAGACTTCCAAATTCTTCCTCAAGAACTCTTTAAATACATGGCACATTAGTCTTTGAAAGGTTGCAGGAGCATTGGTAAGCCCAAATGGCATTACCCGAAAAGCAAATATACCCCACTCCGTGGCAAAAGCCGTCTTATGCTGATCTTCTGGCGCTATGGCTACTTGATTGTAACCAGAGAACCCATCCAGGAAGCTGTACACTTCCTTGCCAGCTACCCTTTATAATAGATGCTCAGTGATAGGAAGCGGATAACTATCTCTGATAGTGGCTGCGTTAACCTTCTTCAAGTTAATGCATACACGTAATTTGCCATTCTTTTTGGGCACCACTACAATGGGGGATGTTCCCCATTCAGTGTGCTCGATCTCATAGATAAATCCAGCTTCCACCAAGCAATTTATCTCTTCTTTGATCTTGGCCGCATAGTTGTCATTGTATGTGTATGGCTTTTGTTTAGAGGGTCTGGCCTTTGAGGTCATGGGGATCGTGTGTGAGCATATATTAGGGTCTACACCTTTCAGGTCCTTGTAACTCCATGCAAACACATCCCTATATTCTCGTAGTAAGGCTATCAACTCCTGATGGTGTAGTTCCTGTAAAGAATTAGACTCGAAGTCTAATCTCTCTTGAGATTGGGCACTCTCCTGCTCTCCATAAATGGAAGGAAGGTCTTGTGGGAATTGATCATGTGTGTCATCCACAAGTTCGATGGGAGGAGGAACTTCACTCTCTTTAGCCCATTTCTCTTCTTGAATCTCTCGCAAGAATTCTGGTGTGTATCGATTCATAGAAGAAGAGGTGTGTGGTTCAGTGGAGTTAGGCACATAAGCTTCCTTGGGAGGAATGCTTATTCTATCTGAGCATAAAATTCAAGCAATTAAAGCATTGTGAGGCCCCTACACAAATAATTCGAGAAATGCTATTTTCCTGTTAGTCTGTTTTAACCGTGTTTTGACCCCCAGAACCCTAAACTATCATAACATTTTCATACGAAATCCGATTGGGGTGATCTTGAGCTCGTTGGAAAGCTAACCTTCCAGAGGGTGAGAAAGCTGAGGGATCTCTAAGGGAATTTTCATAAAAACAAAGAAAAATTGTGTATGTGAATTACATGAATGGACATGGTTTGTTATGACAATCAAATTTAAATCTTGAGCTAACTTTGGGAATTTTACAGGTCCATTGAGAGCATCGAAGGGCATCCAAATCATGAGAGTACTGCAAGCTTGAGAACGAGTGTCTCGAGCACTCAAGTGTGAGCAAGGGATAAGAAACTTGAGGTTGGATCATTCTCAACCCCCTCTATCAATTCCTAGCCTAGGCTAAGTATGGATAGAGGTATTGATCAAATAGGGTGATGTTAAGCCCCATCAAGTACAAGAACCTGAATTTCTCAAGTGCAAGCATAAATTGTTTAGTTTTGTGACAAACTTTAAGGAGAAAGTATATAAATCAAGTGATCAAATTTCAAGTGCAAAAAACTCAATTGTTCCTCACGACGAGAACTATTGGACAAGAAGTGACATCCTAAGGAAATTAAAAAAAGAACAAGGGACTAATACAAAAGAATGTTGCAATGAGGTTGTACTTTGGAAAGTTAGGATAAAGGGAAAAGCATATGAACCTTAGGTCAAGAAGATACCTAGGCTATGATAGACAAAGCCTCAGATCATCTGAAGCTAGTGTCAATCATACAACAAGGTATTGGGCCCAACATTTGAGTGATTACCCATACGTTCTAAGTTTAGAAACGAGTGACTCTGAAATGTCTTATAGCGTACAAAGATCTGTAGGTAGCTCAGGAGCGACATACCTAGAAAAACTAGAGGAACCTTACAAAACTCAACTAGAATATATCAAGACCAATCGATTAGGTGCTCGCATCTATAAGGATGGTTTGAGAAGATCTGTGGTCCAAATTAAAAACTCAAATCAACCCATTG
This sequence comes from Ceratopteris richardii, assembly GCA_020310875.1. Classification (NCBI taxonomy): domain Eukaryota; kingdom Viridiplantae; phylum Streptophyta; class Polypodiopsida; order Polypodiales; family Pteridaceae; genus Ceratopteris; species Ceratopteris richardii. The sequence continues at coordinate 8,999,728 of CM035407.1, forward strand.
GAATAGAACATCCTGTAGTCAAATTTGAAAATGGTGCATACATAAATAAAGAAGGAACAATGTATTTAGTGACCACTCAACTAGACAAGAAAGACGAATTTGGCAACATAATCCCAGAGGCTGAAATAGGTGACATAGAGCAAGGGCACTTAGGAAGAAAGCCAAGAACCCCTTGAGGTAAGTCGGTCTTAACTAGGATACTCACACCAGAATGGATTCCCCAAGATAACAAAGGTGTAGAGTTGGTCTAGAACAGGGAGACACATGAGGCCTTTTACAACTTTAAAACCAATCAACCTAGTGAGGTAGGAAACATAATGATATATGAGTTTAAAGATCCTGATTCCCTAGGCAAAGTGGTCTACCTCGACAACACATCTGAGAAAGTGTTCATGGTGATGGAGCATGGTAGGCATGTCTACACTTGGAAGGGTGAACTTGTTTTCCCCCAACCAAGATCCAATGTCTCTTATGCTCACGAAGGAGCTAGAACATCCCAGGTGCATGGAATGCAAAGGGACAGGAGTAGAGATAGGTCTGAAGTAAGCTTTGCTAACCCAATAGGAAGAGAAAGAATGAGAATTGTGACAAAACGAATGGAAGTTGAGAGACATAGAGACCCAAGAAATCAAAGATACACAAATGAATTCCCTCTGCCAAGACCTAGAGAACACACGAGCACCCTAAGGCCTACACAACTGGTCACGTCTATGAAGAATTATTTCGATGGAACAGGATACCCTTATGATCACGTGGAAAAATTTATGCAAGTATTGAGAGCTGAGCAAGTTGATGACCTATTCATGCAATACAACACTTTTGGTCTAACACTCAAGAACACTACTCTTACATGGTTTCAACCACTACACGAGAGGCAATTACGAAACATAGAACAACTGCTAGAACCCTTCATCACGGAGTTTTCTAAGAGTGGCATTAGACACAACACCTCTTCCTTGATACATAGCTTCAAACACACACCTCAAGAAATGGTTAGACTTGCTAGAAGAAGGTTCAGATAGTACCTAGAGAGCTGTTCAGTGCTAGAGTTACCCACTGTAGCCAAACAAGTGGCATTATTCTTAGATGGATTGTTAAGTACCAAATTGAGATCTTATGTGTACTTAAAGGACCCTAGATCCACAGAACAATGTGTACAAATGTGTGTAGACATTGAGCATAATCTAGGGGAGGAATTAGAGCTTTCAAAAATCTATAAAGATTCAGATACTTCTACTAGCCTCACCTCCAAACAATCCATACCTATCGAGGAACTTGCAAGGAAGGTAGCTCAGAAATTAGGAGTCTTTAGCAAACAAATCCCTAGATTTTCCCCAGTGAAAAGATGCTACACCTGTGGAGGAGACCACATGGCTAATGTGTTCCCATTTATGGCTCAAGCCCAAGTGAACCCTAACAACCAATACTGCACCATAGAAAGGAGGTACACTAATCACACTACATAGGATTCCCCTTATAACAAGCAAGCTGTTAGACAAAATTATCCACAACCATATCACAACAAGGAAGATACCAGAACCAGTACCCACAACAGTATGGTAGGCCCCAAAAACCCTATCAACAACCTACCAGGCTCAACAAAGGCCTCAGCTTGTGCTAGTCCAGCAACCTCCAACTCCAGCCAATGTGATCCCAGTGAAGTATGCAGCCGCTGAAGAAAACGTGAATAGAGCCTTAGTGCCAGTATCACCATTTCTTTCAGAAAGTGACCCAAATGATCATAGTTTTGAATCGAATCATATGGATAGTCCACAAGCTTACTATATGCAGTCACTTGAGCATAATGAAACATACTATTACGAAGACCCTAGTGAATCTAGTGGGGAGCCCAAATACACTAATGTCATGTATGCAAATCCTAATTCTAGGCCCCAACTTAGACAGATGAGACCCCCAACACCTAGAGGATCGTGCTACAGATGCCAAGGTGATCGCTTCATTCGTGATTGTCCTCTACCTGCACTGATGCAACCCCAATTAGTGATAATTCAAGGTTTTTGTCAAGATTGTGGGAAAGAACACCTCTTATGAGACTGCCCAAAGTTCCCACACAATGCACCAAAGATCACTCCCATTAATGTGATTGGATTAGTAGTAGATTCTAATGGAAGCATGACTTCCACTGAGCTCAGACATTACAACAAGGCCAAGGCTTAGGTCACAAAAAGGGTTCCGAGGTTAGGGAGACTGAAAGTATAACTAAGAAAAGGACAAGAGCTTGGAAGGATAGTCACGAGAGAATGAAGAGACAATGGTCTAAGAAGATGAGCGAACTTGAGGAAAGTCTAAGAGAGACAAAGGCCAAGATAGTTGAACTCACATCTTAAACACACTCTCTCATACCACCACCACCATTCCCATCACCTTCCAATCCACCACCTTCTAACTTGCCTCATACCACTGAGGGTAGGATTAGTCCTAGCATATCCCACTCCCAAAGACCTAGACATGATGCTTAAAGCCTATTAGGCCAGAATTCAAGAAGGGCCAAACGTATCAAAGCATGAGAAATGTTACCCTAGAGTTGATCTAGAGATAGAAAGAACAAAGCTTTGTGATAAGATGGTAGAATTGGCTCAAACCATGTTTGAAGCCTGTCGCCTCTTCAATTATTCTAGTTCAACTAAGACTTAGTTGCATTTTGATGGATTGTTAGAAAGTTCATGCACTACCTTGAAATCTTTGGACATCACCGAGAACTGATGATCCGTATCCATGATTTTGATGGTCACCAAGAACAAATAATCCCCTGTTGGTTGATCTTCTTGAAACCAATGACCTTTTGCTTTAGTCACACTTTGCAGAGGAAGTTCCAACACTTCCTCCTGAATGGTAGCTTCAGAATCTTTAGGAGCCATCTGCACTCGTAATGAAAAGAGCATTAGCTTCTATAGAAGACATGTCTTTAGTGATATGTGTTGTAGTCACATTTCACTCGTTGTGTCACTCCATTCCCCTTGCTTGCACAAGTAAGATTTCTTACCATATATTTTTTCATTTTTTACTCCTGAAAGAAAACAAGAATTAGGATAGCCGAAGCATATTTATTTACATAGTAGGTCCATTCCTATGGAAGTAGAATCTATGTCCTATTCTCGAGTGGGGAATGTGCACCACTACTGTTGTTACACGCATCATGTGCCGAATGCACGGCCTTGTAATGTGGCCCTATCATGCATACTTTAGGTGCATTTAATGCTTCATGAGTGCAATTGGAATCTTTTAGGTCTTGGTGTTCTGGTTTTTGCTGCTTCTTTTGTTTCCATATCCATTTTGTTTTTGAAGTTTGAAGCTTCATCTTCTTGTCATTTTGTCGTGTCCCATGTGTTTCTTCTTTCTTCTCTATTGTCTCAGTTGTTGGGGTCCTTCTTTTTTGGTATCTGTGACGAGTCTCACTTGGCTTTACGGTTTTGTTGTGTTGATATAATGTTTCTTCATGCTTGTCTATCTCTTGAGTGGCCACTTGCCTGACATTCTTTGGAATCCATATTTATTGCGGAGTTCTTTGGGCTCCTACTAATGCCTTTGGAAGCCATATTCTCAGAAGTCTCTTCGGTCCTACTGGTAATGAAGAGGATCCTTTGTTATTTGTTACCTCCTTCAGCTGAATGACTGGTATTGGTGCTGGCTTTGCTACCTCCTCCACTCGATTCTTGTGAACCCATTTTAGATTGGCACCTCCTGGTTGCCAGATTCTGTTAGTGGACTTAGATGCTGAGAATCTTCCCTTTTTGTAGGCGACTTGAGGTGCATTGTCCTCATCAATTCCTTTTGTTTTACCATTCATGCTGGATGAATCCACTTTCGCCACTGGTGTATTGGGTTTTGCAGTCATTTCTGTCGTTGGCCCTTCTTCTGATTTGCTTTTGATGGAGTCATTTGCTATGTCCTCTTCTACGATTTGTTTCTCACTCTTGAGGATGTCTTGTCTATGAGAGGGTTTCTCTTCTAATAGACTAAAAATTTCGTTGTGCCCTATTTTGGCTGAGATGTATCCTTGACCTAGGTGAATGCTCACTTCATTCTTGTTGGTGTGTGAAACACCACAAGAACTAAACTAATGTGGTATTAGAAGACCTCCATAACCATCATTAGCTTAGCAAACCTCTAAATATGAACCTTCAACTCTGAACTTAGTGAAAATCAAAAATTTCACTTCACAGAAATCTGCGCCTTTTCTTCAATCCTTCAATCTGACCTGTATTAGCTCAATCTTTGCCAAATCTTTTGATTACTTGCTAAGAGAAGTTCTTGCTAGTGTTAAGCAACACATAACAAACAAAACTTTCAAGCAATAACTTCACAATCCACTGATTTTGTATCAACCTTTACACTATGTCTGAAAACTGGAAATTTACTTCATCGATTTGACATACCTTCACTCTTAAGCTGATTTCTCTGAGTACGCGTCCCGTTTCTCAAAGATCTTTTGACCAAATGTAGTTGAGGATAGTAGCTTTCAAACGAGCTATCACTTACCAAAAACTTTACACTGTGCTTCGAGATCTGACCTTCAGAAGATCAGTCAAATGTGCGCCAGAAAAGTCGTAACTATCAACTACCTTACATAGTCATATGAAATGACTTAGAACTCAATGTACAAGAGGAATTAGACTCAATCCTTCTACACAAACATGTATTGATTATCAGAGAAGATGTGTACAAAATGGCTTGGCCTAATTTTGCTCACAGCCATGGAAAACTCTCTCAGACTCAGAAGTTTTCTCTCACCATCTCTCTCAGAAATTACACGACTTTTCTCTACTCACTCAGATTACAAAATTGAGTTCTCTCATTCATGTTTCTGACTCAAATTAACTTATATACCTAAAGTTTACATCCTTCTAGACTTGAACTCGTAAGTTCTAAAGATCAAATACAAATCTAGACTCTAATTTTGCACTAATTTACAATAGTGAAATTGTCCCTTCACTTAGGCTTGATTTTCTGTAAGTCTTTTCTTCACTTCTTCTTTCCTCCATCATATGTCTTCATATGTCTTCATATATCCATGCCTAATTAGTGAGTGAAGCCCCAACAGCTCCCCCTCAATCACTAATTAGCATGCTTTGACTACTTCACACAATCTTCTTCTCTTTTATTCCTGCCATCTCCTTGAACCTATTTGTCTTCACTCCATCCAAACTTTTTGTCATAATATCTGCAATCTGATCTTTTGTAGAAGTGTACACCACTTCAATCTCTTTCTCCATTACCTTTTCTCTGAGAAAATGATACTGTATCTCTATGTGCTTTGTCCTTGCATGAAATACAGGATTTGCTGCAAGATATAAAGAACTCATGTTATCTCCATGAATTATGGGTATACCTTGATCAATTCCCAAGCTTTTGAATAATGTCTGCATCCATATTACTTCTTTTGCTGCTTCCACAAGTCCTTTGTATTCAGCTTCTGTTGATGATAAAGCCACTGTGTGTTGTTTCTTTGAACACCAACTCACAAGCTTATCTCCAATATATATCATGTAACCATGTGTAGACCTTCTGTCATCTTGACTTCTTGCCCAATCTGAATCACTATAGGCTCTCAACCTTATATCTGATGTAAAAGGATAATACAATCCTTCTTTCAAAGTCCCTTTGATATATCTAAGGACTCTTTGACCTGCAATCCAATGTGGATCTTTTGGACAATGCATGAATTGGGAAAGAACACCCACTGCATAACTAAGATCAGGCCTTGTTAGAGTTGCATAAATCAAACTTCCCACTAAAGATTGATACTTCCTCATGTCTTTGAATTCTGCTCCATCATATCTACTGAGTTTATGATTGACCTCTAATGGTGTAGATGCCTCTCTGCAATTCTCCATGTTAAACTTCTTTAGAAGATTCAAGAGATACCTTTCTTGTGATACATAAATACCATGCTCTGCATAGGTGATTTCCATTCCAAGAAAATATGATAATTTTCCTAGATCACTTATCTTGAATTCCTTCTCAAGTAGCTTCTTCACCTCCTTGATTCCTTCATTTGAGGTACCTGTAATTATAATATCATCTACATATATACAAATGTAGATCATACCTTCATCTGTTCTTTTGATAAGTAGACTTGCATCTGCCTTTGAACTTTGATATCCAAGGTCATTAAGATACTTTACAAGTCTATAATTCCAAGCTCTTGGAGCTTGCTTCAAACCATAAAGTGCTCTTCTTAATCTGCAAACATAATTTGGAAACTTATGATCTGCAAACCCTTGAGGTTGCTCCATGTACACCTCATCTGATATATATCCATTCAAAAATGCATTCTTAATGTCCAATTGACTCAATATCCATCCTTTTGATGCTGCAATGGCAATGATTGTCCTTATGGTTGACATCTTTGCTACAGGACTGAATGTCTCATCATAATCTATGCCAAATGTTTGAGCATAGCCTTTAACCACCAATCTGGCTTTGTATCTGGCTATAGTTCCATCTGCATGCTTCTTAACTTTGTAAACCCATTTATTTCCAATCACTTTCTTACCATTAGGCTTTGGGACAAGTTCCCAAGTTTTGTTCTCTTCAAGAGCATCAAATTCTTCCTTCATTGCTACTTCCCATTGTCTCTTACCTTTTGCTTCATCATAGCTTTGAGGTTCTTCATCTTCTTTAACCATATAAGCATAATTTTTCTGAGTCAAATAAGAAGTGTCATATGAATACCTTGTAGGTTGCTTCCTCATTCTGGTTGACCTTCTTGGTTCACACTCTTCATGTATATCTGGATGTACTTCTTCATCAAATATTGGCCCATCTTCATTTCTTCTGTATGATCCAACTCTTGATGTGCTTGCTTGCATATGTTCTTCATCTCCATATATCTGCATATGTGACTTACCTCTTGCACTCCTTCTTATCTCTTCTTCAAATGTTTCAAGATCACATTCTTTATCTGCATACCAACTCTTCTGTTCATCAAAGGTTACATCTCTGGAAACAATAAAATGTTTAGTTAAAGGACTCCATAGCCTATAACCCATTTGCTTTTCATCATACCCAATAAACACATATTTTTCTGCCTTTGGTTCAAGCTTATGTCTGAGTTGTGATGGTACATAAGCATAGGCAATTGACCCAAACACTTTACAATGGTCAAGTGTTGGCTTCTTACCCCACCAAGCTTCATAAGGGGTCATATCATTCAAAGCTCCACATGGTAGCCTATTCACAAGATATGTGGCTGTATTTACAGCCTCAGCCCAAAGATAATTAGGGCAATTCTTTTCCTTTAACATTGCTCTTGCAAATTCAACCAATGTTCTATTTCTCCTTTCTGCCACCCCATTATGTTGAGGTGTATACCTGCAAGTTATCTCTCTCTTGATACCTGCATTCCAAAGATAGTCATTAAACTCTTGGGAGAAGTATTCTCCCCCTCCATCAGACCTTAGCCTCTTGAGTTTGTGACCTGTAACTCTTTCTGCATAAGCATGAAAATGTTTGAAGGCTCCAAAGACTTCTGACCTTTCCTTTAGAACATAAAGGGTTATCCACCTTGTAGCATCATCAATAAACAAAACATAATACTTAGATCCATTTATTGAACCTTCTTTTGTTGGCCCCCATACATCTGTATGTATGAGTTCAAGCAAATCATCATGCTTGAAACCTTTCTTCTGAAATGGTTGTCTATGAGCTTTTCCCATCTGACAAGCTTCACACTTGTATATCATATGTTGATTCTTCACATTTGGTAGTCCCAATACAGATTGGTTCTCCACCATAGTTTTGATTCCTCTTTCATTGAAGTGTCCCAATCTCTTATGCCAAAGATCTAACTCTGTAATTACTTCATTACCATGTGTGATTAGGGCTTGACCAACATTTTCTTGTACTTTGAGAGTAAAAAGTCTACCTTCCTTCTTACCACAAACAATGGGTTTGTAAGCATCCTCTGGATCTTCAACAAATACCCCTTCATTTGTAAATCTGACTTGAAAACCTTTTTCCACTATTTGTCCAACACTAATCAGATTCTTTGGTATTGTTGGAACATACAAAACATTTGTTAATAAATCAGCTCCACTCCTGCACTTCACTTTTCCAATTGAATGCACATTATGCTTTGTATTGTCACCTGTTTGTACTGTATGACTTGAATTTCCTTCTTCCAATTCTGACAACAATTCTATATTACCTGACAAATGATTTGAACAACCAGAATCAATATAGAATACCTTGAGATCCTCCTTCTCTGATGAACTAATTGAATTCATCATCAATGTTGTATGGTTGTCATTCTGTGTATCATTTGCATAATTATAATATGTGGTGTTGTATGATTGGTTCTGATTCCAATTTCTACCACCACCTCTTCCATAACTTCCTCTTGAATTTTGTCTTCCTCTTTGAAATTGATTCAGAAACCTTCCACCTCTACCTCTGCCATTGTTATTCTGATTTTGATTTGCTCCTTGTTGATTGTGCCAACAATCATATGCTAGATGATTGCTCAATCCACAAATCCAACATGTCTTCTTGTTATTGTTCTGATTACCTCTACCTCTTCCATTTCCTCGACCTTTACCTCTGCCAAAACCTCTTCCTCTTGCATAATTTGCTTGAGTTGTTGACTCTTCTTCATCCTTTGCTTTGCCTTTATCTCCTTTCTTTTTATTCTTCACATACATTGCAGAACTTTGACCTTTGTCTCCATCTGACTTCAAGTCTTGCTCAAATGTGAGCATCAATCCAAGTAATTGATTTAATTCTGGCACATAATGATTTAATGAGAGTTCTGTTGAAAGTACAAAGGGCTTCCACCTCTCATCACCTCTTAACCCTGCAAGTAATTGTGCTATCAACCTATGATCTTCAATATCCTCATCAATAGATCCAAGGCTATCTGCCAAATCCTTCATCTTAGTGACATAATCACTAATGCTTTGATTCTGCTTTTTCTTGAATGTGGTGAACTCTGACCATAAGCTAGCTTTCCTAGCTTTAGTAGTGTTTTGGAAGTGGTCTTCCAAAGCATTCCAAATATCTTCAGCTGTTTCTAAACCTCTGATGTGAGGCAACAAATGATTTGTAATAGTGTTGTATATATAAGCTCTTGCACTTGCATCTCTCTTCTGCCATAACTTCAAAGCTTCTAACTCTTCCTTCCTTGGATGACTTTCATCTTCAAATTTAGGCTTCTCCTCTTCACCTGTCACATATATCATTAAGTCCTTACTCATAAGTAAGGCCTCCATCCTCATTACCCAAGCAGGATAGTTATCTCTGTCCAATTTGTCAATGGACACATGATCTGCCATGGTATCCTTGCTTCTGCTTCAACCTGTAAGTGTAAGGTTTAAGAATGATACCTTTTGTAGACCTTTACCCTTGGAATCAACTTCGAAACAATCTTCTGATGACTTTTGTTGTTGAACACCTCAGCTTCCTCCTTCTTTGATAAAGAACTCTTCAACTCTTCTTGTATCTGTTCTCCTTTACTTCTCGAGGACCTTATCTGCTCTGATACCACTTGTTGGTGTGTGAAACACCACAAGAACTAAACTAATGTGGTATTAGAAGACCTCCATAACCATCATTAGCTTAGCAAACCTCTAAATATGAACCTTCAACTCTGAACTTAGTGAAAATCAAAAATTTCACTTCACAGAAATCTGCGCCTTTTCTTCAATCCTTCAATCTGACCTGTATTAGCTCAATCTTTGCCAAATCTTTTGATTACTTGCTAAGAGAAGTTCTTGCTAGTGTTAAGCAACACATAACAAACAAAACTTTCAAGCAATAACTTCACAATCCACTGATTTTGTATCAACCTTTACACTATGTCTGAAAACTGGAAATTTACTTCATCGATTTGACATACCTTCACTCTTAAGCTGATTTCTCTGAGTACGCGTCCCGTTTCTCAAAGATCTTTTGACCAAATGTAGTTGAGGATAGTAGCTTTCAAACGAGCTATCACTTACCAAAAACTTTACACTGTGCTTCGAGATCTGACCTTCAGAAGATCAGTCAAATGTGCGCCAGAAAAGTCGTAACTATCAACTACCTTACATAGTCATATGAAATGACTTAGAACTCAATGTACAAGAGGAATTAGACTCAATCCTTCTACACAAACATGTATTGATTATCAGAGAAGATGTGTACAAAATGGCTTGGCCTAATTTTGCTCACAGCCATGGAAAACTCTCTCAGACTCAGAAGTTTTCTCTCACCATCTCTCTCAGAAATTACACGACTTTTCTCTACTCACTCAGATTACAAAATTGAGTTCTCTCATTCATGTTTCTGACTCAAATTAACTTATATACCTAAAGTTTACATCCTTCTAGACTTGAACTCGTAAGTTCTAAAGATCAAATACAAATCTAGACTCTAATTTTGCACTAATTTACAATAGTGAAATTGTCCCTTCACTTAGGCTTGATTTTCTGTAAGTCTTTTCTTCACTTCTTCTTTCCTCCATCATATGTCTTCATATGTCTTCATATATCCATGCCTAATTAGTGAGTGAAGCCCCAACAATTCTCAATGATCCAGTCTTGGCCTAGGATCATGTTCTCTATCAATTCCTCATCTTTACATACTAAGACTCGTTGTTCCATTGTGGAATTTCCTAGGTGGAGGGATATTGTGGCTTCTCCAATGCATTCTATAACTTGACCTCCCACACCCATCATGTGTGCTCTAGTAGGTGATATGTTCATTTGGAGCTTCTTGATGACTCTACTTCGTATGCAACTCAATGCTGCTCCCAAGTCTATCAAGGCATCTATCAGCTGGTACTCCATTGTTCCAATCCCTAGGTTGAAGTACGGCTGGGATATGCTGATATTGTTCGTGTTGGTCTGGTGAACCTGATAGTTGGCCATGGGAATAGGCTCTTCCCCTAGTAGATACCGTTCATCCTGTCGTCTTATCCACTCTTTTCGTTTCTTGATACGCTCTAGGGCTTCTTGCCTTGCCTCCTCTCTAATCCTTTCTTCCTCTCTTTTCCTATTTTGTGCACCTATGAGTTGAGATAAAATTTGGTCCATCAATGGCTCCATATAACGTTTTACTTGACATCCACTTATGTAATTAGGAAGAACATCTTCATCTAGAGTAGCCAAATTAACTGCTCCACTAGTGGAAATCCTATTGATTATTAGTGGTCCATATCTGCACTTTTGTAGATTTTCGTCATGTTGCTTCAAAGTGTATACCAGAACTAAATCTCCTTCTTTTAGTCCTTTGTCTTTGATGTGCACATCATAATATGCCTTTTGTCTTCTCTTGGCCGCATAAATTCCTGCAACTGCTTGTATCCTAGTTTCATGTAGTTTCTCAATTTGGTCTAGTTTCTTGGATAATTCATGCCCTGCCCATTCATACTGTTGGGCTACTCTCAAATTTGGCACTAAAAAATCGATCAACGAGATTGCGTTCTGTCCATATACTAGAATGAATGGGGTAGTTCCAATGGCAGTCTTGTAAGCAACATGGAAGGCCCAAATTGCATGATGCAAGTGTTTGTCCCAATCTGACCTTCCACTATTGACTATCTTTGTCAATACTGTGCATAACACCTTATTGGAACTTTCAGCTTGCATGTTGGCTTGAGGGTGATAAGGGGTTGATTTTTTATGGATCACTAAGAATTCATTCATTAAGAACTCTATTACTTCATTAATGAAATGCGTTCCTCGATCACTCATTATTTCTATAGGGAGTCCAAAGCGAGTGAAGATATGCTCAAAAAGAAACTTCGCGGTGGTCTAAGCATCGTTCTTTCTAGTACCCTTTGCCTCTACCCATTAAGTCAAGTAATCCGTTGCTACAAAATGCTCTAGCGTAAACCATAGGTCTCAATGGCATGTCATCTTGTCTAATAAGATATTTGGCCCTTTGGCATGTCTCGCAACTTCGGACATATGTGTCAGCATCCATATGTAGAGTTGGCCACCACAAGCCTGCAAAGAAGATCATTTTTATAGTTATCTCGGCTGAAAAATGTCCTCCTGCGGTACCTGCATGTGCCATTTCTAATATGGGTAAGTATTCTCCTTCATGCACACATAGCTGTAGGTGATTATCTTTCCCTCTCTTGAATAATTGTCTTCCCATAATTACATAGTCCTTGCTCATTTCCTCTAGGGATCGTTTCCTTGCTAAATTGATTCCTTCCTCATGTTCTCGTGTCTTTAGGAATTTCACTCCTTATAATACACACTTTCTGCAATAATGTGTAAGTTGCGTGATTGCAGAATTTCCTTTTTACTTTCCTTATTAATTGAATGTTGTGGCCCATGAGTGAGTATTGGAATCAATTTTTCTGCCCACTTGGGACACACTTCCAAATTAAACAGATAAGTGTCTGGCAAATCATCGGGTACTCCACTTGGTGGTTCTCCATGTGTTAACCTAGAGAGATGATCTACTCGTACATGCGTGTTACCCTTCTTTACAATCACTTCAAAGTCAAACTCCATTAATAGCAGAAACCATCTCACAAGTCTTCCCGTGTTGCAAGGCTTATTCACTAAGTACAATAAGGCTTGATGATCTATGAAGAACTTGAACTTATTGGTTAAGAGATAGTGTCTAAATTTCTTTATAGCGTACACCATTCCTAATCCTTCTCTGTTAGTAGTCGTATAGTTTTTCTTGGCTTGATTCGGTTGTCTACTTGCATAGGCAATTGGATGGTCCAACTTTCCTTCGTCTGCTAGCTGAGCTAAGATGCATCCTATTGCGTAACTGGAAGCACCGACATGAATATGAAAAGGCTTGTTCCAATTTGGTGTTTTCAAAATAGGAGCTATGCTAAGCCATTTCTTTAGCTCATTAAATTCCTTCTCGCATTTGTCATTCCATGTGAATTGGGTCAACAATCCATACAAAGGTTTTGCAATTATGGCATACATGTGCATGAATCAGCGATAGTATCCACAATGACCCATAAATGCTTGCACTTCTTTGGCATAGTTTGGTCTAGGAAGTTCTAAAATGACCTTGATCTTGTCTTCATCTGTAGTTATTCCCTTCCTCGACACGATGTGTCCTAAAATCTTCCCTTGTCTCACCATGAAAATGCACTTCTGAGGATTTAGGCATACTCTATATTGTTGGCATTTATCAAATATTTTTTGCAATTCAGGAATGTGTTCTTGCCTTCGATTTGAATATGTACATAGGTCGTCTACATACACCTCCATACTTTTCTTCAGGAGTTCTTTGAAAACATGACATACAGCTACTTGGTTGTATCCCGAGAATCCATCTAAGAAGCTATAGACTTCTTTTCCTACAACTCTTTCCAAAAGATGATCGGTGCTAGGCAATGGGTAGCTATCACGGATCGTGGATGCATTGACTTTCTTCATATTAATGCACACTCTCAGTTTTTTGTTCTTTTTAGGTACAACAACTAATGGCGACACCCATTTGGTATGTTCTATGTCATAAATGAATCCAACCGCTAATAGCTTGTCTATTTCTTCTTTTATTTTTGCAGCATAGACCTCGTTGTACGTGTAAGGGTGTTGTTTTGATGGTTTTGCCTCCAATGTCATCGGTATTCTATGAGAACAAATGGAGGGTTCCACACCCTTGACATCCTTATAGGTCCAAGCAAATACATCTCGATATTCTTGGATCAATTGTATCAATTCTTCTTCCTCCTCTGTTGACACATCTTTTCCTATGTATGTACATCTTTCTTCTCCATCTTCTACAGTCACTATGATCTTTTTCGTTTGTTCCTTGTTGTTGTATGCCTCTCCTTCTCTTGCCTCTCTCTTATGCATTTGGATAGCTATTTTTCTTTCTTTTACTTCATACCTTTTGAAATGCTCCGGTACCTCAAAAAGATCGGGGATTGGTTCGGTCTTACACATGCTTTCCTCTTGATGGGGTACAATAGGGACTGCTTCTATTGCCAACAGTTGTTCCACACTAGTCTTATGCTTGAATGGCTTTTAGATAGAGGTCCTCTGAATCAAACTCCGGTTCCATTTCTATGCTCTCGTATTCATCTTTCCATTCTTTCTCCAATATTTCTCCCACTTCAACCTCCTGCAAGACTACCATGTACAAATTTACGTCGTAGCCTTCTTCGTCCACACATTCATTCATAGTCAAAACTTCTTCATTCACACATACATCCACTGTTCCTAAGATTTCCATCCAACCATGTGGTTCAAATGCTTCATTAGGAAAGATTTGAGGCATGTACATTGGGTCCTCTACCGGTCAATAATTTGGATGTCATATGGGCCACAACTGCATCTTGTTATCCTCTTTCTTGGCTTCTTTACACATCCATAGTTGGGCATCCTCATGCATCCATGATTGATCGCTTGATCCAGCACTATGGATAGACAAATCACCCTCTTCCTTATGTATGGGGTTCCATTGTAGTGGGGGTACATCTCGGTATGCAAAGGTATGCAAGTTCATCTTGGTAGTGTTTCCTTGATGTTGAAGGTATAATGAGTCTCGTCCCCAATCTTGCACTACCCTAAGCTGTCTCATGAAGGGTTGTCCTAATATCATCTCATAATAAGTTGCTTTTCCGAATTTACAGATGGCTAAAGTATTGTTGGCAGTAGCCAGAGGCATAGAAGACGCGGAAGCATGTAAAGACAAAGCAGGGGGTCAGTCGAATCAATTTTTCAAACAAATATATTTTATAAATACTTTTCAAAACCTCTAATAGTGATTTTCATCACTTTTGTAATTTATAGGTTCATTTTGTGCAAGCCGAGGAGTCCTTGAGCTTGAGGAGCTTAGGTAGAATGAGCGTACCAATTTTGGTTATTTTTAGACACCGTTTACCCTTTCAAATAGCGCCTAGAACCTATTTTTTAACTATGCCGGTCACTAGATGTGAAACCGGTCAAAACTAATCTAGAATCTATAAAAAGAGCTAGAGAGCTCATTTTTTAGGTTAGTTTGTTTGAGTAGAGAAGAGCTTAGAGCTATTTGGAGCTTGTAAGAGTGTTCTTGAGTAATAGAGTTGATTTCCTACCTTCCATTGTGTCTTGCTTGTCTCTTCATAGTGTGTGTGTATGTGTGTGTGCATCTCTATGCTTCTCACCTTCACTCTCACTTCATCTCACATTCACGATCTTCATATCACTCCTATCTCTTCCGTGGATTGAAATTAAGGAGGTGGAGGTTCTTAATGTGGTTCTCACCATTGTGCTAGAGCAACACCAAATTTGGCGCTGTTGCCGGGGATCGAGTCTAGGACGAATGTGTGATGGTAAAAGTATAGCAAGAAGTGGCGTTGGAAGGTAAAAATTTCAGTTTTTGTTGTTGTTTTTACTTAGTTTTTAATGTTTTTCACCTCCCCCACACTCCATCTTCATCACCACATCGTCATCTTCAACTCCAAAAAAATTAAAAAATTCACCATATCCACCCATTCTCCTCATTTCCCCTCATTTGTGCATGTGAGAGAGAGAGAGAGCTTTTGTGCTTGCTTGTGCTATTGTGTTTTTGAGTTTTCTTGCAGGTACAGTGCTCCAGTGCATCAGGAAGGCTGCAAAAAGGTAAAATTTCACTTTTTGTCAGAAATCTGCCGTGGGTGTCAGACCATCGTGATGGTTTGCCAACTTCGGTATTTTTGGTAAGCGAGTTCACCACGAGGTAGGCGACATACGTGCATACACGGATCCACAAACGCATTTGCAAAATTTGCATTTTGGTGGACCATTGCGATTGGCTCAGACCATCGCGATTGTGTCACACCATCGCGATTGGCTCATGCCATCGCGACGGTCTCACGCCATCGCGACGGTTCACTTGAACCATCGCAACGGTCCTTGACCATCGCGATGATCTCATCGACCCCACGCCATCATGATTGGCTCATGCCATCGCACCAATGCTGCCATGTGGCAAGCTAGACCATCACGATTGCTCACTAGTCACGCCATCGCGACTGTCCCAGGTACGCCATTGCGATGACTCAAATTCAGACCATCACGATTGGCTCATGCCATCGCGCCTGTGACCATCGCGACGGTTCACTCGGACCATCACAACGGTTCGCGTTGACCGTTGACTGACGCATCGCGACGGTTCATTTTTGGACCATCGTGATCATTCATTCCAGACCATCACGACAGTTTACATTCACGCCATCGCGATCATTCACTTTCAGACCATCATGATTGTTCGCTCCATCGGACCATCGCGATTGTGCCACGCCATCGCAACGGTTCACCTGAACCATCGCGACGGTCCCAGACCATCGCGATTATCTCAGACCATTGCGATTGCTCACCCCAAACGCAAATTTTAGGTTTGAATTTTTGGGCAATTTTGGGGCTATTTTTTCAAAATTTTTGGATCATTGCACTCATAGAAGACCCCTTAGCTCATAGGGAAAGAGAAAACTGTTTGTCAGTTTTTACCCCCCAGGGCCTGAACGCTCATATCTTTTTCATCCGAAGTCCGTTTTTTGAGCTTTATTTTTGAAGTTGACCATCTATGGGACTAGGAAAGAAAGGGGGCTTTGAAAGAAAATTTTGCCAAAGGTTAAGGGACCTTTTAGGGTGTATATACTCAAGTGCTTGATCATCCATTTGTGAAATTGGTCTAATATTGGATTTTTCCAGGTCTAGCAAGGGCAATCAACGGCAAACAAAGCAACGCAAAGCAAGGCAGTGAAGAACGCAAGGCTTGGGAAGCGCGGCTTCTTGGGCATCAGAGCAACCAACAAAGCTGACTTGAGGTTGGAAGATTCCTCAACCCCCTCAGTCAATTACTAGCATAAGCTAAACGTTAGCATTGTGGATTAACGACGATAGGAACGAGCAAGTTCAAGATATTTAACATTATCAAGTTCAAGACTAAAGTAAAGGTGTGTGATACGAAAACCTAAAGGGAAAGAACTTAAGTCTATCGGAACGAGAACTCAAAAGTACCACAGAAAGTCGATTCCTGACGCATACATCAAGACAAGAATCTAAAGAAACTAAAAAAGAATCAAGAAAGAAGGAACAAAGAACCATTGACGATCTGAGCGTGTACTGAGTGTGCAAGGAAGAAAATTCATGAACCTTAGATCAGGCAAACATATAGGTAAACCAGACTGACGAAGCCTTAGATCATCAGAAGCAAGTGTAGGCACTACTTCACGATCGTGGGCTCAACAATTGAATGGTAATTACCCCTACGAGAGCTCAGATACGAGTGAATCAGAAATGGCATTCAGCACAGAAAGACCAGAAGGAGGGTCAATTGTAGCATACTTAGAAAAACTAGAAGGACCCTATAGAACTCAATTAGAATTTCTCCGAACCAACCGCTTAGGTGCTCGCATCTATGAGCATGGTTTGCGAAGACAAGTGGTGCAAATGCATAACCCTGATCAACCCATTGGATTGGAATGTCCAGTGATGAAATTCGAGAGAGATGCGTACATAGACAAGGAAGGAACAATGTACATCTTAAGTACTCAGCCAAACAATACCAATGAGTTTGGCGTAATTTAGTTGGAAACGGAAGCGAAAGCCCAAGGAAAAGAACCATTAGAAGAACCTAGGACACCTAGAGGGAAATTTGTACTGATACGAGTACTAGTTCCAGATTGGACCCCTCAGGATAACAGAAGCATAGAGTTATTCGTAAACAAAGAAACAGACAAAGCATTTTGGAGGTACAGAACGGAACAACCTAGTGAGGTAGGCTCCATCATAATCTACGAATTTAAAGACCCAGATACACCTGGAAAGGTTGTATACCTGCATGAAATGTCAGAAAGAGTATTTGTGGTACCAGACCACACTAGAAATACATATACATGGAGAGGTGATTTAGTATTCCCTCCATCTCGAGCAAATGTAAACGCGAGCCAACAAGGGGCAGGAACATCCTCCGCCCATGCTAATCAAAGAGAGAAAAATAAAGAGAGACCGGAAGTAAGTTTCAATCATCCCATAGGAAGAGACAGAACCACCATAAACACGGACAGAGTGGATAGACAAGGATAACCTAGAATACCAGGTGGTAGAGATGATTTTTCTCTACCTAGACCACGTGAACACGCAAGAATATTAAGACCCACTCAGTTAGTAAAATCCATGAAAAACTATTTTGATGGGACAGGAGATCCCTATGATCATGTTGCGGAATTTAAGCAAGTTCTAAGGGCAGAACAAGTCGAAGACATGTTCACGCAATATAATGCATTTGGGCTAACGTTAAAGAATACCGCTTTAACTTGGTTCCAACCATTGCAACAAAGGCAATTTAGAGACATCCATCACTTTTTAGAGTCATTCATCACTGAATTCTCTAAAAGTGGGATCAGACATGACACGTCTTCATTGATTCATAGTTTCAAACAGACCCCTCAGGAAACAGTTCGACTGGCAGGACGTAGGTTTAGACAATATGTTGAAAGATGTCTGATGCAAGAGCTACCCTCACAGGCCAAGAAAGTGTCATTGTTTTTAGATGGCTTGTTGAGCTCTAAACTACGCTCCTATGTATACTTGAAGGAACCCAGAACGCTAGAGCAATGTGTAAGAATTTGCATAGACATTGAGGACAACTTAGGAGATGAGTTGGAACTCTCAAAGGTCTATAAAGACTCAGATTGTTCATCTCTAGCATCCACAAAATTGTCTAGCTCAATAGAGGATCTAGCAGAGAAAGTGGCCCAGAAACTGGGAGTTTCTAGTAAACAGATGCCTAGGGTAACAACAAACAAGCGTTGTTACACCTGTGGTGGTGATCATATGGCGAATGTGTGTCCCAATGCAACACAACCACAAGCCAACCCTAGTGGCCAATACTGTACGATTGAGAGAAGATACACAAATCATACGGCTCAGGACTGCCCATACAACAAACAGGCAGTGAGACAGAACTACCCGCAAGCATACCAGTAGCGAGGTAGGTATCAAGGCCAATACAATACTCAGCCTCATTACTATAGGCCTCCTCAACACTATCCTTATCAGGCTCAACAGAGACCTCAACCTGTCTTAGCACAGCAGCCACCCCCGCCTGCTAATGTCATCTCAGTAAAATACGCTGCTGCAGAAGAAAACCTCAATAGGGCTTTAGTTCCCGTTTCACCCTTAATTACTGACAGTGATCCAAACTCTAACAGTTTTGACTCTACTCATGTAGATAGTCCACCCGCATACTACACGGAGTCACCAGAACACGTGGAGACATATCAATACGATAGTCCACCATTGGAACCTAGTTGGGAGCCCGATTATGCTAATGTGATATACACAAACCCAAATCCACGGCCCCAATTGAGATAGCAAAGACCACAGGGCCCTAGAGGACCATGCTTTAGGTGCCAAGGAGATCATTTCATAAAGGATTGCCCACATCCGCCGATATCAGGACAATCACAATACTATAACATACAAGGATTTTGTGGCGACTGTGGTAAAGAGCATGTCATAAAAGATTGTCCTAAGAACCCAGTTAACGCTTCAAATGTGACACCAATCAACGTGATAGGCATTGTAAACAATGCAGATGGATCCAACCCTACATACATGCCTATCCAAGCTATAACCAAAGCCCAGGCGCTCTTACAGAATCAGCAACACAATCAGGAGAAAACAGGCGGAACCAGTGAAGTTGCAAAATCTAGCAGTAAAAAAACAAAATCTTGGAAAGATTCTAGGGAAAGAATCAAGAGAAAGTGGGGTAAAAGGATAACTAGTTGGAAGGAAGTCTCAAGGAATCTAGAGCTAAAATCCTAGAGTTGACTTCACAGGAATTGAATCAAGAGAACCTAGCTCAAAAATCAGGATCAGTTTTAGCGGAACCCATACCAGAAAACCTAGACATGATGTTTCGTGCATATCAGCTTAGAATAAAAGAAGGACCTCAAGTAGCTGAAATGAGTAAGAACTACCCTCGAGCAGACTTAGAAATCGAGAGAACTAAGCTTTGCATGAAAATGGTAGAATTAGCACAGGCTATGTTCGAAGCCTCTAGATATCTTAATTGGAATAACATGGCAAAACCGGAATTACACTTTCAAGGACTGATGGAGAGGCTAGAATACTTGATTGATAGCAAGGAGAAAAAGGATCGGCATAGGAATCCTATTGTCCCAGAGACACAGGAAAGGAATGCACCATCCCTGTCTGAGGTAACCAACATGGAAGGTGAAGACAACCTGTCTTCCATACATAGATATTCACATGAATTTCTGAGAGAAATCCAAGAAGAGAAGTGGAGAAAAGAACAAGGAACCCATCCTCCTATTCAAGAAATAGACGATTTGCAGGAACAATTTCCCCAAGACATCCCCTCTATCTATGATGATGTAGAGGAGGAGCAACTGAGTGAAGACACAGGTTTTGAATCCAATTCTTTACAAGAATTACCTCAGTTCACGGGACCTTGGGAAGCAAAGTCTATTAGTATGAGAGCACCCACGATAATAGTGAGGAATGAAGAATCAGTAATCCCTAGAAACACGAAAGTAATCAAGAACACCAAAGTACAATGTAATCTCACTCTAGAGGAATTGTTAAAGGTAAAACCAGAACTATGGAAACATGTAGCAAATCAATTCCCTGAGCTTGCTACTACTCCCTCACAGATAGGAACACACAAGAAGGTACGAGAGATACCTGTAGAAAGGATTGGAGATGTAAGCGAAGGAGAGGAAGGTAACACTTATCTTCCAATAACCCATTAGGGCTACACCACGAAAGCCATCTTAGATTCAGGAGCCGGAGTAGCCATTGCTACCACCGCTTTATGGAAACGTTGGGGTAAGCCAGCATGAAGACCTACCAGGATGAAGCTACAAATGGCTGACGGACATATAGAAAAACCATTAGGCTTACTAGAAGGCATATCTCTCACCACTTTGTGGTGTGGAGTTTGAGCATACCTTCGCCATTTGTGATTTTAGTAAAAATCATGCTTATGAGATGATATTAGGACGACCATTAATCCGTCAGTTGCAAGATTGGGGAACTAATTCTTTGTACTTGCAACATTTAGGAGTGACTACTAAAGTCAATCTTAAAGACTATTCACATAGAGACGTAACTCCACTACAATGGAATACCATCCATAAGACGCAAGAAGAGACAGAATCAGTACACTCATTGGAGTCAGACCCCTCATGGTTGCATGAAGATACTCATCTATGGATGTGTAAAGTAGCAAAACAAGAGGAAGAACGATTAGAAGCCAGGACCTTAGGTGCAGAACAACATCCAAGAACCCTTCAAGACCCAGCTTATGCACCTATAGTATTTCTAGACGAAGAGTTTGAACCCCATGGTTGGGCAGAAATCCTAGCAACCATGGATGTAGCCATCAATGAAGAACAATGGACACCCCACTGTGATGAGGATGGCTATGACATTTCAGTTTTCACAATAGAGCCAATCATGTGTGATTCTATTATTGAAGAATGTGAACCAAGCACTGATGCATTCGAAGATGCGAGTGACTTTGACTTAGAGTCAATTATTATGGATCCACCCTTTGCATCAGAGGAAGAATATTTCTATTGAAGTAGAAACTTACCCTCAGAGACACGAAAAACTTATGAATGAGGTGAGGTTAGCCACTCAAGTGACCACTAAGAGTGAAGGTAAGAAAAGAAAGAAGAAAGAAACCATGTCAGAAGCAGAAGAATCTTTGTTTGAGGTTCCCGAGAACTTCAAGAAGTATGAAATAGAAGATAGACGAATCATGGTACCAATGCCTAATAGAAAAGCTGACATTGGAGAAGTATATGATAATCGAGAGAAAACCAAAAAAATAATAGTTGCCGTAGAAGGAGAAGAAGAGAAATGTACCTACATAGGGCATGATTTGACAAATGAAGAAGAAGAAGAGTTAGTTGCCCTATTGCGCGAATATAGAGATGTGTTCGCATGGAGTTACAAAGATGTGAAAGGAGTAGATCCACACATATGTTCTCATAGAATCCCTATGACTCCAGATGCAAAACCTACGAAATAGAAACCATACATGTATAATGATAACTACGCTGCAAAGATTAAAGAAGAAATAGATCGATTGATAGAAGCAGGATTCATTTACAAAATTGAGCATACCGAATGGGTATCCCCCATTGTGGTCGTGCCCAAGAAGAATGGAAAATTGTGTGTGTGTATTAACCTTAAAAAAGTTAATGCCGCCACGATTAGAGACAGTTATCCTCTTCCTATCACGGAACATCTATTGGAAAGAGTTGCGGGCAAGGAAGTTTACAACTTTCTTGATGGTTTCTCAGGCTATAATCAAGTAGCCATTGCTCTAGAAGATCAACACAAGACGGCATTTTCAACAGAATGGGGCATTTTTGCATTTTGTGTAATGCCTTTTGGCTTAACAAATGCACCCGCCACTTTCTAGCGACTCATGTGTCATGTTTTCAAGGAATTCTTAAGAAAGAATTTGGAAGTTTATGTCGATGACTTATGTGCTCATTCAAATATCAGACAGACACATATCCCAGAGTTAAGACAAGTATTTGACAAATGTCGAGAATATCAGGTTTGTCTGAACCGAGAAAAATGCGTTTTCATGGTCAGACAAGGAAAAATTTTAGGACACATTGTGTCAAAGAATGGAATTTCGACATATGAAGAAAAAGTGAAAGTAATTGCAGATGTACTTAGACCAAATAACGTAAAAGAAGTACAAGCATTTATGGGTCATTGCGGTTATTATAGACGATTCATACATATGTATGCAATCATAGCCAAGCCTTTGTACTCTCTTTTGACCAAGTTTGAATGGACAGATGAGTGTGAGAATTCATTTACTGAACTTAAACAACGTTTGTGCTCAGCACCTATATTGACAACCCCGGATTGGAGTAAGCCATTCCATGTACATGTGGATGCATCCAACTATGCCATAGGATGTGTGCTAGCACAACCCACGAGTGAAGGTAATATAGATCTCCCCATAGCTTATGCGAGTAGACAGTTGAATGCAGCAGAAAGAAATTACACCACTACAGAACGAGAAGGATTAGGAATGATCTACGCAGTAAAGAAATTCAGGCATTATTTGTTGGCAAACAAGTTCAAGTTCTTTACAGATCATCAAGCATTATTGTACTTAGTCAATAAATTATGTAACAGGGGACGATTAATACGTTGGTTTCTATTACTCATGGAGTATGACTTTGAAGTAGTAGTCAGGAGAGGAAAGACACATCTTAGAGCTGACCACCTTTCAAGTTTGACCACAGGAGAAGCCCCTCAAGGAGTAGTGGATGAGTTACCCGATGCATATTTGTTTAACCTTGAGATAGCACCAGAATGGGCTAAGTCGATAGTCCCTATTCTCACGTACGGACCCAAGAATCCTAGAATAAGAATCAAAGAAGGAGAGATTACCAAGTCTCAAAGATATCAAATCATAGCAGGAAGTATATATAAACAAGATAATCAAAAGATTCTTGCTTGTTGTGTAGATGAATCAGAACATGCGAATTGGTTGCAATTAGCACATGTAGGTGCATTAAAGCAACATCATTCGAAACATCGTACTTTGCAGACTCTACATAGACTAGGAGTATATTGGCCCACAATGGAAGCAGATGATCTACAAGTTGTGTAAAGAATGCCCTGTCTATTGTGAAAGACCACCAGTAGAACATGCTACATTATATCACATGTCTCTCACACCAGACTGGAGTGAACCTTTAGTGACATACTTGAGGACGAGCACATTCCCTCAAGGAATGACTTTAGCACGACAACACAGTCTAGAGCAGGAAGCTCAAGACTATTCACTGATTGGCGATAATCTATACCAACGAGGACGAGATGGATACTTAAGACAATGTGTTCATGAAAGCGATTACTTGAGCGTACTAGAGACTGCACACCAAGGTGTTGCAGGAGGTCATTTGGCCCCGATAGGATAATCAAAGCCATCCTCTTTGCAGGATTATGGTGGCCCACTCTTCACATGGATGCTCATACCTATGTAAAGAGATGTGATGTGTGCCAAAGAACTCAATTTCCTACTCGCAGAGATGAAATGCCATTGAAACCCATGATGGGAGGACGTGCATTTTCTAAGTGGGGTATAGACTTTGTAGGACCCATTAACCCCCCTACAAAAGGTACACATGCTGAATACATTATTGTCGCGACATATTATCTTACCAAATGGGTAGAGGCAAAAGACACAAAAAAGAATGATGAACACACGACTGCAAAATTCTTATTTGAAAATGTCTTTACAAGATATGGATTGCCTATAGAGTTAGTGAGCAATCGAGGAACTCACTTTCTAAACCAAGTCATTGAATATTTGTTACAGGATTTTATGGTGATTCACAAGAAATCCGCACCATATCATCCTCAGGCCAATGGTCAGGCTGAAAGCACTAACAAGATCCTTTGTAACGTACTGACGAAACTCGTGAACAACGAATGTTCAGATTGGGACAAACAGTTACACCACGCTGTTTGGGCATATCGAGTGGCCTACAAGACCGTACTCAATGCAACTCCCTTTCAGATGGTTTTTGGTCAGAATGTTGTGCTTCCATCGACCCTTAAGGTTGCACAAGAACATCAGTGGACCGGTCATGAATTATCAGCAAGAATAATGGACTTAGAACGATTAGGAGAAACCAGGCTGAAAGCAGCAGCATGAATATACGCAGCAAAGAAACGACAGAAAGCCTATTTTGATGCACATGTGAAAGATAAAGGCTTGAAAGAAGGAGATTTAGTCCTAGTATATACGCTGAAACAACACGCACGGGAGTTAGAAAAGCGAGGTTATGGACCTATGATCATTAATAGACTCTCGACAAGTGGAGCAGTACAATTAGCCACCTTAGAAGGAGACATAATGCCTAATTACATTAGTGGCTGTAGAGTCAGGCTATACCAAGAAGCGTAAGGAGGAAGCAAATAGAATATGTGTAGAAGCTCAGCCAGAAGCCATAGAACGCATTAAGCGCATGAAGCTAAGAAGACAAGGACTAGGGAGAGAACATTATAACCATCTGGAAACATCACCCAGATACCCCATGGCCATGTGTCAAGCAAAGTCAAGTACTCAACTTAGCATAGTGGATCAGAGACCATTCATTACAGTCAGGCTAGAGCACGGCAACCCTTGCCAAGAGCTCAGGGCTTTAATTGACTCAGGTGCTGCGACTAGTGTGATTAGATGGTCCCACTATGAGGACTCAGGAATAGAAATGCGGCCAATTGAGGCATACCTCATAGGGCTAGGAGGCATGGAAACCCCTTGCATGGGTGAGGTGGACCTACCTATCCTCATACATGATGTGACCTTGACAGTGAAGCTACTAGTGCGCCATGATGATGACCTGATAGAACCCCTAATCCTTGGCCAAGATTGGCTATACGATCACTCAGTGGACCTAAATCTTAGACAAGGCTCCTTACAGATTGGAACCTTAGATCAGAAGAAAGTGATACCGCTTGACTTCCCTAACAACCCTCCATCTGAGATATGTAACCCTAGACCATATGAACAGCATGTGAAGAAAGATCGGAAGATCTTTGGTCAGATAAGTCACGTTACGTCTACACCAACCCATGTAGGCTCGGCGATGGACAATTGTCAATCAGAAGGACGTAAGGAGATTTTCCCTTGGGCTTCCTGCAAATTAGAAGGGGTAACCACCGAACCGCTTGGTCAAGTGGACACCATCAGCAGTCAAATGGACACAATCACCGGTCAGTGGGTTACATCAACGGACAAATGGGGACGATTGCAGGTCAGGTGGACTGCATCAGCAGCCAAATGAGAAAAATACCCTGTAGTGCCCATCCTTCCACACTTACTGCGGACTGGCCTAGATCTCTGGTACATAATGCCTCACCCCCTAATGGGCAGGTTTCGCAAGTGTTGGACCTCCCTTCTTTTCCAAAGCATAGTGTCCATCCGACCTCTCAACCTCAACCACAAAGGAGTCAACCACGACGAAGGAACCCAGACCGACGACAATATCAGACGACACACGGAAGAAAGCTGCAATATCAGCATCACAAAGTAAGAGGCACAAGACAAATATGGGTGCCAAAAGGACAGAAACCACTGATAGATTCCACCAATGTGGTCAATGACAAGAAGAAGTCAAGGCAGAATTAGAAGCAATATCCAAAGCCTTCTCGACCTTCTTCTATGAGTATGAACATTCGACAAATTTGGATTGCCAAGAAGTACCTTATGAATCGACCCACACCCACGTAGATTTGGGTACCCAAACAGTGTATTATAACTCAACCCTCAAGCCATGTAATATATACCCCTCAGAAATCTCTTCACCCCTCCATACCACCACATCCGACATCACCTTTTGCTACTCAGCAAAAACCTATCATCCACTCACAAACTCTTAGGAAGTGGATACCGAAACGTATCCAGTTGTCCCCTCAAAACCCCTGGTCTAACATAACTCCCACCTCGACTAATCTACAACCTTGTAATAATTCACCCACACCTAAACCTTGTACAAATCCACACACTATAACCGACCATCAATTGTAAAAACACCTCATCAAGAAATGTATGCATCATCTGAAGCATGTAGGTGTCTAGAGACCTGCATTAGTTTGCAAGAAATCATTCCATAAACCATATCACAACACTCGGCTACACGGGTTGTTGCGAACATTTGTTTTATGTAGGGTACAAGTTTCAAATTATGTAAATACCTTTGGGAAGTCTTCAAATACTTCAAGAAGGCTCATATTATTCATAAAATGTAGCAAAAATACCACGTGAGTTCTAGAACATGGTGAGTCAAATTAGTGAGTCACAAGGGAGCTTCAGTGGTGTCCTAGCGGAAGGTCGATGTGGCTAGTTCTCAAAGTCCATCAATACTTTGCTTATTTGAGCACTTGAGTCATGTAATACCTCCATCCAAGTGTCTACCACGAATTTAGATGTATTAGGAAGGTTTTAGATTAGTTTCCCATGCTATAAAAAGAGGAAAAAAGTCGTGATCTTGTGGGATGTCCAAGAGAGTCATATGTGTATCTCTACACTGTTGTAGTTTTGTATGCAGAGATTGCAGAGCTTGTATCTCCCTGATTATATATCCCAATTACATGTTTGATAGCTCATTGGAAATCTCTTACTGTCTACTTTCTTCCTGTAAATTTTCATAATCATTGGATTAGTGAGCTGAGAGCAATACTCTCTGCAAGTAGTGTGTGTTCTCTGTTTTTTATCCCTGCTGAAGGTCTCCATTAAACCTCAACCTTGCAGAGGTCATATCTCCTTGTGTATGTATCCAAATCATGTGTTCTTTGGCTTGTTAGAAATCTCTTTAAGTCTACTTGTATTCTAGAAAGCTTCAAAGTCATTGGAGTTGTGAGTTAAGAGCAGTAGTCTCTGCAAGTGATGTGTGTCCTCAGGTTCATCTCTGTTTCAAGGTCTCCATTAAAGCTGCATATTGCAGAGGTCATAGCTCATTGTGTATTTATCCATTTGAGGTGTTCTATATCTTGTTGGAAAGCTCTTAGAGTCTAGTTTATGTGTGTGAAACAGTTTTGGAAAATTCCAAGTGAGTAAAGAGCAATTTGCTTTGCAAGAAAATTGGTCTGTGCATATAAGTTTGTGAAAAAGTCAACTAGGTCCTGTTGGGTTTCACCTACTTCTAGCTGTACTTTGGAGATCAATAAACTCCAACATTGGTATCAGAGCAAGTACTTGGAGGCTTGGAGAAGGTTATCATACCTTGACGAAGAATTTGAAGCTATCAAAGAAGCAGTTCATCATCAACACTACACAAAGGTAGAAGAAGATTGCAAGGAGGCATCTGAAGCAACATCCAAGCAAAGAAAGGTGCACATACCTCATTTACAAGGTAAATATTATATTTCTTCTCATCACACACATTGGAAAGGAGGCTTAAAGGAGGAAGCTTAGCATTTGTATTATGGGAGACCAACATACACAAATACAGAAGCTTGATAAGACCAATTATCAAGCATGGAAGTTTAGAATCACAGCATACTTGCAAGGTAGAGGCTTGTATGGTTTGATTGACGGCACAGATATCAAACCCACATTACCAGAGGACCCAAATCAGCAACAATTGAGGGAGTTTAGACTTTGGAATGAGAGAGACAAAAGGGTTATATTCATTTTATCACAAAATATTCAAGATTCAATGGTAGGACACATACAAGATCTAGACACAAGTAGAGATGTTTGGCTTGCATTGGAAAGGTTGTATGCTACAGGTACAAGAGCAAGGAAGATTCAACTCAAAAATGAGTTGAATAACATAAAGAAAGATACAAGGACATCGGTCAATGATTACATATTGAAAGTTAAAGAGATTGCAGATCAACTAGGATCAATTCAAGCTCATGTGGAGGACGAAGACTTGGTTGCACATACTCTCAACGGACTCAAAGATGATGAGAGATGGAAACCCTTCATTACTTCAGTTTATGTCAGAGGAGAATTACCAGATTTTGATCAACTTATTGCCCTCATGGTCACGGAGGAGATGAATCTAAATGGTTCTACTTCAAATCAAAAAGGATCTCAAGGACAAGCTCTTTATGTAGGATCATCAAGAGGTGGAAACAGAGGTGGAAGAGGTTCAAATAGAGGTCGAGGAAGAAGGAGCGATGATCAAAGGACTTCAAGTGGCTTCTTCAACACAAGAGGAAGAGGAAGATCAAGCGCTAGAGGTACGAGAGGCTACTACAACTACAACCAAAGACAAAGGAGTGAAGATAATAAGAACAATTGCTATATATGTGGAAGGTATGGACACTATGCCAAGATTGTTATCAAAATGAAAATAATCAAGGTGGTAATCGAAGAGGAGGCTATTCAAGAAGAGGTAAACAACAAGGAAATTATGTAGTTGAAGGTAAAAGTGATGATTATGATTCTCTTCTTATGATGAATGTAGAAACTAAGATGAATTGCAATAGCGATGTATGGTATGTAGATAGTGGTTGTTCTAATCACATGTCTCATGATGCTTCATGGTTTTCTAATATGCATAATCCGTCATGTAAAGGTTATGTTGAAACAGGAGATGATACAACACATAAGATTATGCAGGTTGGAGATGTTGTTATGCAGGATAAGAGCAAGAAAAATTGCTTGAAGGATGTACTTTATGTGCCAACGATCACTAAGAATTTGATGTCGGTTGGTCAAATGGTAGAAAAAGGTCTACAAGTGAGATTTAATCATGCAGGTTGCTTCATTGAGGATCCAAAGCAAAGGAGGTTAATTGCTAGAGGTCAAAAACAAGGTAGATTGTTTACATTCAAGGTAAACCCAAATCATACAAACTATTTCTCTTATGGTATGCATCGAATAGCAGAGCTTGATCTATGGCACAAAAGGATTGGACACATGAATGTACACAGGTTAAAGGAGCTATCAAAGAAGAGGATTGTTGAAGGATTACCTGATCTTACTAAGCAACATATGGTGCATCTTTGTGAAGCATGTCAAATGGGTAAGCAGAGTAGACAACCTTTCAAGCATTCAAGCTATGTAAGTGATGGTTTGCTAGATCTCATACACACAGATGTGTGGGGAGCTACTAAAGAGGCATCCTTGGTTGGTAATAAGTACTATGTATCATTCATTGACGATCATAGTAGAATGACATTTGTGTATTTTATTAAACATAAGAGTGAGGTCTTTGATTGTTTCAAGAAGTTCAAATCATATGTCGAAAAGCAAACAGGAAGGTATATTAAGAAGCTAAGATCCGATGGAGGAGGAGAGTATTTCTCTCAAGCTTTTACTGATTTTTTGTATGATGAAGGTATCAAAAGAGAAGTTACATGCAGGTATACTCCATAACAAAATGGAGTCGCAGAAAGAAGAAACAGAATCATAGCAGAAGCATCTAGAAGCATGCTTAATGATATGTGTTTGCCTAATTATTTTTGGGCTGAAGCTGTTAGCACAAGTGTTTACATTATGAATAGAGTTCCGACTGCTGGAGTTCATCATTTGACACCATATGAGGTATGGCATGGAAGGAAACCAAGTGTAAGTCATTTGAAAGTATTTGGCTGTGTATGTTATGTACATGTACCTAGTGAGGTGAGATCTAAACTTGATGCAAAATCAGAAAAATGTATATTTATTGGTTATGCAGATACTCAAAGAGGATATAGATGCTATAATCCTCATACCAATAAGGTTGTTGTGTCAAGAGATGTAAAGTTTGATGAATTACTTTCATGGTATGCAGATAAGAATTGTTTGCAGGTCATGGATGAAAATGAAGAAGGTGTGGTTGAAGGAGATGAATGCATAGTTCAGCCATTAGGAAGTTTAAATGATGAAAGGAGTGGTTTAGATGAAGAAAGAGGATCACCTTTCAATGGAAGATTAAGGCAAGATTCACCTCCAAGTGTTAAAAGTAAAGGTAAACTCAAACTTGTTGAAGTTAATGATGAAGGAGAGGAAATTAGTGATGTATGTGAGTATGGAGAATCATCAAAGATTCCTAATAAGAAAGGAAGAGCATCTACATTGGAGGTAAGAAGAACTTCAAGAGTAAGTAAGCAACCTCAAAGGTATACTTATGAATCTTTCATGAATACTCATTATGCTTTTATGACAAAAGTTGAGCAGGAAAATGAACCCACATGTTATGATGAGGCCAAAGGAGATGAAAAGTGGGAGAAAGCAATGAGAGAAGAAATGGAAGCACTACAGGATAACAAGACTTGGAATTTAGTTCCAAGTACACCAAAACAAAAGGTAATTGGTTGCAAGTGGGTTTTTAAGATTAAAAGAAATAGTGATGGTAGTGTGTCTAGATATAAGGCTAGACTTGTAGCAAAAGGATATAATCAAACTCAAGGTGTGGACTATGAGGAAACATTTAGTCCAGTAGCAAATATGGCAACGGTGAGAACTTTGTTGGCTTTAGCTGCAAGTAAAAGGTGGAATATATATCAACTCGATATAAAGAATGCCTTTCTTAATGGTGAGTTAAATGAAGAAGTGTATATGTCACAACCAGATGGTTATGTGGATGCAAAATGTCCTAATCATGTATGCAGGTTAAAGAAGGCATTGTATGGTCTTAAGCAGGCACCAAGGGCATGGAATGCAAGGTTGGTAAAGTATCTTATGCTGCAAGGATACACAGCGAGTCATGCTGATCCTTCACTTTATGTAAAACATGTAGATGGCATGTGTGTCTATGTATGCATTTATGTGGATGACTTGTTGATTACAGGGAATGATGCAAAAGCAATTGATGAGATAAAAGGTAATTTGGGAAAGGAATTTAAAATTTCAGATCTTGGTTTGCTCAGATACTTTCTTGGGATTGAAATTGTGTATAGTGATGAAGGTATGTGGTTGATACAAAGAAAGTATATATGTGATATGCTGAAAAGGTTTGGTATGCAGGAATGTAAATTTGTTTCTACTCCAATGGAATGTAATGTAAAGCTAAGCGCAAAGGAAGGTGATGAGTTGCATGATATGAATGTATATAGATCCATGGTAGGATCTTTGATTTATGCAACAAAAACTAGACCTGATATATGTTATGCAGTGGGAGTATTGTCACAGTTTATGCATGAACCTAGAGTACCTCATATGCATGCAGCGAAAAGAGTGCTTAGGTATTTGAAAGGTACCATGAACGAAGGATTATTTTATAGTCATGATGCTGATCTAACTCTTAAAGTCTTTAGTGATGCAGATTGGGCTGGAAGCAAAGATGACAGAAGATCCACAAGTGGATATGTGGTAATAGCATGAAACAAGACATTAACATGGAGTTCAAAGAAACAGCCTACAGTTGCTTTATCTTCTACAGAGGCTGAGTATAGGGGTTTAGCATTGGCTACTACTGAGGTTATGTGGTTTAAAAAGTTGTTTCATGACTTGAATGTGCAGGTTGATGTACCACTGATATATGGGGATAACTTGAGCAGCATTCATATGACCTCAAATCCTATTTTTCATGCTAGAACAAAGCATATAGAGGTTCACTATCATTATGTTCGAGAGAAGGCCATGAACAATGAAGTGCAGGTTTCTTTTGTTGGAACAAAGGATCAAGTTGCAGATATCTTCACCAAATCCTTGGATGGACCAAAGCTTCAAAGATTCAACTATATTCTTGGCATGAAGGAAATACCCTTTGAAACTTGAGGGGGAGAATGTTGCAAACATTTGTTTTATGTAGGGTACAAGTTTCAAATTATGTAAATACCTTTGGGAAGTCTTCAAATACTTCAAGAAGGCTCATATTATTCATAAAATGTAGCAAAAATACCACGTGAGTTCTAGAACATGGTGAGTCAAATTAGTGAGTCACAAGGGAGCTTCAGTGGTGTCCTAGCGGAAGGTCGATGTGGCTAGTTCTCAAAGTCCATCAATACTTTGCTTATTTGAGCACTTGAGTCATGTAATACCTCCATCCAAGTGTCTACCACGAATTTAGATGTATTAGGAAGGTTTTAGATTAGTTTCCCATGCTATAAAAAGAGGAAAAAAGTCGTGATCTTGTGGGATGTCCAAGAGATTCATATGTGTATCTCTACACTGTTGTAGTTTTGTATGCAGAGATTGCAGAGCTTGTATCTCCCTGATTATATATCCCAATTACATGTTTGATAGCTCATTGGAAATCTCTTACTGTCTACTTTCTTCCTGTAAATTTTCATAATCATTGGATTAGTGAGCTGAGAGCAATACTCTCTGCAAGTAGTGTGTGTTCTCTGTTTTTTATCCCTGCTGAAGGTCTCCATTAAACCTCAACCTTGCAGAGGTCATATCTCTTTGTGTATGTATCCAAATCATGTGTTCTTTGGCTTGTTAGAAATCTCTTTAAGTCTACTTGTATTCTGGAAAGCTTCAAAGTCATTGGAGTTGTGAGTTAAGAGCAGTAGTCTCTGCAAGTGATGTGTGTCCTCAGGTTCATCTCTGTTTCAAGGTCTCCATTAAAGCTGCATATTGCAGAGGTCATAGCTCATTGTGTATTTATCCATTTGAGGTGTTCTATATCTTGTTGGAAAGCTCTTAGAGTCTAGTTTATGTGTGTGAAACAGTTTTGGAAAATTCCAAGTGAGTAAAGAGCAATTTGCTCTCCAAGAAAATTGGTCTATGCATACAAGTTTGTGAAAAAGTCAACTAGGTCCTGTTGGGTTTCACCTACTTCTAGCTGTACTTTGGAGATCAATAAACTCCAACACGGGTTACACATCAGTTATGGAAAGAGATTGCGGTCTCACTTTAATGGGATCATAATTAATTTCCAGACTAATATGTTAATCTTATGTAGCAGATCTACTACGCATTTGCATCAATCATCATGCAGGCAGAAGGACCATCAGAAGATGGCCCCAGTGTACCCATGGCCAATATTGGAGAACTACTAGCAGAGCCCCATCGGCTCAACCACCAAAATTTGAGGGATTTCCAGGACCTATGCCGATTGACGACCCTCCTAGGGGTTACACTAAGAAGATTCATCGCAATTCTCACTGGTTCCAAGGTCTAGCAGGACCGTTAGCAGATGTAGATTTCATTTTTGAGGCCAATTTGGCGTTCGATCACCGTACTTGGGGCAAGTACCAATTTTTCTCAAGAGAATTCGAAGGACTACAGAACACAGAAGACTTAACACATGTTTGGGCAAGAGGAGGCTTTACAGAATATTTCAGTGATCCGTTGCCTAAACCTGACTTCTACAAATGCTTTTACTTAATCATCACTTTGACAACTTCGGAGAACAAAGATCTGCCAGGAACATTCATCTTGCCGTCGTTGGTAAATGATCTGCCATATAAGAGGTTTTACCTTTCTAAAGATCTGATTCGCACTGCAGTCAAGATCCATGGTACGTACACTCCAACAGAATGAGAAAGGCTGGTTCCAGAGCCAATGAAACGTGGAGATGTTACTAAGTGGGAAGATATTTCAGCAATCACACCTGAGCTATCTAAACCGTTGAGGATATGTATGCAGCATTTCGCTTTCCCCGCTCAGGATAGATTCATCATGCCCCACAAACGTATATGGTTTGGATTATATTTAGCATGTACTGGACCACAAACAGTTGATCTGGCTAGCTAGATAATTGATCAGCTCTACTTAGCCCAACATAGATGGGAAAGAAAGAAGGTAATCAATGGATGCTGCACTCTCACGCGCATTGTATATATGTGTTTTGCATACGATTTACCTATCGAGCGTGCAATGACAAGCGAGGAGCTGAAAGCATTCAAGTGAACAACAAAGAAAGCTAGGAAGGTGTTGGAAGAAGTAATTTTTTTGAAGTACTTTTTATGAAAAATAATGGTAAAATGCCAAAAACTTGTAAAAATATTTGTGCAACTGATGTAAAAATAAGGAAGAGTCTTCCTTATGTAGAGTAGAATCCTATGTAATTTTTCTAGAATTTTTGGAAACTCCTAGATAGCATATTTTTAGATTAAAGGAGGAAAGGACCAAATTTCAAGTGTGAAAAGGGACACTTGAAAATGTATAAAAGACAATTTCCTCTACTATGAGAGGGTTGGTTAATTGTATTACATGCTATCCAAGCAAATAGAGAGAGTTTCCTGCAGAAAATCGTGTTTCTTCCTTTTGTGTGGTTTCTTTGATTTGTGAGTCTATTCTATGTGTATCCATGGAGATTTGTGAGCTTCTATTGTGTGTTTCTGATGAATGTGTATGAAGAGAGTTGATTACTGATATGTTGAGTGAGAAATTGATGAAGGATGGTGCCGGAGATGAAAATCGTCTATTTTCACAAAATCGCGATTGTCTCGTCTGAAGGTTACAGGTATCATTTTTGCGTTTTGACTTCATGGTTGTATTCTACTGAGAAAATAACATGATTTAGACACCAAGGTTGTGGTGAAAATGATGGAGATTTGCTCAAGATAATCCAAACCCTAGAAATTCCTCTTCATCTTCATTATTCTCAGAAATCCAGCCAATTTTCTCTTATTTCTTGGATTCTATCATATGGAAGGGGTTGTGGTCTCACGTATACTTCCAGGATTGACAAAATAAAGATGTATTGTTAATTCTTTATACTAAATGATTGGAGAGGACAACTCCAAAGATCTATAAAAAAAATGTTTGTTATAGATCTTTGGAGTTGTCCTCTCCAATCATTTAGTATAAAGAATTAACAATACATCTTTATTTTGTCAACCTTGGAAGTATACATGAGACCACAACCCCTTCCATATGATAGAATCCAAGAAATAAGAGAAAACTGGCTGGATTTCTGAGGATAATGAAGATGAAGAGGAATTTCTAGGGTTTGGATTATCTTGAGCAAATCTCCATCATTTTCCACAATCTTGGTGTCTAAAGCATGTTATTTTCTCAGCAGAATACAACCATGAAGTCAAAACTCAAAAATGATACCTGTAACCTTCAGACGAGACAATCACGATTCTATGAAAATAGACGATTTTCATCTTCGGCACCATCCTTTATCAATTTCTCACTGAACATATCAGTAATCAACTCTCTTCATACACATTCATCAGAAACACACAATAGAAGCTCACAAATCTCCATGGATACACATAGAATAGACTCACAAATCAAAGAAACCACACAAAAGGAAGAAACACGATTTTCTGCAGGAAACTCTCTCTATTTGCTTGGATAGCATGTAATACAATTAACCAACCCTCTCATAGTAGAGGAAATTGTCTTTTATACATTTTCAAGTGTCCCTTTTCACACTTGAAATTTGGTCCTTTCCTCCTTTAATCTAAAAATATGCTATCTAGGAGTTTCCAAAAATTCTAGAAAAATTACATAGGATTCTACTCTACATAAGGAAGACTCTTCCTTATTTTTACATTAGTTGCATAAATATTTTTACAAGTTTTTGGCATTTTACCATTTTATTTCATAAAAAGTACTTCAAAAAAATTACTTCTTCCAACATTCCTCCCCTCCTAGACCTTTTGGCTCCTGACAAAATACATTCCTGCTCATGTATGCTGAATGCTTCCTTTATTTCTTCTTTCTCTGATATACTTGTGACAGCAGGTCATGGCTTCTCCTTTCAGTGACATTCAAGTTGTTTACCATCTCAAACAACGCTTTCCTCCACTTTACTGCAGCTTCTGGCTTATCAATTACATCCTTTTTCAAGTATTCTGTGTATACAGCTTCATATGCAGTGAGTCGAGACTTTGTGACTACAGACAAGTTTCCAAATATCTCTGATTCTCTTTCAACAAACCCGTAATCAAATGCATCTTCAAAAATTTGGAGATAATGGCTGCCCAAAAATATTATTATGCTATAATATGCCATCAAACATATCCTGTCAGGTGTTTCACTGAGGTCAAATAATAATGCATCAGTAGGTGAATTAAAGCCAATGTAATTTAGGATTCTGACATCTGTATCTGTATAGGTCTCTATGCATGCCAGAATGAGTCTCATTATTCTGATGAGTAGAATACATGCTGGATCATTAACATCCTTGTATGTGGCTATGACAGATTCAACTGTGTCCACCATATACTTTTTTGTAGGCCATGTTCCTGCCTGTGGACCTGCTATCTTTGGAAAATTCAACCATTTGGATGGAATTTGTCCTTCTTTCCCAGAAAACTGTCCACTCTCTTCTCCTTGCTACTGGGCAATATGCTGGATTAATCTTCAACTGAATAGGTGCTTCCTTCCATATTTTCTTGCACTCTTTATTTGCATCCAACCATCTATTCCTCCATTTGGGATTAGCTTTCTCAAATAACTCTTTGGTCACATTGATATCCTCTTCATATTCTAGATACTTATTTGGAGGTAATCCAACCCTTGCCATCTCATAATTTTTGATACTTTCCATGATCATACATAAGGGTATGCCTAATCCATCTGCAGCCCAATGATGTTGATCTGGATTTATCCCTTTATTTAAAGCAAATGTGACAATCTGGTCCTCATATTCATCATGCATTTTTCTAATGAAATCCATTCTAGATTCTCTGTTTGTCAAAAGTTTCTGGACAAACTCCTCAGAATACTCATCTTCTGGTGCTTTATTTTCTGGTTCACTGCTATGTTGAGTTCTGTCATCATTGCCCACTTCATAATCTTCTGTATGTGTAGTCTCTATCTGTTCTTCCTCCTGAGCTTGTGGCTTTTCCAGCTTTTTCTGCAACTCTTCTATTGTTATCATTAAACTTCTATTTTGAGATGCCCATATCTCTCTTTCTGCTATCCAATTATTTCTTTCTTTTTCTAAGCTTGACTGCCAATCACTCCTTTCTTTCTATAGGTCCATATATAATTTGTTGTAACCCCTCATTGAAGTAGCAACATGTGTATTAGCCTGTTTCTCCAACTCTTTGGCTTCCTTCAATTCTGTTTGCAATCTCATGATTTCTTTGTGCAATTCTTCCTTTTCCTCCTGTGTCACCTGATCAGCCTTGTTTTCTTCCTTCAACTGTCCTTCTTCCATCAACAGCTTGTTAATTTCCTCATTTGCTTTAACCATTATTTGATATGAACTCTGTAAAGTTCTGTATCTACCTTCAATCTTCTTCAACTCCATTTCCAGTTTATTATTCTGCTCTGTTAGTTTTGCACTCTTCCCTTCAAGATATTGGATTTTATTTTGTTGTTGTACCTCTAATTCTTCCAAAGAAATTATTCTATGTGTTAGTTCTTCATTCTTCTCCTGCACAATCCTCAATTGTTCTGTCATTTGTTCCTTTTCCCTTTTGTGCTCCTTAATGATATTACTGCCTTTTTCAAACTCAGACTCTGCTACCATTCCTGAAATGATCATGTTCCTGCTTGAAGGTCTAAACTGCTCTATGTTGCTCATCATGATCTTGCAGGCAGATCTTATATTTTTAGGTATTCTCTCTAATCCAACTTCTATTTCCATTTGTTTAACTTCTATCTGTTTGTTTTATTTGCACTCATCTTCCTCTTCTTTTTCTTCCTCATACTCTATGACCTGAGTCTTTTGTTCTTCATGGCTTTGATCTGCTTCCAATTTTTCTTGGTCTGCAACATCTTCTTCATCTTCCAATATCTGATCATCCTGATTCTCTTATTCTGAGATATCTGTAGTTAGCTTTGTTTCTTCTGCCTTCTTGTTCTCCATCACCTGTTGTTTCTCTTCAAGGAGATGTCCTTTTACTTGTACTTCCTTTTCCCGGACTAGGATTGATTCAGTTTCCTCAGCAAGTTTTGTCTGATGATTACTTGTCTGCTCTTTCTGTCCTACGTCTTGCTCATCTATATCCATGAAATCTAAGCCTTCCTCTTGTCCTGGATCTTCTGTAGTTGTGAATTCTTCATTATGATTCAAATCATTCAGTATGTCTTTTATGCTTTGGTTGATCTCCTTCTCTGTAATTCCCTCTTCTACTTCTTGAGCATTCTCTTTTTCTACTATTTCCTCTTCTATTTCCTTCACTTGAGCTGTATCTTTTTGTTTATTGGCTTGACTGCATATCTGTGCTCTTTCTTCTGCTTCTCCTTCATCTGATTTGAAGTAGGTTTGTTGTGAAGGTCTTGTCCATATTGATTTTAATCCTGAATCTATTAATCCACAGCTGAACTCTTTTCTCACTTCAACCTCCTCCTCCATCATTACTATTTTACCTTTCAACAACCTCTTTTCTTCTTCAGGACTGAGTTGCTTTGCTGCTTCTTCCTGGACTTGCTTTCCCTGTGTCTTCTCACTCATGTCTTCTGATGTTTTATTTTTTTCAATGGCCTGTGTGATCACATTAGGTGTACTGGGAACTGATAAATTCAAACTTTTTAGCATAAAATTTTCAATGTCACTTTCAGAGTCTGAGGAGAATTGTGATGAGCCTGCTATGCTAGATTTTTCCAATTTTATCTCTTCCTAAGCAGTAGATTCCTTCTGCTTTTCTCCTATGTCACTTCTTCCATCTCTTTTATGGTTACAGATTCTACTACTGATTTTCCTTTACTCTTCTTGGTTAACTTCTTCCTTTGTACTGGTTTCTTCTGAACCTTCTTTTTTGCTACAACTGTAGTTCTTGTCTCAGGAGGTCCTTGTAGTTCTTTGAAGTATGCTAATAGCTCCACTTCCTTTTTAACAAATACTTCCTCTGTCTCAGCTGCCATCATTTGGTCATGCAGTTCTTCATAATGTTCTACTTCCTCTTGAACCCAATCTGTTGCTTTGCAAGAATAATCTTCCAGCATCTTTTGATATTGAGCATCATATACTTCCCTTTTGTTATTTCCTTGAGTCAGATAAGTATATAACTGCTCTTTACTAGTCTGAGGTGGATGAGGGTCATTAGAAGATTGGACCTGCTTCTGAGCAGCTTCATGTTCTTCTTTGGTTGCTTCATCCTGCTCCAACTCAACTTTTCTTGGATCCAACCTCCTTTTCTTTACAGGAATCACTTCCTCTAATATTACCTTTCTTTTCATTCCTGCTCCCCTCATGCGGGTTTGTCCTTCTGCTTCTCTCACATACATCTTCCTGGGAGGACTCTTGATTCCTGTCATTAGACTTCTGAAATATTGTGCCTCTGGAGCCAGCTTCAACTGATCTTCCATTCCCAGTACATGATATATAATCCTGGTTAAAAACTGAGCTCCATTCATATACTTTCTCTGCTCCCAATGTTTTGCTGCTTCTTTCAGTTGTTCATGTATTTAAGGTGATACATCCATTATTCTTAATTTAGGGTAAAATACTAAAAAAATTCATAAAATTCATTAAAATAATCAAACAAATTTATTTTCTCTCTAGGAAGATGGACTGAAGTTTTGTTGACAAGAGTGGAAGAGACCAGGTGATAGGGAAGCAAAAAAGTGACAAAAACTAGAAAATAAAAAAAAACATGATTCTCTTCACAGAATCGCGATTCTCTGAATAATGTTTTGTTAAAAATGCAAAATTGCAAGTGACAGCTGAATTGGAGTTGGTAAAGGGTATTGAAGAGAAGCAAGAGAAAAGAAGACTTAAAATTGCAAAAAACAGGAAGTACATGAAAAATACGATTCTCTGCACAAAATCGCGATTTTCTGTAAGAGAAAATTTTTCTGAATATTGAGCATATTTGGGTTTTGAGATAGGTAATTGTACGAGATTTCATTAAGTTGAGCAAGGGAAGGAAGTCAAAATCCAGAAAATCAGTAAGGATTGAGTATCAAGTGGGAAAACTGGAAAGGAAGTACAAAATCGCGATTTTCTCCAGTATGATAATGGGAGTGACTAATGGTGATTAATCAGGAAAAATTAAAAATTGAGGATTAAAACCATAAAGTAGTTGAAGAATGAAATTGAGCAAGTGGAAAAGTGAAAATCAGTGGGAATTGTACAGAATCGCGATTGTGTGGACACTATAAAAGTCTGAAATTTCAGGGAAAACTCATTTTGAGTGAGAGAGAGAGAGAACAGGAATAGGATCGCGATTTTCTACAGCAAAAAGCTTTGGAGAGTTTTGGAATCAAGCAAGCAAGGTAACAGGTCCTCAATACAATTTTTTGGCATTTCTTTAAATTTACATGATCATTAAGTACAGATAAGCATGAAATAGCAAAAAAAACACGGAATCGCGATTTCTGAATTTTTGAGGTTTCTGTGGAAAAAATAACAACTTTTAGAAAACTCTTTTATTGCATGTTAAAAATAGTTAAGGCGATTCTATAGAAGAAATCAAAATTTGAAAATCAATACCTGGAAAATTTTTCAAAAAATTGAACAGAATCGCGATTCTGTAGTCAGACACAAAATCGCGATTCTCTGAAACAAAGAACAAAATCGTGTTTCCCAGAGCACGATTTTCTTAAGAGAATCGTGTTTTTAACGATTGTGAGCAATCACGATTGTCTAGGAATAAAATCGTGAAAAACACGATTTTGATCACAGAATCGTGGAAATCACGATTTTCATACAAAATCATGAAAAACACGATTTTGATCACAGAATCGTGAGGAACACGATTTTGATCACAGAATCGTGAAAAACACGATTTTGATCACAGAATCGTGAAAAACACGATTTTGATCAGAGAATGGTGAAAAACACGATTTTGATCATAGAATCGTGGAAATCACGATTTTCACACAAAATCGTGAAAAACACGATTTTGATCACAGAATCGTGGAAATCATGATTTTCACACAAAATCGTGAAAAACACGATTTTGATCACAGAATCGTGGAAATCACGATTTTGGTCACAAAATCGTGAAAAACACGATTTTGGTCACAGAATCGTGAAAAAACACGATTTTGGTCACATAATCGTGGAAATCACGATTTTGGTCACAGAATCGTGGAAATTAATTGAATGATCCTTAGGTCTGGTAATGAATTGTACACACATTCCCAGCAAGAACTGGGAAGGAAAGAAATAGAGACAGTGGTAGGGGAATTGCAAGAAAGAGATTTAGGGCAAGAAAACAACATGGAAAATTTAAATGAAACAAATGAGTCCATTGAAACTGGGGATTATAGAAACATCCTCAAATATATATATACAAATAGGTTTGGAACCTATATCAGGATGGAATGCATAAGTTTCTCATTAGATTGAGAAACTTAGAAGTTCCCCTGAACATAACACTAGTAGCTCAATTCAAAGATGGTAGATATGAGGATAGGCAGGGATGTGTATACATCTTCTCACAAGACCCAGAAAATTCAAATGACCTAGGGCAATGTGCAGATAAGAGACCTTGGGAACAGAACCTAGGGCAATCAGATTTGCCAAGACCACATGGAATTCATAGTAATGGTGAACAATCACAAGGTAGGAGAACACATACTTCCCCAAATCCTTTTGAAAAGGAACCGAAAGGATTTAATGATTTCCCACTAAGAAGAAGACATCATTGGCAAAATCAAGGTAGAATGCTTAGACCATATCAAGTAGCCAAATGCATGAAAAATCAATATGAAGGATATTTTGATCCTCATGCTCATGCTGCAGAATTTAGGCAATTAATTAGAGCTGAAGAAGTAGAGGATTACAAAGTCCAATTTGAAGCATTTGGTCTAACCCTAACAGGACCTGCCTTATCTTGGTTCATTCCCTTAAGAAAAGAAATGTATCTAGATATTGAATCCTTTTTAGAAGCCTTCATTGGGGAATTCTCAAAGACTGGAATAAAACATAGCACAGCCACACTAATACATAGCTTTAAACAACAAAAAGATGAAAATGTCAGAGAGGCAGCTAAGAGATTCAAGCAGTACATTGATAGACGTCCCAAAGAAGAAGTACCTTCCATGGCAAGACAAGTATCCCTATTCATAGAAGAATTAAGAAGTGCCCAATTAAGAACCCTAGTGTATTATAGGAGATGCCCTGACCTAGGAGCATGTGTGAAAGAGGCAATAGATTTGGAAGATAACAGAGGCCAAGACCTGTTAGCATTTGATCAATCTAGAACAAATGAAGATAAAATCCCACCAACAGAAGAATTGGCTCAAGCCATTGCTAAAGCCCTAGAAGTTAGCACTAAAACCAATTTGATAAATACCAAGATAACAACAAATAAAAAATGCTACAATTGTGGAGAAGATCATTTGGTACAACAATTTCCATATCAAAACCACAACACTTGTAAAACAGAAAAACACTCAAATACTGTACAATAGAGAGGAAATGGACAAATCATACTAGAGAAGACTGTTTCTACAACAAACAACCCATTAAGGAGAGAGATTATGCAAGTCAAAGAGAATCTGGATATATTGAGCAACCAAGACCTGTACTTGGGCAACAACCTCCATTACCAACAAATGTGGTACCAGTTAAATACACACCAATAGAGGAGGGAAATTCAAGAATAAGATCACCATACAAGGAAGATTATCAATGGAATGAAGGATATCAAGAAGAATGGGAAGGATATGAACTGAGAGAACCAGAACTACAAGCCCTAGATTTGGGAAATGGGAGAATTGAGATGGATACAGCCACATTCATGTATATAACCAATAATTATATGTCCAATCAAAAACCTCAGTTCAAAGGGGGATCAAAGATAACTTGTTATAGATGTGGGGGAGAACATTTCATTAGAGACTGTCCACAACCTCCTACATTAAGAATAGAGGGATCCTATTGTAAGGATTGTGGCAGGGAACATTTAATAAAGGATTGTCCAAGAAATCCTCAAAAACAACAAAACACATCTAATAACATACCACTGAAAACAGTCAACATCATGGAGCAAGAAGAATTGAGTGACATTGACCAAGTAAATGTAAATGCTATAACAAGGGCACAAGCTAAACAACAAGAAACAACTAAGGAACAAAATGAAGGATCAGTTTCAAAGGTGAAGAAAAATAGACAAAAAGGGAAATGGGAAAGGAAAAAATAATGGGTAAAAATTTGGAAGAGGAGAATAGGGAACAGTCAAACAGTACTCCCTCTCAAAAGACACAAACCCAGTCATAGATAAGAAATTCACAGAGTCTAGATACCTTGATAAAAGCATACAAGGGAAGAATTCAAGAGGGACCAAGTCCTACAGATCATGTAATGGCTTATCCTATGCCAGACTTAGAACATGGAAGGATGCAAAAGTGTAAACAAATCATACAGGAAGCACAACTTAAACTGGGGGAATCAGATAATTCTCAAATAACAGTTGAGGAATCTGAGGCAATAAGAACAAGGAGAAATATTAATCAGGAAGATGATAATCCACAAATTACATTCCATGTAAATATAGATAAACAATGTACAATTTTATACCATACTACAATGGAGGAATTGGTAAAACAGAATCCTCATTTACAAAACAAAATGAAAAAAAGGGAAACAATACCAAAAAATCTTCATCCACAACTACAGGAATTGGAGGAATTGTGGTACATTCCCATTGATAAGATAGGAGGATATTGTGAAGGAGAAGAGGGAAACTCAACCCTAAAAATACAATTTGGTAAAAACCATGCCAAAGCTATTCTGGATAGTGGATCAGGTGTGGCCATCATGACTAAACAAACTTGGGAAAAATGGGGGGAAAATGAATTAATACCCACCAAAATGAGATTGCAACTTGCAGATGGACACATAGAGAAACCCCTAGGAATATGGGAAAAAGTGATTGTGGACATATGTGGAATAGAGATAGAACATACCTTTGCCATAGTTGAATTCCCACAATCTACTTCATATGAAATTATCCTAGGAAGGCCATTTATGAGACAAATGCAAATTGTGCAAGATTGGGGTAATGATTGCCTATACCTTCAGAGCAAAGGAAGAATAACCAGAGTGAATCTAAGAAATGGGCATTATTGTGATATATC
The DNA here is from genome assembly GCA_020310875.1 of Ceratopteris richardii. Classification (NCBI taxonomy): domain Eukaryota; kingdom Viridiplantae; phylum Streptophyta; class Polypodiopsida; order Polypodiales; family Pteridaceae; genus Ceratopteris; species Ceratopteris richardii. The sequence continues at coordinate 9,043,969 of CM035407.1, forward strand.
TCCTCAAGAATGGTATAAAATACATCAAAATCAAGAATTAAGTGAAGAATCAGAAATGGAAGACCAGAATGAAACTGAATCATCAATATGGAAGTGCAATATGATAAGAAACCTCACAAATAGAAAAATAAGATTGAGAAGAGAAGATTGTGTAGAAGAAAGAAAATTACAAGATGAGAATTATGTACCACAACAATTCCAAGATGAAGAATTTGAGCCCTATGGGTGGAACCAAATTTTGGCTATCATGGATCTGGCCAGTGATGAGTATGTAGGGGTGGAATTTCAAAATGAAGAAGGGTATGATATTTTTCACATTGGAATACAAATGATAAAGGTATCAAAAACAGAAGAGGACCAGGAAGAAGAAATGATATTAAAAAAAGGGAAAACACAATATTTGGAAGAAGTAAAAGTTGAAGATGCAATAAAAGATAAAATCCCAGGCAAATATAAGAAAAACAAACACAAGGAAATAGAAGAAAACCAAGAGGATGAGAAAAAGGAGAAAGAAACAAACAAAGATCAACAGTTTGATGTACCTGCAAATTTCAAGACTTATGAAGTAGAAGACAGACTACTTCTAAAAATGAAACCAAAGAGAGAGAAGAAGAAAAGAGAGGCTTATGATAATGAGGAACAAACTAAAAAGGTCATGATCACTCAAGAAGAGGGAGAAGAAAGACATATTGTAGTAGCTGATGACATGACAGATCAAGAAGAGGAGGCACTAAGAAGTTTGGCCAAAAACTATAGGGATGTGTTTGCTTACAGCTACAAGGATTTAAAAGGTATTGATCCTAAAATCTGTGAGCATAAGATTCCTATTACACCTGATGCAAAACCTAGCAAACAGAGACATTACACATTCAATGATAAATACTCCGCTAAAATAAAGGAAGAAATTGACAAATTGCTGGCTGCCAATTTCATCTATGAGATTGAGTATACAGAATGGATATCTCCTATAGTTGTGGTACCAAAGAAGAATGAGAAACTTAGGGTATGCGTTAACTTGAAGAAGGTGAATGCAGCAACTATAAGAGATAGTTACCCATTGCCTATAACAGATCACCTTCTAGAAAGAGTTGCAGGAAAGGAGGTTAATAGTTTTTTGGATGGTATTTCAGGATACAATCAGGTACCAATAGCATTGGAAGACCAACATAAAACTGCCTTTTCCACAGAGTGGGGAATTTATGCTTTTAGGGTTATGCCCTTTGGGTTAACTAATGCCCCAGCAACTTTTCAGAGATTGATGTGTCATATCTTCAAAGAGTTCCTGAGGAGTGTAATGGAAATATATGTAGATGATCTGTGTACTTTTTCATTAAAAAGACAAGATCACTTGCAAGATTTAGAGAATATATTTAGGAAATGCAGAACATACAGAGTATGTTTAAATCCAGAAAAGTGTGTATTCTTTGTAACACAAGGAAGAATGTTAGGTCACATAGTCTCTAAAAATGGAATTTCAACTGATGAGAAGAAAATAAAGGCCATAATAGAACTTCCAAAACCAACAAATGTAAAGGAACTTCAAACTTTCATGGGGCATTGTGGGTATTACAGAAAATTTGTACACAAGTTTGCTGACATAGCCAAACCTTTATATGCCCTACTTACAAAGTTTGAATGGACCAAGGAGTGTGATCAAGCTTTTGAAACCCTAAAAACTTGTCTGGTTATAGCCCCAATTTTGAAAACACCCCAGTGGGATAAAATTTTTCATGTCCATGTGGATGCTTCAAATTATGCTTTGGGATGTGTATTAACACAACCAATAGAAGGGAGCAAGTTAGATTTTCCAGTAGCTTATGCTAGTAGGCAACTGAATTTAGCAAAGAAAAATTACACAACCACTGAGAGGGAAGGGTTGGGAATGATATTTGCTATGAAAAAATATAGACATTACCTGTTGGCCAACAAGTTTAAGTTCTTTGTGGACCATCAAGCTTTACTATATTTGGTAAATAAACCTTGTCACACTGGTAGAATAGTCAGATGGTTCCTCTTACTAATGGAGTTTGAGTTTGAGGTGATGGTCAGACAAGGAAAAACACATTTGAGAGCAGATCATTTGTCTAGAATTCAGTCTAAAGAACCCAGTTCACCTTTAGATGATGACCTACCAGATACTTATCTGTTCAAAATAGAAAGTGTTCCTGAGTGGGCCATGACTTTAGTACCTTTGTTAACCATGGGACCTTGCAGAAGATTTGGAAACAACACACACTTAGTATTACAAAGCAAAAATTTTATGTTGCTAGCCGGGCACTTGTATCACCTCAACAATACAGGCATTTTGGAATATTGTACTCTAGAAGAGGAGCAACAGGAATATCTGAGAAGAGCTCATTGTTGGAGCCCTTGTACTCATGCTTCCAGAATAGTTACCCTAAGTAATCTCAATAGGATGGAGTACATTGGCCTAATAAGATTCAAGATGTAACAAAATATATTGCTAACTGTTGGGAATGCCAATCATTGCAAAACTCAGAACTTATTACTCTATATTGGTTTCAGAAAAATCCAGAATGGAGTGAAAACATCATTGAGGAGTTGAAAAGGAAGAAGAAAGGAAAACAAGTAATAGCTCGTGCAGATTCAAAAAATCTACAAGTAATCTCTGAAGAATATCAATTGATAGGAGAACAATTATATAAGAGAGGGATGGATGGATATTTAAGAATTTGTGTTCCTGAGGATAAATATTTGGAAATGTTGTAAATGGCACATTCTGAAGTGGCAGGAGGACATTTCTCAAGTGACAGAACAGCTAAACTAATATTATATTCTGGCTTTTGGTGGCCAACCCTATTCCCTGATGCAAGAACATATGTAAAAAGATGTGATATTTGTCAAAGGGTGAGTCAACCAAATAAGAGAGACAATGTGCCATTAGTTCCATTGATTTCAGCAAGAGCCTTTAGTAAATGGGGGTTAGATTTCATTGGACCTATACATCCTCCAGCAAGACAATCACATGCTGAATACATCATAGTGGCTACAGATTACCTGACAAAATGGGCTGAGTCCAAAGCCACAAAAAGAAATGATGCTCATACTACTACTAGATTTCTTTATGAAAATATCGTCACCAGATTTGGACTTCCAATTGAATTGGTAAGTGATAGGGGAACTCATTTTTTGAACCAAATCATAGGAAACATAACTGAATATTTTATGATTAGTCATAGAAAGTCAGCCCCATATCACCTACAAGCCAATGGGTTAGCAGAAAGTACTAATAAAGTACTTTGTACTGTATTATCAAAATTAGTAAACACAAACAGGAATGACTGGGATTTACAACTTAATCATGTCCTATGGGCCTACAAAGTGGCATATAAAACTACATTAGGAACCACACCATTCAACCTGGTATATGGACAAAATGCAGTTTTGCCCTTGGAATTTCTTATTCCAACACTGAAGGTAGGTAGTCAATACAATTGGACTGGACATGAATTGTCTGAAAGAGTGATAGAATTGGAAAAACTGGGAGCATCCAAACTCCAAGCAGTCATGAGCATCTATGCAGACAAGAAAAGACAAAAAGCTTATCATGATGTTCATATTAAAGAAAAAGATCTAGAGGAAGGAGATCTAGTTCTGGCATATACAATAAAGGAACATCAGAAAAAGTTTCAGAAAAAAGGACATGGGCCATATATTATACATCAGATAAGTAACAGTGGAGCAATCCAGTTAGCTAACATAGATGGAGAGATCATGCCAAATTTCATAAGTGGATGTAGAGTTAAAAGATATGATCTTCCATTAACTACTTCTGAATGGAGAAGATTACAACAAGCTCAAAATCGGAAAAAAGAAGAGGAAAACATTAGAAAAGAATCTCAACAGGAAGCAAAGGAAAGGATAAGAAAAACCAAAGATCATAGGGAAGTCTGTTTGTGTGAAATACCTCTGAAACACAAAGAACATTTGCCTGTGATAACAATGGATTATCAAAATGAAAAAATTAGGGTTTTAATAGATTCAGGTGCACAAGTGAATTTGATTAGTTGAGCTTTGTTGAATAAATTTAACCTAAAACGAACTAAAAGTAGAACCTTTATCAAAACTCTGGAAGGACAAATGATACAAAGCATGTCTTCACCTTCTATTGAAGTTACGTTCAATAAAGAGTGTATGAAGATAGATTGTGAAGAATGGCCAGATCACTTGATGACTGAGAAATTGATTTTGGGACAACCATGGCTCAAACAAGGTAAAGTAATTTTGAATTTTGAAAAAATGAAGCTTAAATTGACAATAAATGACAAAAGGTTTTTAATATTTTTATTGAGTAATGAAGAACAGGAAGTTCAACAGGATGTTCATGATCCAAACATGGAAGGGTTTACTTTTTCATTGGAAGACACACAGACATTACCAATACAAATACTAAATGATCAAGCTTCATTTTATCAAAACCTGCAAAAATTTGAAAGGGCAAAGGAAGGAGGAGACACAGGAGCAAGGTGGCAATTATGGCACAATTTGAAGCATCAAAGCATTAGAACAAGAAGGATATGGAAACAAAGCATACCCAAGGCCTGTTCATCAAAACAAAATCCCAAGACAAAATGGATATGGAGGCCAAAAAATTCTAAAAACTGCTTATCAAAAGGAGATGGATTTTTTCCAGAGACAAGGGCAACTAGGGTTAAATATTATTGGGTAAAAAAATCAGAATTGAATCAATGGAAAAAGACCATCTATGTTTGATCTGGATTTAGAATTGTTTCAGAAACAGATCAGAATGTTATAGAAAAGAAAATCATAACATATTGAAAATTGGGACAGAATATTTTACCTTATCCTTTTTCTAAAAAGAGAATTAGGAGGGGAAGGAAAGAGAGAAACAAAAGAAAAAAAGAAATTATTATTTAAGAAAAAGGAAATAAAAGAAATTATTAGTAAAAAAAGAAAAAAAAGAGAAAAAAAGAGAAAAAAAGAGAAAAGAAAGAAAGAAGAAAAAATTATTATCTATTTTTTCCTTTTACAAGTTATATAGCACAAAGCAAGATATAGGTAGAGGGGTAGCAGGTTTCTATTTATTATTTTGTATTTTTTATTCTATTTTTTATATATATATGAGTTTTTATTTTTATTTTTCTCATTTTTTTTTCTAAACATTTTCTTCCTGGATAAGAGCTGTCTGAAGAGGGGAGTGCACTAGACATCTTGCTACACATGTAATGATCACCTTAATTGAGTTCTTCTAAAAGAAGTCATAATTTAATTGGAAGTTTATGTTCATTCTTCTTTCATTTCATTTCAAAATAAATATCATTCTTGATTTCTTGTGACTCATGTGGGTGGAGTTTTTTTCTTTGGTGTGATGATATATTTTCTCCAGAATGGTGAATGCAAAGGAGTTGCCAATCCATGATTTCAAAGCAGAATCAGTCACTCTGTCTAGAGGACACTGATTCTTGGATAGTGAAGCTGTGAGAGAGAAGGTAGACCTGGAGTCTGATGAGGAGCAAGAGATTCCAGAAGCAGAAAAGGTGGTTAAGGAGCTCAAAGAAACCCTGAGTATCATTGGCCAGCATATATTCACAGTGGGAGTAGGGGGTTACAAATATACCATGCTGTGTCAAGAGTTCTACAGATTTAAAAGAGTAGCGGTCAATCAGAAAAGATGGAAGGCAGTACGGTTACACAAATTGTTGGAGGAACCCATATTTTTTATAGATTTCGAAAGAGTGGCACAAGTAATGAACAGCCTGTTGGAAGTTGGAAAAGGTAATGATGCTTATTTCCAGTGTAAAGTCAGAACAAAGATAACCAGGAGGTGAATATCAGTATAAAAGCAGAGCATATCAGAGCAGCTCTATAGTTTTACCCAATGGGAACCAATCTTGATAATAGCTTTGTGAAAAAGAACAAAGAAACATATACATGATACTCTAAATTTCTTGACTTTAAGGGAAAAGAGAAGGAGGAGTATGCCATCAGGATGTTTTTGCAATACTTTTGCTTTCCAAAACTACCGAGATATACCATGCCGCACAAATCAGTAACACTGATTATGTTTAACAATAAGGACAGAACTAAGCCCTTTGGAATAATGGATGTATCACCTTACATACATGAACAGCTGAAAGAAGCAGCAAAACATTGGGAGCAGAGAAAGTATATGAATGGAGCTCAGTTTTTAACCAGGATTATATATCATGTACTGGGAATGGAAGATCAGTTGAAGCTGGCTCCAGAGGCACAATATTTCAGAAGTCTAATGACAGGAATCAAGAGTCCTCCCAGGAAGATGTATGTGAGAGAAGCAGAAGGACAAACCAGCATGAGGGGAGCAGGAATGAAAAGAAAGGTAATCTTAGAGGAAGTGATTCCTGTAAAGAAAAGGAGGTTGGATCCAAGAAAAGTTGAGTTGGAGTAGGATGAAGCAACCAAAAAAGAACATGAAGCTGCTCAGAAGCAGGTCCAATCTTCTAATGACCCTCATCCACCTCAGACTAGCAAAGAGCAATTATATACTTATCTGACTCAAGGAAATAACAAAAGGGTAGTATATGAGGCTCAATATCAAAAGATGCTGGAAGATTATTCTTGCAAAGCAACAGATTGGGTTCAAGAGGAAGTAGAACTTTATGAAGAACTACAATGACCAAATGATGGCAGCTGAGACAGAGGAAGTATTTGTTAAAAAGGAAGTGGAGTTATTAGCATACTTCAAAGAACTACAAGGACCTCCTGAGACAAGAACTACAGTTGTAGCAAAAAAGAAGGTTTAGAAGAAACCAGTACAAAGGAAGAAGTTAACCAAGAAGAGTAAAGGAAAATTAGTAGTAGAATCTGTAACCATAAAAGAGATGGAAGAAGTGACATTAGGAGAAAAGCAGAAGGAATCTACTGCTGAGGAAGAGATAAAATTGGAAAAATCTGGCATAGCAGGCTCATCACAATTCTCCTCAGACTCTGAAAGTGACATTGAAAATGTTTTGCTAAAAAGTTTGAATTTATCAGTTCCTAGTACACCTAATGTGATCACACAGGCCATTGAAAAAAATAAAACATCAGAAGACATGAGTGAGAAGACACAAGGAAAGCAAGTCCAGGAAGAAGCAGCAAAGCAACTCACTCCTGAAGAAGAAAAGAGGTTGTTGAAAGGTAAAACAGTAATGATGGAGGAGGAGGTTGAAGTGAGAAAAGAGTTCAGCTGTGGATTAATAGATTCAAGATTAAAATCAATATGGACAAGACCTTCACAACAAACCTACTTCAAATTAGATGAAGGGAAAGTAGAAGCAGAAGAAAGAGCACAGATATGCAGTCAAGCCAATAAACAAAAAGATACAGCTCAAGTCAAGGAAATAGAAGAGGAAATAGTAGAAAAAGAGAATGCTCAAGAAGTAGAAGAGGGAATTATAGAGAAGGAGATCAATCAAAGCATAAAAGACATACTGAATGATTTGAATCATAATGAAGAATTCACAACTACAGAAGGTCAAGGACAAGAGGAAGGCTTAGATTTCATGGATATAGATGAGCAAGAGGTAGGATAGAAAGAGCAGACAAGTAATCATCAGACAAAACTTGCTGAGGAAACTGAATCAATCCTAGTCCAGGAAAAGGAAGTACAAGTAAAGGAAGGACATCTCCTTGAAGAGAAACAACAGGTGATGGAGAACAAGAAGGCAGAAGAAACAAAGCTAACTACAGATAACTCAGAACAGGAGAATCAGGATGATCAGATATTGGAAGATGAAGAAGATGTTGCAGACCAAGAAAAATTGGAAGCAGATCAAAGCCATGAAGAACAAAAGACTCAGGTCATAGAGTACGAGGAAGAAAAAGAAGAGGAAGATGAGTGCAAAGAAAACAAACAGATAGAAGTTAAACAAATGGAAATAGAAGTTGGATTAGAGAGAATACCTAAAAATATAAGATCTGCTTGCAAGATCATTATGAGCAACATAGAGCAGTTTAGACCTTCAAGCAGGAACATGATCATTTCAGGAATGGTAGCAGAGTCTGAGTTCGAAAAAGTCAGTAATATCATTAAGGAGCACAAAAGGGAAAAGGAACAAATGACAGAACAATTGAGGATTGTGCAGGAGAAGAATGAAGAACTAACACATAGAATAATTTCTTTGGAAGAATTAGAGGTACAACAACAAAATAAAATCCAATATCTTGAAGGGAAGAGTGCAAAACTAACATAGCAGAAAAATAAACTGGAAATGGAGTTGAAGAAGATTGAAGGTAGATACAGAACTTTACAGAGTTCATATCAAATAATGGTTAAAGCAAATGAGGAAATTAACAAGCTGTTGATGGAAGAAGGACAGTTGAAGGAAGAAAACAAGGTTGACCAGATGACACAGGAGGAAAAGGAAGAATTGCACAAAGAAATCATGAGATTGCAAACAGAATTGAAGGAAGCCAAAGAGTTGGAGAAACAGGCTAATACGCATGCTGCTACTTCAATGAGGGGTTACAACAAATTATACATGGACCTACAGAAAGAAAGGAGTGATTGGCAGTCAAGCTTAGAAAAAGAAAGAAGTAATTGGATAGCACAAAGAGAGATATGGGCATCTCAAAATAGAAGTTTAATGATAACAATAGAAGAGTTGCAGAAAAAGCTGGAAAAGCCACATGCTTAGGAGGAAGAACAGATAGAGACTACACATACAAAAGATTATGAAGTGGGCAATGATGACAGAACTCAACATGGCAGTGAACCAGAAAATAAAGCACCAGAAGATGAGTATTCTAAGGAATTTGTCTAGAAACTTTTGACAAACAGAGAATCTAGAATGGATTTCATTAGAAAAATGCATGATGAATATGAGGACTAGATTGTCACATTTTCTTTAAATAAAGGGATAAATCCATATCAACATCATTGGGCTGCAGATGGATTAGGCATACCCTTATGTATGATCATGGAAAGTATCAAAAATCATTAGATGGCAAGGGTTGGATTACCTCCAAATAAGTATCTAGAATATGAAGAGGATATCAATGTGACCAAAGAGTTATTTGAGAAAGCTAATCCCAAATGGAGGAATAGATGGTTGGATGCAAATAAAGAGTGCAGGAAAATATGGAAGGAAGCACCTATTCAGTTGAAGATTAATCCAGTAGATTGCCCAGTAGCAAGGAGAAAAGAGTGGACAGTTTTCTGGGAAAGAAGGAAAGAAGGATAAATTCCATCCAAATGGTTGAATTTTCCAAAGATAGCAGGTCCAAAGGCAGGAACATGGCCTACAAAAAAGTATATGGTGGACACAGCTGAATCTGCCATAGCCACATACAAGGATGTTAATGATCCAGCATGTATTCTACTCATCAGAATAATGAGACTCATTCTGGCATGCATAGAGACCTATACAGATACAGATGTCAGAATCCTAAATTACATTGGCTTTAATTCACCTACTGATGCATTATTATTTGATCTCAGTGAAACACCTGACAGGATATGTTTGATGGCATATTATAGCAGAATAATATTTTTGGGCAGCCATTATCTCCAAATTTTTGAAGATGCATTTGATTACGGGTTTTTTGAAAGAGAATCAAAGATATTTGGAAACTTGTCTGTAGTCACAAAGTCTCGACTCACTGCATATGAAGCTGCATACACAGAATACTTGAAAAAGGATGTAATTGATAAGCTAGAAGCTGCAGTGCAGTGGAGGAAAGCATTGTTTGAGATGGTAAACAACTTGAATGTCACTGGAAGGAGAAGCCATGACCTGCTCTCACAAGTCTATCAGAGAAAGAAGAAATAAAGGAAGCATTCAACATACATGAGCAGGAATGTCTTTTGTCAGGAGCCAAAAGGTCTAGGAGGGGAGGAATGTTGGAAGAAGTAATTTTTTTGAAGTACTTTTTATGAAAAATAATGGTAAAATGCCAAAAACTTGTAAAAATATTTATGCAACTGATGTAAAAATAAGGAAGAGTCTTCCTTATGTAGAGTAGAATCCTATGTAATTTTTCTAGAATTTTTGGAAACTCCTAGGTAGCATATTTTTAGATGAAAGGAGGAAAGGACCAAATTTCAAGTGTGAAAAGGGACACTTGAAAATGTATAAAAGACAATTTCCTCTACTATGAGAGGGTTGGTTAATTGTATTACATGCTATCCAAGCAAATAGAGAGAGTTTCCAGCAGAAAATCGTGTTTCTTCCTTTTGTGTGGTTTCTTTGATTTGTGAGTCTATTCTATGTGTATCCATGGAGATTTGTGAGCTTCTATTGTGTGTTTCTGATGAATGTGTATGAAGAGAGTTGATTACTGATATGTTGAGTGAGAAATTGATGAAGGATGGTGCCGGAGATGAAAATCGTCTATTTTCAGAGAATCGTGATTGTCTCGTCTGAAGGTTACAGGTATCATTTTTGAGTTTTGACTTCATGGTTGTATTCTGGTGAGAAAATAACACGCTTTAGACACCAAGATTGTGGAAAATGATGGAGATTTGCTCAAGATAATCCAAACCCTAGAAATTCCTCTTCATCTTCATTATTCTCAGAAATCCAGCCAGTTTTCTCTTATTTCTTGGATTCTATCATATGGAAGGGGCTGTGGTCTCATGTATACTTCCAAGATTGACAAAATAAAGATGTATTGTTAATTCTTTATACTAAATGATTGGAGAGGACAACTCCAGAGATCTATAACAAACAAAAGGCCAGCAAAGGACGAGCAGGAAAGCGAATGAGAGGAACTATCCCCTGCCTTCAGGTGCCAGAATCACCCTCACCACAACCCTCTCTAGAGTAGTCTTCGACAGAAGCCACTCCAACGGTACAACCTATTCGCATACGATTATCAAGACCAGTTGTAACGGAAGGCACTACTAGTGCAGTTAGCTCACAGGCAACATCAGTTCAGGAACCTACCACCACTGCAGCAGAAGTTCCCACCACTATTGGTGCACAAGCTTTTTCTTTTTCGATACCCAACCTGGAAGCAGAGCCACTGGATACAACCTTTGATTTTGAAATGCAGGATGCTTTCTCCACTGAATTTCAGTTTTTAGAAGGCCAGATATTCTCTCAGGAATATGGACGTCCAAGCTACCCAACCACGCCCCGAGATCAACCACAAGGACAAGTAGTGTCTAGTTCCAAGGAAGAAAGAACAGAAATCGATGAAGATGAAGGCGATGATGAAGCCAGCCAAGGCACTCATGAATCCCACGAAAATGTATTCTGCTGAGATTTGTGAGCTTCTATTGTGTGTTTCTGATGAATGTGTATGAAGAGAGTTGATTACTGATATGTTGAGTGAGAAATTGATGAAGGATGGTGCCGGAGATGAAAATCGTCTATTTTCACAGAATCGCGATTGTCTCGTCTGAAGGTTACAGGTATCATTTTTGAGTTTTGACTTCATGGTTGTATTTTGGTGAGAAAATAACATGCTTTAGACACCAAGATTGTGGAAAATGATGGAGATTTGCTCAAGATAATCCAAACCCTAGAAATTCCTCTTCATCTTCATTATTCTTAGAAATCCAACCAGTTTTCTCTTATTTCTTGTTCAGGAACCTACCACCACTGTAGCAGAAGTTCCCACCACTATTGGTGCGCAAGGTTTTTCTTTTTCGATACCCAACCTGGAAGCAGAGCCACTGGATACAACCTTTGATTTTGAAATGCAGGATGCTTTCTCCAATGAATTTTAGTTTTTAGAAGGCCAGATATTCTCTCAGGAATATGAACGTCCAAGCTACCCAACCACGCCCCGAGATCAACCACAAGGACAAGTAGTGTCTAGTTCCAAGGAAGAAAGAACAGAAATCGATGAAGATGAAGGCGATGATGAAGCCAGCCAAGGCACTCATGAATCCCACGAAAATGTACAGACAGATGAACAAGGACAACAAACTGACACCCAAGGTGATACCAGTATGCATGAAGATGAAACCTTTGAAGCAGCAGCTTATACGCTGGCCATCAAAAAGTTGTATCGTACGATGGAAAAATTTTGGGCGCGTAAGAAGTTGACTGAGGAAGAGAGTCAAGCACTTATAGAATTGGAACTTGTCTCAGGCAGTTTCAAAGAAGTATACATCAGAGGCTTCAGAGAACTTGTTAAATCAGTGGGATCCACCGAAGCCTTAAGATATTTGCAGAGGAAACCATTACCGCAGTATGACCCTCGTAGAGTGCGACTACTAACCAAACCTGGTGAATACATTCGCGTACCCACAGGTGCTCAGTCATCCCAACAGGCCAGGGAAGCACGTCTCATCCCTGAAGGATCATTGGCAGAAGAAGCTATCCTTGTCGATTCCCCACCCCACACTACTACTCTATATACCACCACTGTAACTGAAGTACCCGCCACCCCAACCGCTCCTCTTTCACCTCCCGTATCTCCAATCTCCCCTGTACATCCGATCTCTCCCAGACCTTCCACATTCTTCCACGACGAAGTAGCAGAAGCCCTTGTAACATCCATTCCTCTCACCATGTCCACACCCACTCAACCTAGTCTACCTCCTAGGACGTCTACCTTTCCATCTATTCCAATTTTCCCTCCATCCTTCCCGTCCTTCCCCACACCTCCAAGACCCATTTTCCCATTCCCACCCCCATTAACCTTCTCCCCAGTCTCACCCCCTCGACCCACCATAATTCCTCTTTCCCCTTTCCACCAAGGCATACAAGAGACCCCAACTATAAATTACTCTTCAACCTTTGTAAATCCAGTATTTACACCCATGCACACACACACTCTCATGCCATTATTCACAGTCACCGCACTGGACACCACATCCAGCGACATGGATATATCACCACCCACCGCACCACCACTCACTTCATTCATGGCACCACCATATTTGGGCACCTCAAGTTTTTTCACAGTCACCGCTGCATCCACATTCCCATCCCCATTTCCCTTACCCTTTGCATCAACACCCACATACACCGCAACTGCATTCACTCCATCACTAATATTATCACCCACCATAGACACAGCATTTCGACAGATGTTCACGTGAATGACTCAAGTAAGAGATGAGTTCACATCTCTTGGAACTAATTATCAACAGCTACAGAAGACAACGAATGATCTACAATCGTAGCTCAATTCACTATCCATCGAGAATGCCTCATTGAACACCCGCTACCAAGAGCTACGAGAGGCATATCATAAACTTGAACTAGAGAGTGAAGAAAATACAAAAGAAGCTGTCACAGATATCGATAACTTGTTAAGGGCACAAACTATTCGCAATGCAATGCTCACTAGGAACATGGGCTTACTCAGACGACACTTGGCAGCAGCGAAAGAAGAGAACCAGCGCTTACAAGAACAGAACAGAGAGAATTTAGAAGCTGCTCTAGATCAGCCAGACCAACCCTTGAGCCCTAGTCGCTTTAAGGCCGTGCCCTCCGAATCTATGAGAATGTTGTTAGATGATCATGTCAGATTGTTAGATGAATATGACAGCATGAACGAGGAGTTTCAGAAGCTCAAGGATGAACACAAGACATTGCAACTAAGAGCACCAATACCACAAGGACTACCACCCCCTGCGGACCCATCTCCTGACATCCTAGAGGAAGTCAATGCATTACGGGCCTAGGTATCAACGCTCCAATCACAGATAGCTGTATATGAAGCACCCCCCAGGCCAGACTCCCCACCGGAACTACCAGCTGAGGAAGAAACAGTCACTATTACGGTGGAGGAAACCTTTGAGGAAGCATATGAACCTCAATCCATCCTAGGCGGACAAGTCACGACTGAAGGCCAGACGACTTTCAAACTTCCAACTCCCGCATGGATGAAGACGATCGAAGAACTTGGAACAACCCACTCAGCAAGGGTAGAGGTGCAACTACATGCAAGAATTTTACAGTCTCCTTATTTTGCTCATTTGGCCCCTCGCACATACATATAAGGGCATGAGCTACAGTATAAACCTTATTTTATATTAATGGCGGAATATCAGTTGGCCATAGAGAAAGAAACAGGCAAGAAACCATCTCACGCTACTCAATTTGAGCCTGACAATTTGCCACCGGATGTGCAGGAAGGAGAGATTTATCAACTAGATTGGCGTAAAGATTTATTACAAAAATATCCTGAGATGATGAGTACATGGGCCAAGGCACCACTACACTTAAAATACAACCCATGTTGGGGACCAGTGCCACGTCGTCGTTCCTGGAAGGCATTTGCGATTAAGGTACAAAACAACAAGCAATGCTAGGATTGGCTAAACTACCCATACTTCACTCCACCCACAGGACCACCTATAGTCAGATACATGATGGCAACGATTCGTCACTGGCTCCCTCACTTAAAACACATGGACGATATAGCAGCGCACATAACTGTCAAGATATTTGACATGATGCAGATGGTTTTTAAATTCTTCAGAAGCGTCAAGGCACCCCATGTGAACACCCCGGGTTTCGAGCATGGCAATCTAGATCTCGCATATGATATGAGTACAACGCCATCGTTACGGGTGTGTTATGCCTGGCATTGCAGAATTAAATACCTACCGGCGTGCTACAAGCAAACCTTTGAAGAAATGTTCACAACCGGTTTCTGGGAATACCATTCAGAAGTGTTCATCAGCAGGCCCACACATTTGCTTCAATTATTCCACACATTATCGACTCCCACCATCCGATGAACCGCAACCAATTGATTGGGAGAAACTCGAGGCAGATTTGGCCCGAGGCATTCGAATATCAGAACACACCCTCGCTTAGGAACTCCTACAGAATTACATCCGACAGACCTCACAACAAGGTTCTGTCGAGGACAACAGAACCGAGAGGGAGGGAGGTGTTGGCAGTAGCCAGAGGCATAGAAGATGCGGGAAGCATGTAAAGACAGAGCAGGGGGTCAGTCGAATCAATTTTTCAAACAAATATATTTTATAAATACTTTTCAAAACCTCCAACAGTGATTTTCATCACTTTTGTAATTTATAGCTCCATTTTATGCAAGCCGAGGAGTCCTCAAGCTTGAGGAGCTTAGGTAGAATGAGCGTACCAATTTTGGTTATTTTTAGACACCGTTTACCCTTTCAAATAGCATCTAGAACCTATTTTTTAACTATGCCGGTCACTAGATGTGAAACCGGTCAAAACTAGTCTATAATCTATAAAAAGAGCTAGAGAGCTCATTTTTGAGGTTAGCTTGTTTGAGTAGAGAAGAGCTTAGAGCTATTTGGAGCTTGTAAGAGTGTTCTTGAGTAATAGAGTTGATTTCCTACCTTCCATTGTGTCTTGCTTGTCTCTTCGTAGTGTGTGTGTATGTGTGTGTGCATCTCTATGCTTCTCACCTTCACTCTCACTTCATCTCACATTCACGATCTTCATATCACTCCTATCTCTTCCGTGGATTGACATTAAGGAGGTGGAGGTTCTTAACGTGGTTCTCACCATTGTGCTAGAGCAACAAGTATGCTCAAATTCAACTCCACAGGTGGTTAATTTGATCTTTTCTAATATTCCTAATGGTTTCTCCACATGACCATCAGCTAATTGAAGCTTCATTCGAGTTGGTCGTAGGGCAGTCTTCCCCCATTTCTTCCAAATTTCCTTGGTAGCAATACCTACTCCTGCTCCTATGTCTAGTATGGCCTTAGTCATGTATCCATTGTATGTGGCTGGTAGACATGTGTTACCCTCATCTCCTTCGCTAAATTCTCCAACCTTGTCCATAGGGATTTGTATATTAGATGGGTTTTCATTTCCCTTGCTTTCCTTTTCGTTCTTCTCTTGATTTAACTCCAATTATCCTGCTAATTGTTTCCATAATTGTGGTTTAACACGAAGCAATTCTTCCACAGTCAATTGGCACTGTACTTTGGTCTTTTTGAGTTCTGTTAGATTATGTGAGTTCTTGTCTGAGATTCCCTTTCCCTTTCCTCGTACTGTGGGCACACGGAAGATCATGGATTCCTTCGCACATTCTCCCATGTAATTTGGTAGGGTAGAAATACTCTGGGCCTCCTCCCTATTTTTGCCTAATCTAGATACTTCTTCATATATTTCTTCCATGTTAGGCATTGGTTGATAATTTTCCTCATCTAACTCCTCAAAGGGAGGTTTTGCAACTCCATTCTTATTCTATTGATCTTCTCAAATTCTATTCCACAATTCTTTTGGCCAATCAGCTTCTAAATCTGGGACTATGGACATAGCTTTGTCTTGAGTATTTGGCAATTCTTTCTTAGGGTTATGTACAGGAAAGGGGCATTGATTTTGATGAGACCTCTGCACCTACATGCCGGATGACTACTGTTCATAGCATCTGTGCACTGTCAGCTCATCATGGTTGGAATGTACATTAGTTAGACATTAAAACTACATTTTTGAATGGTGATTTGCATGGATGGCTTCGTGCAGAAAGGGCATGAAAACCAGGTGTGCAAGTTAAAGAAGGAATTATATGGTGTAAAGCAAGCACCACGTGCTTGGTATGAAAAGATGCACGCCTATCTGATTGCACATGGTTTTGAGAATAGTCCAATTGAAAGCATCTTATATGTTAAGCATGCTAATGATGTGCTTCTGATCATTGTTGTGTATGTTGATGACATGCTGCTCACTGGTCCTCATGAGAAGCATATTGCTGATTTCAAGGCTGATCCACATGCCTCATTTGAGATGTGATATTTGGGGCATTTGCATCATTATATGGGCATCCAATTCATGCAAGTTGATGGCGGAATAGCCCTCTGTCAACCAAAATATATTGACACATTACTGCAACATTTTGGCCTTGAAGACTGCAAACCTATTGCCACTCCTATGGATACACGTTTATAACTGAGTCTTCATGATGCTAGAGATGCCTTTGATGTTTTTCTCTATCAGCAGGCTATTGAATGCTTGATTTGCTTATGCATTACTCGGCCAGATATTCAGTTTGCTGTCTCACAGATGATTAGGTTTATGCATTGCCTAGGTGTCAAGCATTGGTAGACAGTTAAGTGCATGTTTTTCTACTTGAGTGGTACCCGACTACTTGGATTGTTTTATCCCAAGGGGGGATCACTACTCCTAGATTTACATACTTTTTCTGACTCTGACTAGGCTGATTGCTACAACAATCGTGTGTCCACTAGTGGCTTTTGCTTCATGCTTGGTGGATCATGTATATCTTGGTTGAGAAAGAAGCAGCCTAATGTGGCCACTTCTAGTTGTGAGGCTCAATATAGGGCAGCTTTCACAACAATTGTTGACTGTGTGTGGCTCAGATGCCTTATGGCTGATTTAGATGCTGGTCAATCTTTTGCCACCACCATATTTAGTGACAGTCAGAGCGCACTGGAAGTTGCGAGGAACCCTATGTTCCATGCTCGCACTAAGCACATTGAGGTGCATAATCATTATGTCAAGGAGAGGTTCTTTGCATGAGAGATTAGCTTGGCATATGTGCCCACATAGGAGAACATTGTAGACCTTCTCACGAAGGCTCTACCTAGGGAGAAGTTTGAAGCTTTCCACAAAGCTTTGGGCTTACTTCCTTATGTGGATTGATTCCACATAGCTTGGCAATTGTTTATACACGAGTGCCAGCTCCTTGTTCACCGCATCACTCCCAAAGGGGATTTGTTGATATATTTAGGTAGTGATGTGTATGAACACACTAGGACCACCGGGGCATGTTTTTCCCTCTTTAGGAGGTTTTTTCTCCCAATTGGTATATACACCTATTGCTCTAATGGGTACTTATCTTTGTACATTCTAGTGGTAACACATTCAGTATTGTGTGTTGTGCCAATCTTCTTCTTCTTCTTCCTTGTGCTCTTCGCGTGCTTCCATAGACCTCGAACTCCAACACATGTTGGATACAATGTCTTAGTCCAACAATGCAGCTATATTATGCTCATTTTGTAGAACAGGCTATGTAAGACAATAGTTACGCAATATAACATAGGAGTAGTAGCAGAGAAGATAACATATATAGGAGAATCGCAACAATTTTCTACTAGCAGCAAATACAAAGATGATGGCATTGTCCACTTGTGCGCTCTCAAGGTAGATCTTAAATGGTGATCTAGACAAATCTAGATAGGGAGAAATAAGGTAGAGATATGCTGGCTCAATTCCATGTCTTAGGTAGTGCAGAAGTCATGTATATATAGGATCATGGGTGGCCTTCCGTGGACGGCTATACATGGGCGGTAGAGCGTGGGCGGCCACCGCCCGTGTAATTGCCATACACGGCTTAGATCAGTTGAACCGGCCTAACAAATATAAATGATTTTTGACTCTGATAGGGAATATTCCATGGACTTCCCTTTACCATTGCAATACAATCATAATGGGGGCCTTACAAAATGTGCATACAATCATGAAGGGTAGACATTGATCATATACTAACAGGCTACATAAGATAGGGTGGGTAATCTTTGTCTATGGAAAGTGCTTTACACGCGACTCGTCTGAGTTTGAATCCCACAAATGAAGGTAGCGATGATGTTTGTTTTTGCAATAGTTTTTGGTAATTATTTTGTGGACATTTTTGTTTTGCTATTTTTAGCAACAAAAGATTTCACGTGCAACAATAATGCTTTTCACATGCTTTTACTCAAAAGCACAATTGTAGGGCATGCGTAAACTACTTAATGAGGATCTTGACTCATTATTTGATCATTACTCAAGGTGAGCATCTTATGAAGGAGCTAAAGCACTAGCTCAATGCAAGACTAAGGAGGAGATTAGGGAGGTCCTCTCTTAGAGGATGTGTTCTTACACACTCGGAGGAGGTGTGATCTACTCTTGGAGTTTATTTGGACGAGTTCATGTCAGCCAACCATTAGCGTCTCTTGTTGAGTTACTATGAGTAACAAGTCTATTTCCGTTCTCACTTGCTCATTCACTAGTTTTTTATTTAGGGATAATTAGGATTCAGGTTTGCTTTTAAACAATTATAAGCTATTCATATTCTCCATATTCTCTCTCTCTCTCTGACACACACACACACACTTCATTCCTCTTAGGCACACAATCTCTTGTATCTACTTCCCATTTCTGCCTAGATTCAGATATTGTCAGTTTATATCATATTCACACATTGTAATTTGACATTGGAATATAAGATAGTGTAGGTGAGCATCCTAGCTTGTCGTACACTTTGAAACCTTGCCTATTCTCTTTCTATCTCTCACTCATCATCTGTTTGAGTATTAAGGTGTCTATGCTAAGGTTCATGTGTTGGAAGATCATGTAAACATGTTATTTATTGCTATTGAGACCCAACCCACTTCAAACATTTAGTATCAGAGCTTAGTTGCACCCTTAACAAGATGAATGACTATAGACTTGAGAATGAAGACAAGCTTGAAGGCATCTCTAATTATCCAATGTGGAGATTTATGATGATGAATATGTTAGTATCAAAATACTTGTGGAATATTATCAATGGCACTTATCCAAGGAGAAGAAAAGTTAGAAAAGAGGCTACTTCATATTCTAGAAGAACCCTTGTTCCTATTTTTTCTCAATAGGAGGTTAGTGAAGAAGAAGGAACAACTTCATCAACAGGAGCCCATACTACTACCAGATTACTTCTTATAGAAGCGCAATCTAGATGGGATTCAAGGGATGCACAAGCACTTTTATACATTGCTATGGGAGTCAAGAGGCATATTAAACCCCAAATTAGGTCATGTAGAACCTCTCGTCAGGTTTTGTTGGAGTTGGAGAATTTCTATCAGATTAGAAACCTCGCTATGAAAGCTCATATGAGACAGCTAACCAACACAAGGAAGAATGTTGATGAGTCAGTTCAAAAACATATTTTGAAGCTCAAAAACTTACGTGATGAGTTACTCAATGTTGGAGTAAATATTTTAGACAAAGAGATTGTAAACACATTTCTAAACTCACTTCCATCTACATATCATGCTTTTGCTGCTTCTCTTAATCTTACTGCAAGAGATAGAGAACTTTCATTTGAAGAGTTTAAATTCTGATTACTTCAAGATGAAGATCAATAAAAAGGTATGGAAGATAATGATAAGCCATGTTATCATCATTGAAGGGAAAGAAGAAGAAGGACACAAAGAAGGAGAAGAAGAGTCCAAAATCCAAGAAGGAAAGTAATTCTTCTAATCCTAAGTCTTCTAGTCCTTCCCCTAATGATTCCTCTACACCCCAAGAAAATTATTCGACTACATCTGATTCAAAGAAAGGAGTATGCCATTACTATAAGAAACCAAATCATTTCATAGAAAATTGTAGATCAAGGATTTTTTATGAGAAGAAGAAAGCATGAGTTAATAGTGATGAAGATGAACCAAAACCTAAATCTTCAAAGGTAGATTAATATGCATGTGTTACTATTGAAGAAGTAGCTTTTGATAAGGGAGCATTAAATGCAATCTCAGATAATCCTTGGATTTTTTATTCTAGAGCAACTAAGTATATGAAAGGCTGCAGATGTTGGAGTCAATGTCAATTTGGTCCAGCAATGCTCTTTGAGTCTCTTGAAGTCCCACACGAGCACGATAGCAATTGATGTTTGTTTTATTAGAACTCTTTGATAATAAAAAACGCGTGGACAGCATGGATAGATCGTGGTGCTCTCCAACAATTGACACAGATTCAAGTCCCATCGGGCACAGCGCGAGATAGCTTTCTTTTTGCAGATGTTTTTTTTTGAGAATTTTCAAATAGCGACGTTTTCACGATAAAGTTTCCGATAGCTTTTGTTTTATCGATGGCGATGAGTTTTGTGTTATTGCTTTTCAAATTAGCTTTTGGCTTGGGGCTCATAAGCTATAAATTGAAGGCCAAGCTCATTGTTCAGCATAACTCAAGGATCACTCAAAGATCACAAGCCAGCTCTTGGTGTTCTGAAGCTTTGGAGGTGAAGATTTGGTGAAGGAGAGGCTACTCTCTTGGAGCAAGAAGTCTTCTAGAAGGTGGTGGTAACTATCTTTTGTGAGTTAACCTTATATTTTGTTTTTAGGGCTTCTCTATCCTAATCTCAAAATTAGGGTTGATTGATTTACAATTTTGTTACACTATTTTGTGAGAATAAGGTTAGCTTCGTTGCTCATTCACTTCACACACTTAGATTATTTCAACATAATCTAAATTTTGTATCATCATCTTCTCGGATATTCTTCCATTAGTGAGTGCACCACTTTATATGGTTGAGTAGTACTCCCATGTTGTAATTTGGATATCTATTTTTAGTGAGTAAGCATCCAGCTTACGTTCCCTATCCTTGTCTCAAGATCTATTTCTTTCTATCTCTCACCTATCATCTTAATTAATTAAGTGTGTATGCTCAAAAGGTTTTAGTTTGGAATGATTTTGTGCAAATATCGTCAACCATGTTCAAGTGCAAGCCTTGTAGAATATATACAAGAAACAAATATTTTTGAAACAATTAGATCAGAACATGCACTATAATGACCATTGGGAAATCGCAATGGAGTCTTTCATGTCAACCCAAGTCACATGGGTATCCCTTATATTGCAAGAAAGAGAGAGAGAGAGAGACAGAGAGAGAGAGAGAGAGAATATTAGATAGATGCATGGATGGTGGGATGATTAGATGTATATACCCCCATGCAAACTTTATTTGGAATCAATTGAATTAAAACTCATCGTCATCCTAGCATGTGTATGATTTCGTTGTGTGGTTGTCTTATTTGTAGGTTTATCTCTTGGTCTCTTTCTTCTTCTTCATTAGTGGTCGATTTGGTAGCATTGCCTTGAAAAGTGACATCCAAAGGAGAGGGTTCTGCTACTACCCTTATTGGTGTGAAGGGTTCGGGCTCCTCCACTGTTTGTTCTATTTTTTCTTCCTTTGGATTCCTGACCGATGCTCCTCCTTCTAAGTGAGTCTCTATGATTTGAATGATCATTGCTTCGTTCATCTTTAATACATGAATTTCTTCTTTAGGTGATTCCTGCCTGATGGTGTCTTTGATAGTGTCATCAGGAATCTGATCTATCGTTGTATCTTTCACCCCAAAGTCATCGGGTACTTGGCCATCATCTTTTGAGTCGCTTTTAATATCCACATTCATCATAGAGGGTTCTTGCTCTTCGAGTGTATCCGACGATGAACTAGAGTTGGCCAACCCCAACTCCCTATATCGATAAACCTTCATCAGTCTCTTTCTTTGTTTGTTGTCTACAATAGTCTTTTGGTAATGATGTCCTTGTACTGGCAAGTTTATTTGACCTTCCATGTATTGATGAGTTGCTTCCATGGCTTTGGTTAATTCTGCTTTCGTGGTGGGCGTAATATCTTTTAGACTTGTTTTCGGAAGTACATGCATCCCTTTTTATGCTAGAATTGCTTCTTCTGCCTGCATCATCTCTTGGAGTCTTTTGGTACCTCTCATCCTCGGTTGAGAGCTGATTTCAGCTTCTTCCACTATTTTTACTCCCTTCTTTTTTCTTGGAACCATGACAATCTTTGCATACTTAGTCATTTCTTCAAATAAGGGCATCTCTTTCAAATGTTCCCGAATGCCTAAGGCATGATAGATCAGTATTGTTAATGCAACACTTGCGTTCAAAAACTTCTTATGATTCCACTGTTTCTTTGCTTCAAAAAGGCATTCTTGAATATATGGTGTCATATTCACTTAGTTCCCTATCTGTTTGATGGCATGGGATAGCATCTGCACTATGATCTTTTGTGGTGCAGTATATCGATGCATGTTTGGGAAGCAAAAGTGTTGATGGATCAATCTGACTTCTTCTTCTATGTCGACATGATTAATCTCCGTGAATGTGCATTTTTTAGCACCTTGAGGCTTTCATCTTTCAGAACTATGTTCCCTTCCTTTTCCCACCCGAAGGCTTCCTTTATCAACTCATGGGTGAATTGAATGATTACCCATTCTCTTCCCCCGTCTAGAACTGTGGCTTCAGGTACTAATGGGTCATGTAAAGCCGGTTGCAAGGTATTCATCACTTGTGTGCATCACTGGAAGTTCAGTTTGTAGATTGGTAGTTCAAAGTACTTCTAAATATCTGATTTCTTCATTATGTCTATAGTGGCTCAAAGTTCATGCATGACTTTGAAATCTTGGGACATCACTAGAAACTGATGGTCTGTGTCCATAATCTTGATTGTTACTAAGAACAGATAGTCTCCCGCAGATTGGTCCTCCCGAAACCAGTGACCTTTTGCTTTCGCCACACTCTGTAAGGGGAATTCTAACACCTCTTCTTGAATAGTTGCTTCAGAGTCCTCAGAAGCCATCTGCACTTGTAATAAGGAGAACGTCAGGTTTAGAAGTTAAGTCGTGAGTCATGTGTGTCTTAGTGACATGTTGCTTATTGCGTCACTCCATTTCCCCTTCTTAAGTAAGTAAGATCTCTTACCACACATCTTTTGATTTATATTCTTGAAAGAAAACAAGATTTAGTGTAGCCGAAGCATTTATTTATTTACACAACAGGTTCATTCCTATGGGAGTAGAATCTAGGATCTATTCCCAAGTGGGAAATGTGCACCACTAATTATGTTGAACAAATTATGTGCCGAATGCATGGCCTTATAATGTGGCCTTGGCATGCATACTCTAGGTGCAATAGACTCTTCCTGAGTGTAGGTGGAATCCTGTTGAGTTGGTTTTTCCTGTCCGTACAGCCTCTTGGGTCTCCATATCCATTTTGTAGTTAATGTTTGATGCTTCTTCTTCTCTTGGTTTTGTCGTATTTTAGGCCTTTCCTCTTTCTTTCTTGAAGTCTGATTGGTTGATGTTTTGTTCCTCTGGTTTCTTTGGTGGGACTTGTTGGGCTTCCTTGTCTTGTTTTTTCGGTGTGATATTTTTGCTTGCTTGTCTATCTCTTGACTTGCAGTCTGTCTGACCTTCTTGGGAATCCACATATGTTGCCGTGTTTTCTGGGCTTCTACTAATGACTTTGGAAGCCATACTTTTAGGAGTCTTTTTGGCTCTGATTGTAATAAAGGGAAATTGTTTTTTCTCCTTGCCTTCATAGGGTGAGTGACTTGTATCGGTGTTGACTTCCCGGATTCCCTCATTCGATCCTTGCAAACCCAGTGTAGATTAGCGGTTCTTGGTTGCGGTAATCGAGTAGTATACTTCCACGTGGATGTTCTTCCCTTGTTGTAGGTAACTTTAGGATCATTCTCTTCACATTTTCTCTTGGATCATCGTTCATGGGGAATGAAGGCACATCATCAACTGACACATTTGTATTGGTGGTCAATCCTCGCTTAGGGTACTCTTTGGGTAAAATCTCGATTGATTTGTTTTCTGACTCCTCTTCTAGGGTTTCTTACTCATGCTTGATGGCTTCATGCATGTGAGGGAGTCCAACACTCTTAAAGTAGACACCAAAAAATCGATTGGTAGAATTGCATTTTGTCCATACACGAGGTTGAATGGTGTAGTTCCAATGGTTGTTTTGTAGGCCACATGGAAGGCCCAAATTGCATGATGCAATTGTTTGTCCCAATCCGACCTTCCACTATTGACTATCTTTGTCAATACAACACACGACACTTTATTGGAACTTTCTGCTTGACCGTTGGCTTGAGGATGATAAGGGGCTGATTTTTTATGAATCACTAAGAATTCATTCATCAAGGACTCTATTACTTCATTAATAAAGTGCATTCCTCAATCACTTCCGATCGCTATTGGTAGTCCAAAGCGAGTAAAGATGTGCTCAAAAAGAATCTTAGCTATGGTCAGAGCATCATTTTTTCTAGTTGCTTTTGCTTCTACCCATTTAGTTAAATAATATGTGACCACTATTATGTACTTAGCATGTGATCCTTTGGCTGGTGGATTAATAGGTCCTATGAAATCAATGCCCCATTTGGAAACGGCTCTCGTGCAAATCATAGGTCTCAAAGGCATGTCATCTCGTCTAATAGGGTACTTCGCTCTTTGGCATGCCTCACAACTTCATACGTAGGTGTCTGCATCCATATGTAGAGTTGGCCACCACAAGCCTGCAAAGAGAATCATTTTTACAGTTCTTTCGACTGAGAAATGTCCTCCCGCGGCACCTGCATGTGCCATTTCTAATATGGGTAAGTACTCTCCTTCATGTACACATAGTCGTAGTTGATTGTCTTTCCCTCTCTTGAATAGTTGTCTCCCTATGATAACATAATCCTTACTCATTTCTTCTAGGGATTGTTTCCTAGCTAAACTGGTTCCGTTCTCATGCTCTCATGTCTTCAAGAATTTTACTAATGTCTTACTCTAGTTGGGTGCTATTGTAGAGAAGGGTAATGATGTATGGTCATCTGGAGTGGTTTTCTGACATTTCGTGCAACTACCAACATACTCATGAACATCCTTAGGCATATCAGGCCAATAGACTCCTAATCATTTCAATTCTCTTAGGTTTCCATGACTTCCCTTGTGCATTCTCCATTTGTTTAAGTGCGCTTGTTCAATCAAGTTCTTCTGTTCGTCTTATTCTACACATCTAGATAATATGCCATTGGGTTCTTTATGGTACACACTTCCTGCTACGATGTGTAAGTTACGCAACTGCAGAATTTCTTTCCTAATCTCCCTGTTAATTGAGTGTTGAGGTCCATGAGTGAGTATTGAAATTAGCTTTTCTAACCACTTAGGACATACTTCCAAATTGAACAGGTAAGTGTCTGGCAAATCGTCTAGTACTCTGCTAGGTGGTTCTCCATGTGTTAATCTAGAGAGATGATAAGCTCTCACGTGGGTATTTACTTTTTTTACAATCACTTCAAAATCGAACTCCATTGACAACAGACACCATCTCACTAGTCGTCCCGTGTTACAAGGCTTATTGACTAAGTACAATAAGGCTTGATGATCTATGAAGAACTTGAACTTGTTGGCCCACAATGACCCATAAACACTTGCACTTCCTTTGCGTTTTTTGGTCTTGGGAGTTCTAGGATTACTTTGATCTTGTCTTCATCAATGGATATTCCATTCCTAGATACAATGTGTCCTAGGATTTTTCCTTGTCTCACCATAAATACACACTTCTCAGGATTCAAGCACACTCTATATTGCCGACATTTGTCAAATATTCTTCGCAACTCCGGAATATGTTCTTGTCTCCGATCTGAGTATGTGCATAAGTCGGCTACGTATACTTCCATACTCTTCCTTAGGAATTCTTTGAAGACATGACAGATCAACCGTTGGAAAGTAGCAGGGGCATTTGTGAGCCCAAAGGGCATCACCCTGAAAGCATAGACTCCCCATTCAGTCAGTCGTGAATGCAGTCTTATGTTGGTCCTCAGTAGCAATAGTTACTTGGTTGTATCCAAGATCCATCCAGGAAGCTATAGACTTCCTTACCTGTGGCTCTTTCCAAGAGATGATCAGTGATAGGTAATGGGTAGCTATCATGGATTGTGGCTACATTGACTTTCTTTAAATCAATGCACACTTAGTTTTCCATTCTTTTTGGGTATGACAACCAATGGTGACACCCATTTGGTGTGTTCTATCTCGTAAATGAATCCAGCTACTAATAGCTTGTCTATCTCTTCCTTAATTTTTGCTGCATAGACATCATTATAAGTGTAAGGACATTGCTTTGATGGTTTTGCATCAGGTGTCATTCGTATTCGATGAGAAGAAATGGAGGGTTCCACATCTTTGAGGTCCTTGTAGGTCCATGCAAACACATCTCGATATTCTCGAATTAGTCTTATCAATTCTCCTTCCTCCTCAAGTGACACATCTTTTCCTATGCATGTGCATCTTTGTTCTCCATCTTCTACGGTCACTATTACTTTCTTTGTTTGTTCCTTGTTGTCATATGCTTCTCCTTCTCTTGCTTCTCTTTTAGGCATCTGAATGGTATCTTTCTTTCCTTTACTTTGTATCTTTTGAAGTGTTCTGGGACTTCAAATAGATCTAGGGTTGGTTCGGTCTTATACGTGATTTCCTCATGGTTCAGCACTATCTGAGTTGCTTCTATTGCTAACACCTTGGTTGTTCCATCCTTGTCCTTGGCTTGGATGGCTTCTAAATAGTGTTTCTCTGAATCAAACTCCTGTTCCATCTCTATGCTCTCGTACTCTTCCGTCCATTCCTTTTCTAATACTTCTCCTACTTCTACCTCTTGATGGACCACCATGTAAAAACTCACATCATAACCTTCTTCGTCCACACATTCATTCATGGTCAATACTTCTTCATTTACACATACGTCCAAAGTGGCTAGAATCTCCATCCAACTGTGTGGTTCGAATGGTTCATCAGGAAAAACTTGGGGCATATACATAGGATCCTCCACTGGTTGGTAATTTTGATGTCCAATAGGCCATGTTCGAGTCTTTTTCTCTTCTCTCTTTGCTTCCTTACACATCCATAATTGGGCATCCTTGTGCATCCACGATTGATCACTTGAACCAGCACTATGGATTGACAAATCATCTCCTTCCTTGTGTATGGGATTCCATTGTAGCAGGGGTACATCCCTATATGCAAATGTTTGCAAATTTATCTTGGTAGTAGTTCCTTGATGTTGTAGGTACAGAGCATCTCTCCCCCAATCTTGTACTACTCTAAGTTGTCTCATGAAAAGTCATCCCAGTATCATTTCATAATTATTAGCTTTTCCAAATTGACATATAGCTAATGTGTGCTCAAACTCCACTCCACAGGTGGTTAACTTAATTTTCTCGAATATTCCGAGGGGCCTCTCTACATGACCATCGACTAATTGAAGCTTCATACGCATTGGTCGCAGGGCTGACTTTCCCCATTTCTCCCAAATCTCTTTGGTGGCGATGCACACTCCTGCTCCTGTGTCTAGTATGGCCTTGGTCATGTATCCATTGTACGTGACGGGTAAACATGTGTTGCTCTCATCTCCTTTGCTAAATTCTCCAACTTTATCCACCGAAATTTGTATAGTAGAAGGGGCTTTGGTTTCCTTACTTTCCTTTTTGTTTTTCTCATACTCTAACTTCAATTGTCTTGCTAATTGTTTCCATATATGGGGCTTGATCCGTAGTAATTCTTCCCTATTCAACCGACATTGCACTTTGGCCTTCTTCAGTTCAGCTAAAGTGTGGGAGGTCTTGTCTGAAGGCTCCTTTTCCTTTTCTCGTACTGTGGGAGCATGGAAGATTATGGATTCTTTCTCATATTCTCCCATGTAGTTTGGTAGGGCAGAAATGCTGTGTGCCTCCTCCCTATTTTGGTCTAGCATGGAAACTTCTTCATATATTTCTTCCAAATTTGGTGTTGGCTGATCCTCTTCCACATCTAATTCCTCAAAAGGAGGTCTTGCATTTCCATTCTTTTTCCATTGGTCTTCTCGCATCATAGTCCACAACTCTCTTGGTCAATCAGCTTCTAAATCAGGGACTATGGATATTGATTTGTCCTGGGTGTTCAATAGTTCTTTCTTATTATCCTTCTCTTTTGGTTTTTGGTCATTTCCTTTAAAACAATCATTATATTGATTGTCAGATATTCTTGTCTTTGGGAGGATAGGGATAGCCTTTTCTAGAGTGGCTTGAGCTACCTCTATGAGTTTTCTACATATAGCAAGTCTCTCCTTTTCTACCTACCCATGTGGGTAAAGTTTCTCGTGCTGCTCTATGTTGGGTCCAGTCGTGATCCGAGCTTGGTAAGCTTTTAACACATATCCAAATCGTCTGGTCTTGGATCTGCTAAAATTGATCCTGGCTTGTTTGGTTCTATTGTATGCGGCGTAACGGGAGTTTCTTCCCAAATTTCAGGTTCCTTTGGTTTCTTACCGTCTCTTGTGCCCTTCTTGTCTTCCTTATTTTTGTTTTTCATCCATTTGTCTCTGAGTTTTTCCCTTCTTTCCTTCCACTTTTGGTTTCTTTGTTTGGATATTATCAAGTGGATCTTCCGAGTCTTCTGCTACTTGCACTCTGGGGTCTAGGTTTTTACTCTTTTCTTGCTCCAAGTCTACTCGTTTTCTCTCTTGTCCTTTAGCTTGCGCTCCTGTGATAGATTTTAATGGTACGGTGTACTCTTTATCACTTCCTAACGATTCAATTACTTTGATCACATTGATTTGTGCAGTGTCATGAGTCTTATTGGGATTCTTTGGACAATCTCTAAATAGGTGTTACTTTCCACATTCATAGCAATACTCTTCCCAAGTCCTGGAGGGTGGTGGGTTGTATGTCCGAGTACATTCTCTTATGAAGTGGTCTCCTCCACATCTATAGCAAGGTCCCTTTGGCACAGGCGGTCTAATGGGTGGTCTCATGGGTGTTGGTGCTTTGGGTGCAGTGTACATTAGGGTTGCAAACTCTTGTCTGTAGGTGTTGTCATATCCCTCATAACCATAGTATTGTGGTCATAAATTTGTTCACACTCCAGCAAAGTGGTGTCATAGGGAGAGTATTCTCCTAGGGTTTGCTCGTATCCTTGATTCATTGGTTCTGTACTGGCTAGTGGTGTAGCTGGCACTATGGCTCTTTCCATATTTTCATGTGGTTGAGCATATTTAACTGGCACTACATTTTGTGGAAGTGGTGGTTGTTGTCCTAACACAGGCTGAGGTTGTCCATATTGCCCTTGCTCATATGGCCTAGGCACTCCTTGTGGTCCTAGATAGGGATTGTATCTTGGAATCTCCCTGCCTGGCTCTCGAGGAGGCTATCCATATGGCCGAAATTGAGGTTGATTTAAGGGTCTTGACTGCCTATTGAATGGGCAATTCTTAGTAGTGTGATTAGTGTATTTCTGTTCTATCTGGCAATACAGGGCGGTTCCTTGATGTGGCTACCTATTGTAAGGATACGCTTGAGGCATACCTGCTCCTCCTCTCACACACATGTGAGTTGGATGGTCTCCTCCGCACAGGCTACATCTTCGCAACATGGGTATTCTCATTGATGGATGCTGGTAGTTCCGTTGTCTCTGAACTCCTAACTTCTTGGCTACCAGTTTTGCTAACTCCTCTACATTACTGGAGTTAGATGTCACTGTGCTCCTAGTGTCTTCTGATTTCGTAGGGCTTGATGTACTTTTGAGATTGTCAACTAGGTTGTCCTCTAGATCAATACACTTGAAGACACTCGCTCAATGTTTGGAGCCGTTTCACATAGACTAAGTTTCTCAAAGTCTCATTTGTCAGTACGTCTAAGAATAGTGATATCATTTTTTGCTGAATGGGTCTTTCTGTTGTTGGGCATCTATCGACATATTGATTGAATCTCTGGGCAAAAATTTTCACTGTTTCATTTGGATTTTGTTTGAAGCTATGGACTAAGGATGAAGAGTTGTGTTTAATCCCCCTCTTGGTGAATTCTCCAATGAACTCATGAAAAAATTGCTCAATATTTCCAAATTGATTGGGATCCAATGGTTAGAACCAAGTCAAAGCCGTCCACGTGAGAGTAAGTCCGAAGGACTCATACTGCACAAAGAAATCATCCACTTGCTCCGCCGGTAGAACTTGTTTAAATTCAGCTATGTGATCATAAGGTTCCCCCATTCTATCATAATGGTTTCTCATGCACTTAACTACTTGAATTGGTCTTAGTCTTCTTATGGGTTCTGGTGGTCTAGGTATTATAGGAATTACTGGTCTAATAGGAGGTACCCCATGATGTACTCCTAGTTGTGGTCTTGGCCTCACTGGTGGCCGATTCAGGTTGCCTAGTCTTATGTGGGTTTGATTGTGTGACTGTACTCCTGGCATTGTAAATTGCACATGATTTTGGCTAGGAACACTTTGTTGACTCGTCTGTCCTGACATTGTATTCTCTGGTTCTTGATGCGTCCCAAAGGGGTTATGGGAGGTAGTTGCCTGCTCTCGAGAAGGGAATACAGGCAACCCCATATACTTCAATTGAGCCCTATCAACTGCATCTACTAGCCAATACCTTCTTTGGTTTTGGTCTAGGTAGGTAAGTCTAGACTCATCAGCAGGATCCTTTAACTCACAGAAGGTCATTGGGCTTTCTTCCTGTCCGCGTGTGGGTGAATTGGTTTGTAACAATAAGTCTGATCCATGGATCAAGTAGACCTCTAATAGGTAATCATCTTGAGGTATCAGGTCCCCTCTCAAGATTCGAGTTACCACTGATTTGCCTCTTGGTGTAGTTACTAACTCCTCAGGGTCAGGTCCTTCCAAGTTTCCTTGTCCTTCCAATCCTCCTCTCTTGGTGATCTAATCTGGATGTTCTATTACCACGTAGATGTGACCTAATTTGTCCATGTACACACCTCCTTCATACTTGACTATAGGTCTGGGCTTTATTGCTGATTCAATGGAATTCACCATCCTGGCTACTGACCTATTTAAGCCATCCAGATAGATAGGGATCCCTTGGGGATTAGTGGACACATATTGCAGAGAGGTGCGATATTCTCCCTCTATAGTTGACATGAAGTTCTCCCTCGGCCAGAACCTTGCATGTCTTCTGAGGCCATAGGTATCTCCTCCTCTGAATCACTAGAGGTGTCAGTATAGATAGAGTGATGACTTTCTTGGGTTGCACTTCCTATCGATGAAATGACACTCCTCTGGCTACTTAGCACACGCCCTGATCTCAAGGTCATCCACCCTTCTGGGCCTATGATGGCTTCCTACTTCCCCACAATTGGCTCCTCAATTACCTCTAATTTTGCCCTCAAATGACTTGATAGGTTCTAGACGATACCACTCAGATGATACGATACTGGTTTTAGTACGATACAATACCAAAATCTCACGCGATATGATACCAAGTAATAAGACAATAAGATACCAGCTTTTGCATGATACGATATCTCTGCATGCAACAATATGATACTGATTTAGTGGACGATACAGTACCTTTTCACTAGACGATACGATACCAGACTCCTTGCGATACCATATTAGAACTTTGCACGATATGATACTGAAACTCTCATGATCCGATACCAAATTTTTCATGATATGACACTTGTGCAAGTGATGATACGATACCAAATAGGTCAGGCGATACGATACCACTTTTCGGACAATACGATACTAAGTTGGTGATATGATACCAACAGTGTGCACAATACGATACCGCTCGGTCGACGATACGATACCGTGACCAGGACGATACGATACCAAGTGGACCGTGATACGATACCACCGGCTGATCGCGATCGCGATACCAACTTGATGATACGATACCAGAATGGTATCGTGATACCTCAAGTGGTATGCAGCGATATGATACGAGGCAAGTATCGCGATACTAGGGAATTTCGGTATCGCGATACCAAAACTCAACCGACCGTGATACTTCAGTCAAGATCGCGCTAAACTCAAAAATTTTGTGCCATGAAAATGGTGGGAAGGGGTAGCTAACAGTCCTAGACACACATTCCAAGCATCACACACACTTTAAAGATCATAGAGAAGATAGAAATCAACAGGGAAGAAGCAAATTCGAATTTTTAGCTCTCCTTCTTCACAATGGAAAAATCTTTACAAAGAGTCACAAAGTGTCTTATATACATGTGCCCTAAAAAATGGTCCTTTCACACAAGAGACCGGCACTTTATTGACTAATCTCTATTTTCCTACCAATTTAAAAGAATTATGTTACAAGGGTTTCTGGCTTATGCATCTAGAGGACTCCTTTATTGCATTTACATACTTTCGAGGGAATTTCCTAGAATTTTGAAGAAGAAATTTTATGCCCATTAATTTGAAAATTTTGAGGCTCCTCTTTTGTGCCCCTTTTCTCTGCAACACCCATGAATTAAAGAGGCCATGCTCCCCATGCATTTGGGAAATGCTAGGATATAGGTGAAATTCCTAGTTAGTGTCGATGAAAAGTTGATCAAACATGTCATACTTTGCCAAAAATAGCTCTTTGATAATTCACTAGGTCTAAAATTAGCTAATAACACGATGATACTCAATGGTATGGAAAAGATGTCCTCATATCTCTTTTCACTTCTTCATCACCAAAAAGTTTGATTCTAAAGCAAAATCCTAAAGTCCTTGAGTGTTCTCCTACATTGGAGCAGACAACAAAACAGTCACTAGTGAACCAACCTACTTTCAAACAAAAACCTAGGCAAAACCAATGAAACCAAGAAGCCCAACACTCCAGTAGACAAACAAATTTGACTACCTAAGCCTCTTTTGGCAACTCAATCATCTCAAACACAAATAGGTGTCGAAGAGATAAGTAACATCATATGATGATTCTTCTTGTTCCCAAAAAAAGAAACACGACTCACATAAAAAGCCACTTTGAGCATGTAAGCTTCCATGTGATAGGCCACAACCAATAGTTAGAAAGATTTGGATATCCAAGAATCTTAGAGAGCATGAATGTTCCTCCACCCAATGGGTACCAAAATATATCTTTATTGCTCAAATTACAAAGCTAGACAAGAAATTGCAACAATCCAAGACACCAAGGTCACTAAAACCAAAGCATGCTCACATATCTAAAAATAAGTGACCACCACAAACACCACCTAAGACCATCCCAAAATGGGTACCTAAAAACTCTCAACCAACACAAGGAAAGAAAACCATATGTACTTTGTGGGTTTCGAAGCAACATCTTATTTCTCCTTCAAATTCCATAGTCATTTCCTTCTAATTCAAGCATCAACAATAGAAAGCACTCAACTATCAAGGAGTGTGCACCAAGTTTAAAAGACCTTCTTTTCATGTCTTCTTGATTAGTATACACCTCATGCTCTTGAAATACATGCATATGTTTTGATAGAGCAGAAATCTATTATATACATGTACATATATGTTCCTTTCATTTCAAATCATTATTAACATTGTTCATCTCGTGATTGAAGTTCAATTGCTATAGGAAATCATGTAGAAGAAACCTCTTCTGCAATAAACGCATGCTTCATGCACAACCCTATCTTTTGCACCATTGAGATCATTTGCACTTAAATTGAGCATCAAATATAGGGTTGCATTACATGGCCTTGCATAAGATATAGTTGTTGAAATTTCGTGCACAAGAGTAGTACCTTGTAGTGAGGATACATCACCTATATACTTTATTTTTCCACTCATATTTTCTTTTAGGTGCCCTCACTCATTCAAACACACAAGCTACATGTAAATTAGAATGGTACTCTTCATATGGAAAATTTATCCTTATCAAATACATGATGTTAAGGGAAGCCAATGACTACCTTGTTTAGAAGATACATATTGATTGTAGAGAAGTTACTTCAAGAAAGAAAATCAATTATATTGCTCTTCATCAAGTGAGTGATCTAGAAGTATTTTGGTGTATCATAGGTCCATTCTTTGAGCAATTGGGTAGTGATCTTCAATGCATATTTGGTGATGTTGATATTTTATGTGTCTACTTCTCAAGACCATCCCCATCGACATAGTTTAGGGTCATTATCACAGAATATCAAAGATGTTGTCTCTCAAGATACACATAATGACTATGTTGATTTATCAAAATCTTGGAATAAATCAATTCTCACGGTCTTTGTCTTCAATCACTAGACACTCAGTAAGGAGGGGGGAGCCATCCATCATCAATTATAATTTTTCCAATCTTATATATGGTATGCCTTATGGGGCCAATTTATATAAAAAAAGAAATCAAAGTAGAAAATATAAAAAACTTACTTCCCATTCCATGTATTTTAGGCATTCTCTTCTTCGGACAATCCTTGTGCATATTACCAAATACATGCATCACATTAATCAAGACCTTCATATTTCATACAAGTTTTAATAAGTGCATCTAAAGTCACATTCAAGGGCCACTCTTAAAGACCATGCATCACACAAAAGGGCTCGGTAACCCATGCACTTCAGTGAGGAGTTCCCCTATGACTACTTCCACAATCCACCTCTAATAAGTTTTCTTTTATTTTCAAGTGGTGAAATTAGCTTCCTTCTTTTATTTCTTTCTACATGCATAAAACCCTTCATCCCAACCCATCTTATTATTTTTTTCCATTCATCTTTTATATTCTTTTTCAAGGGGTTCATAATCACTCATAAACATCATCAATCTTCAATATAATATTTTCTTTTATCTCATCTTTTATTCTACTTTTGAGTGTATACATAAAAGATATTCAAAAAGTCAAAATAGACTCCATGATGCTGCTATCTACATGTTCAAAGGTTTCACAAATGTTGAAGCCTTTACTATAACACTAACATCTAGCATCTGACATCTATGCAACAATGCCCATGATCATCCTAGTTGCTCACCAAAATGTTTGTTGAGGATGACTAGAAGTAGGGAGAGGGGAATGTTGGAGGGAGCTCTAGAGAGCCATCACAACTCCAAGTTATAGTAGTCAAAGCTAAAAAGGCTTGCAAGTTAGGTTCACCCAACATGTCAAAGCTTCCAATGGCAGGACAAACATTCTAAGTAAGGTTCTCCATGTCAAGGCTTCATTAAGATAGCCAAAGGTGAGAAGCATGGTAGGCTCTTTACTTTTGAAGTACGAGAAACCAGGAACATAGCTCTATTCACTTTTGGGTCTCAAACCCTAAGTGAGCTTGAAGTGTGGCATAAGAGACTTGCTCATGTGAATGAAAAAACCTTGAAGGATATATGCAGGGATCAAAGTGTTCTAGGACTGCGGAACATATCAAAGCAACTCATGATCAATAGGTGTGATGCATGTTAGATCGGGAAGGCACAAAGACAACCATTCAACCACAAAGACTACATCCATAACAACTTATTGGACTTAGTACATACACATGTATGGGGACCAAGTCAAGAACCTTCACTGGCAGGATCAAGGTATTAGTTCTCATTTATTGATGACCATAGTAGATGGATTGTTCTATACTTTATCAAGAGTAAGAATGAAGTGTTTGATTGCTTCAAAAAGTATCTCACACGTGTGGAGAATCATTCAGGTAGATCACTCAAGAAGCTCAGATCTGATGGAGGGGTAGAATACTTCTCCAAAGAATTTGATGAGTTCTTGCAGGATAAAGGTATCAAAAGGGAAGTGACTACCAGGTACTCTTCTCAACTAAATGGAATTGCAAAGAGGAGAAACAAGACATTGGTTAGATGAGCCTGAACAATGCTTGAAGAGAAGAAGTTGCCACATTATCTATGGGCAGAAGCTATTTCAATTGTTGTGTACCTTCTCAATAGACTACCATCCAAATCACTTCAAGGTATGACTCCTTATGAAGCATGGCATGGAAGAAAACCTAGTCTTGGACATTGCAAGGTTTTTGGTTGTTTAGCTTATGTTCATGTACCATCACAAATAAGAGGTAAGCTAGATGAAAAGGCAACAAAGGTAGTGTTTATTGGATACGATTCAGCTCAAAGGGTTACAGGTTCTATAATCCTTGAACCAAGCAATTCACTACAAGTAGAGATGTTGAGTTTGAAGAACACAGGTCTTGGTATGATAAAGACAAACAAAAGATAACTCTACCATATGATCTTGATTTTGATTCTCATAAATTAGGAAGCAAGCATGATACACAGGTCCAGGATCCAAGAAGTGATACAAACGATGACCAGATGAAAGGGAAAAGGATTACAAGCTATGGAAGTCAAGAGGCAAAGCAAAGATGTAAGAGGTTGGAGAATGCTCCAAACAAGCACCTAGAAGATCAGTAAGAGAGAAGAAACAACCAGAAAGGTATGGATATGATTCCACATTTGTTACAAAGCACTCAATCTACTTGGCAAAAGACTATGTAAGAGGAACACTCAACCTATGAAGAGGAAAAGGGAAACCCTAATTGGCAAAAGGCCATGAAAGAAGAAATAGAAGCATTGAAGGAGATGGACACTTGGGATTTGGTTCCAATGTCACCGAATCAAAAGGCGATTGGTTGCAGATGGGTATATAAAGTTAAAAGAAATTCAGATGGATCAGTCTACAGGTACAAGGAAAGATTAGTTGCCAAAAGATGCTCACAAACACATTGTATAGACTATGGAGAAACATTCTCACCAGTTGCAAAGATGACTACAATCAAGACATTGATAAGTGTAGCTGCTATAAGGAATTGGAGACTCCTCTAATTTGATGTGAAAAATGCATTCTTAAATGGTTGGATAAGTGAAGAGGTATACATGTCACAACCACCAGGTTTTGAAGACCCTAATCATCCATCTTATGTTTGCAGGCTTAAGAAAGCATTGTATGGATTGAAGCAAGCTCCTAGAGCTTGGAATTACAGGTTGGTTACATATCTTCAAGATCAAGGGTTCAAAGAAAGCAACTCAGATCCTTCTCTATTCATCAAAAGGGATCACAATGAGGTTATCTATCTATGTGTATATGTAGATGATATTGTTGTGACATGTGATGATCTAAATGGCATTGAAAGGATCAAGAGACACATGCAAGAGGAGTTCAAAATCAGTGACCTAGGTGAGCTCAATTATTTCCTAGGTATGCAGGTGATATACACAGATAAAGGAACGTATTTGACTCAGAGAAGATACATTCAGGATCTACTTCTCAAGTTCAAAATGGAAAACACTAAAGCTGCAGATACACCTTTGGAGATGAATAATAAACTTAGTGTTTATGAAGGTGAGAAAATTGAAGACATTAAGGAGTATCAAAGCTTGGTAGGTATCTTGATATATGCTACTCATACAAGGGCAGACATCTCATATAGTGTGTGAATGCTTAGTCAATTCATGCACTCGCCAAGAAGACCACACATGGATGTAGCTAAGAGAGTACTTAAGTATCTCAAAGGTACAATCAATGAAGTTATATTATGTCCTTAATCTTCATATTTGGATATCAAAATCTATTCAGATGCAGTTTGGGCAGGAGCTAAGGATGATAGAAGAAGTACTTTTGGTTACTTAGCATTTGCATGTTCAAAGCTAGTGTCATGGAGTTCCAAGAAGCAACCAACATTTGTTTTATCCTCGACTGAAGCAGAGTATAGAGGCTTAACCATATCAACTCAAGAGGCAATATCGTTAAAGGCCTTGTATACAGATTTGGGACTTGTGAGTTCCAAACCTCACATATTTGGAGATAATGTAAGTTCCATGCATCTAGCAACAAACCCTATTTTTCATGCAAGAAGAAAACACATAGAGGTGCATTAACACGTTATCACAGAGAAGCTCATGGCAAAGGAGATTGACATTTCCTTTGTTCCTGAAAAGCAAGTAGCAGATATGATGACGAAGGCACTTGATGGAATAAAGCTTTGTAGATTCAAAGCTATGGCAGGCATTCAATCTATTCGAGAATGAAGACTCAAGCATACTTTAGCTTGAGGGGGAGTTGTTGGAACATCAAGCTTACACTATGGTTGAGGTGGATTTGATCTACATCAAAGGCTATCGCATCGAAAGAATAGCCATTGGAGAGTTCTTTTATGTATGCTCACTTATTGTATTTTCTTAAAAGATTTTTCATGGATCTTTTGTAAAAGCTTTGAGCTTTACACATGTAAAAGTAGAAAGGTAGAGCTCAAATTCCACGAATTTGTGGTGGTTGAGTTGCATTCAATCAAGCAATCAATCACTTAAAAGTATATCAAACTAGATCTTTACTTTTCCTAGATTGTAGGAAAGTGAATTGATTCCCTCCAACAACCATTCCCACCTTCATTTGAATTCAAATTCCACTTGTAGAAGTCGTGGAGCACTCCTATAGTCTATATAAAGACTTGAAATCACTTGTACAATACATGGAAGCAACATGCATACACCTGCGACCATCATTGTCTTGCTCCTTCAATTTTTTGCATCATCTTCTTCCCGAATAGTAATCTTGCAAAGGCTGCTGCTCTCTCTCTTTAGAGCTCCACATTGAGTGCAAGATGGCTCATTGGAAATTTATTAATGTCTAGTTTATGCCTATAAAGTTTCATAACATTTGGTTTAGTAGGGTGGGAGAAATCACATTTTTTCTGTCTCGGGGTCAATCTTTGCGTATTCCTGAAAAATAAGAAGTACCACTGGTGAATGTCTGATTCATTCCTATAGCATATTTTGCTTATTCCTTATAATTTTGTGCTTTCTATACACTGAAAGCTATGTGTATCACTCCCATAAAAAAGGATTTTTTCTAACTGTAATCACGCTGGTCGCTATGGGCATTTGAAGTTCATTGTCTCTTCCATAGATAGTAAATTTTTTGAGCTAGTCGATGCACGAACCTATCTGTTTTGTATCGACTTCTTCTCCTTGATGCTCCAAAGTACATAGTGCATTTCTTTGCACTTATCACATGCCTATAATGTCTATTTGAGTCTCCATAAGCTCAAGGGCTGGTCTTGTGCCGGTTGGCTAGACCAAACTTCATCGCTTCGAAATGCATTTTTCTACCTCCTACAAGCTTCTCCAAGTTTCTTTCAAGTTGGACATTATAGCGTGGATAGAGCTCTTCTAAAAACTATAGAAGTGAAATAGTTCTCATTTTTTAGGGTAAGCTTGCCGAGTCTATAACTCTTATGAGTTTTTTACCCATTTTGTGAGCAATAGAGAGCTACTTGGAACACGCCTCTTTCTTGCTTGTGTGTGGGTGTGTGTATGGACATGCATGCATGTGTGTGCTTGCTTTTCCTCTTGTTGTAGGTCATTTATAATTCTATGAGGTGGCTCTTCTTGAGTTAATCGAGATAAGTGATCCAACTTGACATGAATGTTACCCTTCTTTACCACCACTTTGAATTCAACTCCATTAGGAGTAAGAACCCTCTAGCTAGCCTACCCACGTTGCAATGCTTATTTACTAGGTATAAAAGTACTTGGTGTTCTTTGAAGAACCTAAATTTATTTTCTAAGAAATAGTGTTGAAATTTGTTAACTTCATGCACCATTCATAGGCCTTCTCACTTAGTTTATTTATTATTAACTTTTGCATTGTTTAAATACATGCAAGCATAGGCAATTGGAAAATCCAACTTCTGTTCTCTCTAGGTTGTGAAAGTACACATTTGATTGCATAATTGATACATCCACATGGATGTGGAATGGCTTATTCCAATATATTACCATCATTATGGAAGCCAATCTATCTATTGGTACAACTTTGTATGCCCTTTGAACATGGAGGTACCTTCTCCATGGTGAGTGGCTACTTCCTTGGCTTGCCATATTATGAAAAGCCCCGTGACATTCTAGAAAAAGCTTATAGGCCCATCCATCCCCATCCCTGTAGCAACAAAGAAATTTTGTTTTGTAAATGTTAGAACTTATCATGCTTTCCTAGAGCCTCTAGAGAGCTTTGAGCTTATTGGATTCATAGAAATGACACTATTTTCAAGGAACAATCATCAGAGAATTTCCAAACTTCTTCTTATGGAGATGAAAAAGACTTGTTTTATAGGTTAGGAGGCCCCCCCTCTTCCCTCTTCTCTCTGAAGTCCATATAGAGTTTGATTGTACTCAATGGAGAGAAAAGGTGGGAGCCATGTACTCTTAACCATTTTCTTGTTATGGCTTATGATCATAATAGACCTTTAAATCTTTTTCTTAACGTGTTATTCCTTCTTCTTAAGTCACGACCTTCACTTGTTTTCCCACTAAATGCCACTCACTACAAGAAGAATAGCTCATTTATAATTCATTAGGTCTAAATTTCGCTAATAACACAATGATACTCAATGGGAAGGAAAAGAGGTCCTCATATCTCTTTTCACTTCTTAATCACCAAAAAAGATTGATTCCAAAGAAAACTCCTAAAGTCCTTGAGTCTTCTCCTACATTGGAGCAGACAAAAAAATGGTCACCAGTGAACCAACCTACTTTCAAATAAAAACCTAGGCACAACCAATGAAACCAAGAAGCCCCACACTCAAGTGGCCAAAAAAAGTTGACTACCTAAGCCTCTTTTGGAAACTCAATCATCTCAAACACAAATAGGTGTCGAAGAGACAAGTAACATCATATAAGGATTCTCCTTGTTCCCAAAAAAAGAAACAAGGCTCACATAAAAAGCCACTTTGAGGATGTAAGCCTCCATGTGATAGGCCACAACCAATAGTTAGGAAGATTTGGATATCCAAGACTCTTAGAGACCATGAATGTTCCTCCACCCAACTATGGGTACCAAAATATATCTTTATTGCTCAAATTACAAAGGTACACAAGAAATTGCAGCAAGCCAAGACACCAAGGTCACTAAAACCAAAGTGTGCTCACATATCTAAAAATACGTAACCACCACAAACACAACCTAAGACCATTCCAAAATGGGTACCTAAAAATTATCAACCAACACAAGAAAAGAAAACCATATGTACTCTATGGGTTTCAAAGCAGCATATTATATCTCGTTCAAATTCCATAGTCATTTCTTTCTGAGTCAAGCATGAACAACAAAAAGCACTCAACTATCAAGGAGTGTGCACCAAGTTTAAAAGTCCTTCTTTTCATGTCTTCTTGATTAGTATATACCTCATGCTCTTGAAATTCATGCATATGTTTTGATAGAGTAGAAATCTATTATATACATGTACATATATGTTCCTTTCATTTCAAATCACTATTGACACTGATCATCTGCATAGAAAGCCAATTTATCAAGTAGAAGAAACCCCTTTTGCAATACACACACGCTTCATGCACAACCCTATCTTTTGCACCATCGAGATCATTTGCACTTAACTTGAGCATCAAATATAGGGTCGCATCACATGGCCTTGCATAAGATATAGTTTGTTGATATCTCATGCACACGAGGAATACCTTGTAGTGAGGATACATCACCTATATACTTTATTTTCCCACTCATATTTTCTTTTAGGTTCCCTCACTCATTCAAACACACAAGCCA
Organism: Ceratopteris richardii; assembly: GCA_020310875.1. Classification (NCBI taxonomy): domain Eukaryota; kingdom Viridiplantae; phylum Streptophyta; class Polypodiopsida; order Polypodiales; family Pteridaceae; genus Ceratopteris; species Ceratopteris richardii. The sequence continues at coordinate 9,085,637 of CM035407.1, forward strand.
CATGTAAATTAGAATGGTTCTTGTTGTACGGAAAATTTATACTTATCAAATACATGACGTTAAGCGACGTCAATGACTACCTTGTTTAGAAGATACATATTGATTGTAGAGCAGTTAATCCGAGCAAGAAAATCAATTATATTGCTTTTCATGGAGTGAATGATCTAGAAGTATTATGGTCTATCATAGGTCCATTCTTTGAACAATTGGGTAGTGCTCTTCAATGTGTATTTGGTGGTGTTGATGTTTTATGTGTCTACTTCTCAAGACCATCCCATTGTCATAGAATATCAAAGATGTTGTCTCTCAAGATACACATAATGACTATGTTGATTTATCAAAATCTTGGAATAAATCAATTCTCATGGCCTTTGTCTTCAATCTCTAGACACTAAGTAAGGAGGGAGGAGCCATCCATCATCAATCGTAATCTTTCCCATCTTCTATATGGTATACCTCATGGGGTGAGTCTATATAAAAAAGGAAATCAAAGTAGAAAATATAAAAAACTAACTTCCCATTCCATGTAGCTTAGGCATTCTCTTCTTTTGACAATCCTTGTGCACATTACCAAATACCTGCATCACATTAATCAATACTTGCATATTTCATAAAAGTTTTAATAAGTGCATCTAAAGTTGCATTCATAGGGCCACTCTACAAGACCATGCATCACACAAAAGGGCCTGGTAACCCATGCACTTAAGAGAGAAGTTCCCTTGTGACTACTTCCACAATCCACCTCCAATAATTTTCCTTTGATTCTCAAGTGGTGAATTTTGAGTGTATACATAAAAGGTATCCAAAAAGTCAAAATAGTCTCCAAGAAGTTGTTATCTACATGTTCAAAGGGTTTGCAAGTGTTGACACCTTTACTATAACACTGACATCTAACACCTGACATCTATGCATCAATGCCTATGCCCATCCCAAAGCTCACCAAAATGTTTGTTGAGGATGACAAAAAGTAGGGAGAGGGGAATGTTGGAGGAAGCTCTAGAAAACCATCACAAAGCCAAGTTATAGCAGTCAAAGCTATGTCAAAGGGGATTATGAGCACACAAGCAAAGGGGAAGGGGTCCATTATTTTCTCCCAACTCAAATCCCTACTTAAAATGGATTTTGTTTGCAACTATGCCCAATTTACTTGTAAAATGCCTATTTTTAGTACAAATCCTAAATTTTGTGTAAATTGGACAAGTGTATTAGCTGTTGGAGCAAGTCTATGACAAGCCTAAGTATTGGCTTGAGTCCCACAAAGTCATAGAAAAAGCCTTAAAATGAAGACTATGTAAAGTTCACTTGTGAACTACCTCTTGTAACTTTTGAAGAGTTTACTTAATGTAAAAGTAAGAGAATCTTAAGTGGTTGAGTCCACATGATCAAGAATGGAAAGAGGAGCCACGAATTCGTGATTTGTGGTAGGTAGAGAATAAAATCAATCATTGATTGATTGGAGAGTGATTGAGGGAAGTTAGCCTCCCAAACTCAACTATAAATAGATGGCAGTTTTAGTCGTGGTTAGAGAGACCTATGTGAAGACCTCCAAGAGCTGAGCTTTATGCCATATCAAGGTGTGATTACAAGGCACACATATGTATCAGTAAGTCATTGTATTGTACAAGCAATATACTTTCATTTTCATGATTATTTGAGTTCATCTTTCCATGTTCTTGTGAAGTGTACTACTCACTACCATTACTCTCAGTTTTCTCAGTCAGCTTGCAGAGATGTTTTCTCTGAGCTTGGTGCATCATTTTCAGTGATTTAACTTGGTAAAGTTAGCTCTATAAGTCCACTATATGCTCACAAATTTTCATGTCATTTGGATGTTGAAATCTTCAGTTATGTTTATTTGAAGTCAACAGGGTCTGTTCATCTTCACTTCTCTGTCAGGTACCCGACTTTTTCACTCATCTTGTCAGAGCCATTGCTCAGTGGTTACTTACCCAAATTCAGTGATTTAAAGCTTGTTGAATTCAGCTTACTGTCTAGTATAACCATACCAATTTTCATAATCATTGGATTCCTACATTTTGAGTTATGTTGATTTTCCTGCTCACTGGTCTATTTCTGTAGCAGCCCGTGAAAATCGGGATGATGTCATCACTTGTTAAAACTCATTCTCAGTGTGTGGTTCATTATTTTTGATGAGATTACTCTTGAAAGTTAGCTCTTTAATTTTCCTAGACTTCCCCAAGAGGAATTGAGCTAATTGCTGCTGTGATCAGAGAATTATGTAAAACACTGGACAGATGTATGAACCAAGAATAGCAAGTTTTCACCTCTGAGCTAACTCCAACTTATCTGTTTTGATCTATCTTTTTGAGAGTGATCTTCCAAGGTACATAGGGTGTCTAATACATCCATTGGCAAGCTAAAAGGGCCCACCATATACTCCTGGAGTTCATTTGGCTGGTGTAGATCAAGGATTTTGCAACACCTCTTCATCTTCAAGCACATACCTATCCATCGCTTCACAGTGGTATCAGAGCAAGGTTGGACAACATGGCAGATGGATTTCCTTTATCAATTGACAAATTAGACAGAGGTAACTACTCAGCTTGGTCATTAAGAATGGAAGCCTATCTCCAAGGTAGAAGTTTATATGATTATGTGGTTGGAGATGAAGTTATGCCAAGTTTCAGGAACAAAAGTCAACCAACACAAGAAGAGCAAGAAAGATTGAGCACATGGTGCTCCAAGGATGCACTTGCAAGGTCTTATCTCCTCAACTCTATCTCAGATTTTTTGTTGCCTCACATTAGAAGTTGTAAGACATCTCAGGAAGTGTGGGATGCACTTGAAGCTTTCTTTTCTTTCAAGTACCAAAGCTAGGAAGCATCAACTATGGCTGGAGTTCACAACTCTCAAGAAGGCTCCCAAACAAAATGTGACTGATTTTGTCACAAAGCTCAAGGACATAGCGGATCAGTTGGGAAGCATTGGAGAGGTAATAGATGAAGAGCAAATTGTAAGGCAGGTCATCAATGGCTTGAAGGCAGATGATAAGTGGGAAGCATTCACCACAGCTATGGATTTGTACATGGACATGCATGTACCTGATTTCAACGCACTCATTGGACAACTACTTACTCAAGAGGCAAAGCTTATCAAAAATGGAGAAAGCTCTAAAGGTAATCAATCTTCAGCTTTATACACGGATAAAAGCAAGTCTAAAGATAACAAAGGAAAGGCAAAGAAAGTGGATGATGAAGCAGGTACATATCAAGCTAACTATGCAGGTAGAGGAAGACATGGCAGAGGTAGAGGAAGAGGAGGTAGACAAGGCAGGGGGAGATCCCAAGACTCCAACTCATGTTCTATTTGTGGATTAACTAATCATACAACTGAAAAATTGCTTTAGGAATTCCAAGAATCAAAGAGGCAGAGGATACAATAGAGGAAGTTATGGCTACTCAAGAGGAAGGTTCAACAACTACCATGGCAACTACAACAACTACAATCATTCAAACTATCAAGGAGGCTACAAAGGAAGGAGAGACTACAATAACTACACAGAAGACTCAAACAAAGAGGATTCATTATTGATCATGAACATGGCTATGCCACAAGGTAAATCTGATGAGCATGTTTTCTACATAGATTCAGGTTGTTCAAATCATGTGGCAGGAAATGTGGCACTCCTATCAGATTTAGAAGATCCAAGGAATAAGCATGAGGTACAAACAGGAGATGATACAAAACATCCTGTGGAGAAAATAGGCAATGTCAAAGCACCTGATGGAAACATCAACCTACTCAGTAAGGTACTCTATGTCCCTACCATTACAAAGAATTTGATAAGTGTTGGGCAGATAGTAGAGAAAGGGTTGCAAGTCAGGTTCACAAAAGCAGGAGCATTTGTTGAAGATCCAAGTCAAGGATTCAGAAGAATTGCAAAAGGTGAAAAGACAGGTAGATTGTTCACATTTGAATTACAGGACACTAGAAACATTGCTCTCTTTAATTATGGTAGTCAGACACTCACAGAATTGGAAGTATGGCACAAAAGGTTAGCACATATTCGTGAAAGGTCATTAAAGCAAATCTGTAGGGACCAAAGTGTACTTGGACTTCCTAATTTGTCAAAACAACATATGATTTATAAGTGTAGTGCATGTCAATTTGGAAAGTCTCACAGGTTACCATTCATGAAGAAAGGTTATATGCATGGAGATCTCTTGGAGTTCGTTCATACAGATGTATGGGGACCTAGCAAGGAAGCTTCAATATCTGGATCAAGGTATTATGTTTCCTTTATTGATGATTGCAGCAGATGGACTATCCTATTCTTTATGAAACACAAAGATGAAGTTTTTTCATGTTTCAAAAGATATTTTGCTCTTGTGGAGAATCAAACAGGTAAATCACTAAAAAGGCTAAGGTCAGATGGAGGGGGAGAATACTTCTCCCATGATTTTGATTCTTTTCTTCAAGAAAGAGGAATCAAAAGAGAGGTAACTACAAGGTACACTCCTGAGAAAAATGGAGTGGCAGAAAGGAGGAATAGGACAATTTTTGAAGCTGCAAGGTCTATGTTAAATGAAAAGCATTTACCTAATTACTTATGGGCCGAGGCTGTATCTACAGCCACTTAGTTGATTAACAGGTTGCCTTCAAAATCCCTTGATGGGATGACTCCATATGAGGCTTGGAATGGAAGAAGACCAAGCTTAGATCATTGTAGAATTTTTGGATGTATTGCTTTTGCTCATGTTCCTTCACAGGTTAGAGGCAAGATGGATCCAAAGGCAGAAAGGTGTGTATTTATTGGATATGACAACAATCAAAAGGGCTACAGGTTATACAACCCTACCAACAAAGGATTCTTGGTAAGCAGAGATGTAGTTTTTGATGAGAACAATTCATGGTATGAAGATTCATGCAGGAAGGTCAATTTACCATATAATCTTGAAGAAGATTTTCCAAAGCTTGGTAGAGAACAACCAAAGATTGAAGAACAAGACACCTCAGAGGATGATGAAGAATCTCACATGGAAAAGGTCAAAGCATGGAAGTCTAAAGGTAAAGCAAAATTGCAGGAACTTGGACATGAGGCAGAATCATCACATCATGGCCTAAGAAGATCTATGAGGGAAAAGAAAAATCCAGAAAGGTATGGGTTTGACACCTCATTAGTAACTAAACATTCTATCTACATAGCACAGGACATAAACCAAGAGGAGCCATCATCATTTGAAGAGGCCAAAGCAAAAACAGAATGGAAGCATGCAATGAAGGAAGAGATTGAAGCACTTGAGGAAAACAACACTTGGGATTTGGTGCCCAAGACTTCATCCATGAAGGTAATAGGCTCAAGATGGGTCTATAAACTCAAGAAGAATTCTGATGGTTCAATTAACAGGTATAAGGCAAGGCTTGTGGCAAAAGGCTTTGCACAAACTCAGGGAATTGATTATGAGGAGACTTTCTCTCCTGTGGCAAAGATGCCTACTATTAGGGTTTTGCTTAGTATTGCCTCTTCCAAGAATTGGAAGATACTTCAACTAGATGTAAAGAATGCATTCTTGAATGGTTGGATAACAGAAGAGGTATATATGGCACAACCACCTGGTTTTGAGAATCAAGTTTATCCTAATTATGTGTGTAAACTTAACAAAGCATTGTATGGTCTCAAGCAAGCTCCAAGAGCTTGGAATTTCAGGCTTGTTTCATTCTTGCAGGACAAAGGCTTTCAACCAAGCAAGGCAGATCCTTCACTCTTTATTAAAAAGAGTAATTCCGAGGTCATCTACCTATGTGTATATGTAGATGATATTATATTGACAGGAAATGATGCAGATGGTATGAAGAAGATCAAAGATCAGATGAGAGAAGAGTTCAAGATAAGTGATTTGGGTTCACTTACCTACTTCCTAGGTTTGGAAGTTGTCTACAAAGATCATGGTTTGTTTCTCACTCAAAGGAAGTACATTAAGGACATGTTGGCAAAATTCAAGATGCAAGATTGTAAGATTGCAGGTACTCCAATGGAGGTCAATCACAAATTGAGCTCACATGAAGGTGAACTCATAGAGGACATCACATCATATCAAAGTCTAGTGGGTAGTCTCAACTATGCCACATTGACAAGAGTAGATATATGTTACAGTGTGAGTGTGCTAAGCCAATTTATGCACACACCAAGGAAACCACATATGGATGCTGCCAAAAGGATTCTCAAGTATCTCAAAGGAACCATAAATGAAGGACTTTATTATCCTTATGTATCTGATTTAGGTTTGAAGCTATTTTCTGATGCAGATTGGGCTGGCTCCAAGGAAGATAGAAGGAGCACTTCAGGTTATCTTACCTTTGCAGGTTCAAAGCTTATTTCATGGTCATCCAAGAAGCAACCCACAGTTGCTCTCTCTTCTACTGAAGCTGAATATAGAGGTCTTGCTATAGCTACACAAGAAGCTATGTGGATGAAGACATTATTCAAAGATCTTGGATTGGAGTTTGGAACTCCAACTATTTTTGGTGAAAATATGAGTTCTATTCACTTGGCTGCTAATCCTATTTTTCATGCAAGGACTAAACATATTGAAGTTCATTATCACTATGTACGAGAGAAGGTTCTAAGCAAAGAGATTCAAATATCATATGTGTCCACTCATCAACAATGTGCAGATATTCTAACCAAAGCATTGGATGGTACAAAGCTTTGCAAATTCAAGGCTATGATTGGTTTGCAGGTAATCTTGGAAGATTGAAGACCTCAAGCATACTTGGCTTGAGGGGGAGCTGTTGGAGCAAGTCTATGACAAGCCTAAGTATTGGCTTGAGTCCCACAAAGTCATAGAAAAAGCCTTAAAATGAAGACTATGTAAAGTTCACTTGTGAACTACCTCTTGTAACTTTTGAAGAGTTTACTTAATGTAAAAGTAAGAGAATCTTAAGTGGTTGACTCCACATGATCAAGAATGGAAAGAGGAGCCACGAATTCGTGATTTGTGGTAGGTAGAGAATCAAATCAATCATTGATTGATTGGAGAGTGATTGAGGGAAGTTAGCCTCCCAAACTCAACTATAAATAGATGGCAGTTTTAGTCGTGGTTAGAGAGACCTATGTGAAGACCTCCAAGAGCTGAGCTTTATGCCATATCAAGGTGTGATTACAAGGCACACATATGTATCAATAAGTCATTGTATTGTACAAGCAATATACTTTCATTTTCATGATTATTTGAGTTCATCTTTCCATGTTCTTGTGAAGTGTACTACTCAATACCATTACTCTCAGTTTTCTCAGTCAGCTTGCAGAGATGTTTTCTCTGAGCTTGGTGCATCATTTTCAGTGATTTAACTTGGTAAAGTTATCTCTATAAGTCTACTATATGCTCACAAATTTTCATGTCATTTGGATGTTGAAATCTTCAGTTATGTTCATTTGAAGTCAACAGGGTCTGTTCATCTTCACTTCTCTGTCAGGTACCCGACTTTTTCACTCATCTTGTCAGAGCCATTGCTCAGTGGTTACTTACCCAGATTCAGTGATTTAAAGCTTGTTGGATTCAGCTTACTGTCTAGTATAACCATACAAATTTTCATAATCATTGGATTCCTACATTATGAGTTATGTTGATTGTTCTGCTCACTGGTCTATTTCTATAGCAGCCCGTGAAAATCGGGATGATGTCATCACTTGTTAAAACTCATTCTCAGTGTGTTGTTCATTATTTTTGATGAGATTACTCTTGAAAGTTAGCTCTTTAAGTTTCCTAGACTTCCCCAAGAGGAATTGAGCTAATTGGTGCTGTGATCAGAGAATTATGTAAAACACTGGACAGATGTATGAACCAAGAATAGCAAGTTTTCACCTCTGAGCTAACTCCAACTTATCTGTTTTGATCTATCTTTTTGAGAGTGATCTTCCAAGGTACATAGGGTGTCTAATACATCCATTGGCCAGCTAAAAGGGCCCACCATATACTCCTGGAGTTCATTTGGCTGGTGTAGATCAAGGATTTTGCAACACCTCTTCATCTTCAAGCACATACCTATCCATCTCTTCACATTAGCAATGTTTCATTTACAAGGAACACTTAAGGAATGTGTTTTGTAGTAATGACCGTGTGCATGTGGGATCAAGCTCTACCGTAGGTATATATGTTATGTTTAGTTGTTGACTTATTTTTTAATGAATGATCATAGTTAAACCCCTTATTTTCATGAGTGAGTGCCTTAAAAATGTAATAGGAAATAATGAAAATTTTGATGTTTTTTGGCTTTGATAATGAATTAACTTGTATTGAAATATTCTTAAATGCAAAACCAATTGACGAGCGTCTATCATCTTATATGGAAATTTCATGTGCTCGTTTTGGACATCCACTCTTATACGGAAATTGGAGATGAGCATCTATCATCTTGCTCTCTTTCTCAAGTATTCGCAAATGCTTGTGTGTGTCATGCCTATTAATGTAATGCGAGGAGATCCATAGAAGCCTTATTTTAACCCTCAAGCACTCTGCCTTCATTGCCCTTTTCAGTGTCATGTCTTATTCTTCCATCTATGACCATATGGCCTTGTTGAATCTCTTCTCTTTATCCCCTTGTTGAATTTTGTTTCTATTTGTGCATTAACTCGCCTATCACACACAAATAATGAGGCCAAGACTCAATCTATCTCCCTTATTGTCTCTCCCTTTTCATAGAATTGGTTAGATTAATGTTGTTAAATAGGAAGTGGATGTGGTCTGTTGGGTTGTAGGGTATGCACACATCCTCAATTGTGCATGGAAACCCTCCCTAGATCATAAGAATAACTCTTTTTGTATCTACTTAGAATTTCACATAAAAACACCCTCTTAGGACACTTTTTGATATTTCCCTTATACTAAGGTAGTGAAGCATTGTAATAAGCCAAATCTCTTGAGAGAATACACGTGAAAAATCCCACGCCTCCAAATCTTGGGATTTGTTTGTTAGAAAAGGAATATTTGCCAAGATATGGTAGTTACACACATGCTCCCTTTTTTACTTTTCAAAGGAGCACATGGGGAATAGAGCTTAGCCTATATATAGATGCTCATTTTTGTAAAGAGGGGGGCTTTTGGTCGACATGATCTCATGTAATATCTCTTATCAATGGAAGAAGGCTCTCATTTACTCCAAGACTTGTTACATTTACATGTATTTGTGTCTTTGTGAGTGTGTGAGAGTGGAGTGTGTGTGCCTATGCATGTCTCTCCTTTGTGTGAGTAGAGTAGTTGCATTTTCTTGTATTTTCCTCATGGACTAGGATCCTTGACTCCCTATTCTCCTTGTTTTCAAGCATGTGGCATAGCATGGGGCTGATGCCAATGGCTTGAACATGTGGGAGGTAGGGGTGGATGAGAGGAGAGTCACTCTTGAGCCTTCCTTCTTGCTTCCATGCAAGGTGGTGAGGGTTTTTGGTCATTCCTTGCTGCAACCTCAACAGTTTTTGGCGCCGTTGCCGGGGATGGTCGGCCTTTAATCACTTGGAGAGCTCAAGAACATGTGGGAAAGTATTGTATTGCAATTTTTTTTGCTCAATTGCATAGGATGTGAGTTTTCGCATGGCACTTTCACCCTTCTGTTGGGCCATTAGTTCCCCATTTTCTTACTTTTGTACGGTAGTTTCAGTTCCATTTTGTTTGATGCACAAAAACATCCCCTAACCCCCTTCTCTCTCTCACTTCTACACATACACATACACACTCTGGCATCACCCTCCATCTCTCTTCCATTTCTTGTTTTGGTGCATGCCTTGGAAAGAGGGATGGGTGCCTCCTTTTTTTTCCCTTCCCCTCTTCATTCTGGACAAAAATTTAAAAGAAAAAAGGTCGAAACCATTTCTATTTCCCACTCCTTGGATACCTGTCTTTCTTGTTTAGTGTCCATAAAGGCTCAAATGCAAATCCGTGCAAATGCATATGGGGGGAAGTAAATCCTCCCTTTCTCTCTCTTCGTAACTCTAAGTTATGTGCTGTTTTGATTCGCTCTCTCTTTCCCCCTTTTGGGGTCGGTACTTTCTAAGTCTCCTCTCTTCATCTGCGCCACTCAAGGATATGGTGGGGTTGAGCTCCGTAGAGCTCCCCCTCTGATTTTATCTTCCGTTCTAATGGCTCTTGGTGTGTCTATTGGGTGAGGTTCTTTCCCCACTATACATGGCAATCAGAGTTGGGTTCATTGACTCCTTCAACTCTTTCTAGACCTTCTACTTGTGGCTCAAGGTGGTTCGGGACTCCAAGGGTTGTAGTGTCTCTCTCCTTCTCCCTCTCTTTATCTATCTGCAGGGAATGTTGGGGTAGGAAGAACCTACCTTCTTCCTCCCTATTTTGTCTCTCATATTTGGGAGTCAAAGCTCCCTCTAGACTTCCCCATTTTTGTTGTGTTCCTAGGGTGGTCGTAAGTTTGCTCCCCAAGCACGAAGTCAACTCCATGGGGTGACACAGAGCTCCTAAAGCCTTGGAAGGATCAAGTGGAGGAGTCCCCCAGGCCCTTTCATTCGGTGACGTGGGGTGCATTTTGGTCTCTTATCTCACTTACTCCTGTATTGCAGGCTGGTGATGAAGCCATTGGCTCTCAACCTGTGCGGATGTATTGGACTACCAGGGTTCTACTTCATCCTCAGATTTCTTGTCAGAGATTCAGCTTGCTCTCCACCTGGGTGCATGTCTACTCCTTTTCTCTGCTGGGAGTTGAACTTCCATGCTCCAACCCTATACACACCCCCTCATATGGGGTTGAGCTTGTTTCAGCTTCCCCATTTTTTGGACGGGTGATTTACTCCAGTATTGTCTCCCCTCAAATCAGTTTGAGCCACCTTGGATCCTGGCATCTTAACTCTATAGGTCCTTTGGGTGCGTTGTATGTTGCTCTCGTTCTGCCTGCCCCATTTTGGTTGTGTGGTTTGTGGTTTCCCATCCTACGAAGAAGGCGTATGAGTTTAGAACCCCACTACATGGGTCGAGCTTATCCTTTCAACAAATCCTCTTATGATATTCCAAGCTTCCACCCTCCATTTCATCATCTAGTGTACCATCAGTTTTTTGGTGGATCACTATGGGAAGATACAGTAGATGTCTTGGCTGCATCTCAAGTTTCTCGCTCGCTCACAGTTGAAGGTAATGTAGTCATATCTTTTCACCAAAGAATGTATACAAGGGTAAGGGGTAGCTCTGAATACACGTGGGGGATGTATATCTATTTTGGGTCGAACACTTTTGTGATGCCTTCATTCTCAAGGGTGTTGAATCCTCAATTTCCCCAGCTTTGTATACAAGCATGGAATCATCACTGCAAGTGCCAAAAATTATGAATCAAGACCAAACTCTACCATATGAAGCTGCTTCTTGCCTCCTTCATGGATATGTTCAGTATTGTAAAATGTCCTTGTTTGTTCATGTTGTTGTGTGTTTTAAAGAACTATTTACACCTTTTTACTACTATGGGTTGGTCGTATATTGCTCCTAAATGGCAGAAGTTTTGCAAGAATGAAACCTGAAGCACTCTGATGATGCCTAGATAAGCATGCTTATTGTTACACAATTAGTGTTCTTTCTTCATGATGAACATTGTAGATGTGAAGGTTGTTTTTGTGAAGAGAGATGGTGGATGCAATCCAAAGATGAGTAGGTGCTGCTACAACCAGCTTCACACCAGCCAACTGAGACTTCAGAGTTGATTAGTAGACCCTTTGAGCTTCTTAAATCCACCAAAATATCAGCCAAGTACTTTGGAACATGTATCCCAAAAGTTTAAGTCAAGACAGACTAGTTGTGAAATGACTAGCTCCCAAACTTGCTATTTTTGGACATACACCTGCTGGAAAAAATGAACAGTGCTCTCAACCTGGTAGGAATTAGAAAATTTCCTTTTGGTCATAGCAAATAGACTTAGCAAGATTCCCAATCCAAGTTAAAACACTTCAAATGATGGATTGAGCACTGAGAACAAGTTTCAACAATTTCTGGAACCTTCCCACAATTCTCGGGGCACTACAGAGATAGACCAGTAAGCAGTAAAATGCAGATATCTCCAAAAGTATTAATCCAATGACCTTGAAAATTTATAGTTAGAAACTAGACAGTGAGAGCTATCCAACGCATTTTAAAACACTGAAAAAGGTCCAGTAAAACTCGAGATATGACCTTCTGAAGTTACTGCTCTGAGTGAGTATAGCAGAGAACAAAACAGAGAAGTAGATGATGATAAATGTATAGATTCACATATGATTACAACCACATTGGCAATGAATCTTTGCACAATGGGAGTAGAATGATAGAGCTATGGAGTAAGCTCTTCAATCTCTACAAAATGACATGAAGTGTTCACGTACAAGGCTTGCTAATCACCTCTTCCTTCTTGCTCCTTTTATAGCTATTCTTGGAGGGAGTTTTGAATTCGAATTCGAATGGCTCCACCTAAAAGTGATCCCCAAAGTTAGGAGAGATTCCCTCAGCTCTAAATTTCATGGTTTTAGGTAGTTAGAGCAACGAATTTGCTTTTACATCATGGATGAGGTAAGCCATCCTTTTCCTTTTTTCTTTTTCCATTTACAAGAGATAAAATGTACTCTTTTACAAGAGGTGTTCACATGACTACTCATGTGACTTACAAATGAGGATGATATCAAATATATCAAGCATGTAGGCTTGGGTAAAATGCACCAACAGCTCCCCCTCAAGCCTTACATGCTTGGCCTTCAAATAAGTCTTCAATTGTCCTTGATTTCCTGCAAACCAATCATCAACTTGAATCTACTTAACTTCATACCATCAAGAGCTTTAGTCAACATGTCGGCACATTGCATATCTGTAGAGACATAGGATAGTTGAATATCCTTGCTCATTAGCTTCTCCCTTACATAATGGTAGTGGACTTAAATATGCTTGGTTCTAGCATGGTATACCGGATTAGCTGCTAGATGTAGTGAGCTTGTGTTGTCACCAAAAATGTGAGGTGTTGAAGAATGAAGTCCAAGATCTGTGTACAAAGACTTTAACCACATGATTTCTTGAGTTGCATTAGCCAAACCTCTATATTCGGCTTCGGTAGAAGATAATGCCACGGTTGGTTGCTTCTTCGATGACCAAGAAATGATTTTTGAACCTGCAAATGATATATATCCTGATGTGCTTCTTCTATCATCTTTAGATCCGGCCCAATCTGCATCTGAATAGACCTTTAGCTCAATATCTGAAGTAAATGAATAAAACAAACCTTCATTCATAGTCCCCTTTAGGTACTTGAGGACTCTCTTGGCCGCTTCCATGTGTGGTCTTCTCGGCTTATGCATAAACTGACTCAATATGCTAACACTATAGCATATATCCACCCTTGTGAGTGTTGCATAGTTCAAACTTCCAACCAAGCTTTGATAGCTTGTGATGTCTTCAATTGGCTCTCCTTCATAAGCACTAAGCTTATGATTTTGCTCCATAGGTGTACCTGCACACTTGGTATTTTCCATCTTGAACTTGACGAGCATGTCATGGACATACTTCCTTTGTGTGATGTATATACCTGAATCTGTGTAGATCAACTCCAATCCAAGAAAATAAGTGAGTGGTCCGAGGTCACTTATTTTGAACTCCTCCTTCATTTGACTCTTTACATGTTTGATTCCTTCAAGATCATTGCCTGTGATAATAATATCATCAACATACACACATAAATAGATCACTTCAGATCCATTCCTCTTTATGAACAAAGAGGTATCCGCCTTGCTAGCTTTGAATCCTTGGTCCTGCAAATAAGTCACCAATCTGAAATTCCAAGCTCTTGGAGCTTGCTTCAATCCATACAAAGCTTTCTTTAGTTTGCATACATAGTTAGGATGATGTGCATCCTCATATCCAGGAGGTTGTGCCATATACACTTCTTCAGAAATCCATCCATTCAAGAAAGCATTCTTTACATCAAGTTGATAAAGATTCCAATTTCTAGATGCAGCAAGACTAATGAGAACCCTAATTGTAGGCATTTTTGCAACAGGAGAGAAAGTCTCCTCATAATCAATACCATGGGTTTGAGCAAACCCTTTAGCAACTAACCTTGCTTTGTGTCTATTTATACTTCCATCTGATTTCCTCTTGATTTTGTATATCCATCGAGATCCGATTATCTTCATAGATGGCTTGTTAGGTACAAGCTCCCAAGTGTCATTCTCCTTCAAGGCTTCCATTTCTTCATCCATTGCATCTCTCCAAGCTTTCTTGCTTTGTGCTTCTTCAAATGTTGTAGGTTCTTCATTGGTTGAATCCTTTGCAATGTAGATTGAGTGCTTCGTGACCAAAGAAGTATCATAACCAAACCTCTCTGGTTTCTTCTTCTCCCTTGAAGACCTTCTAAGTGGTTGATGTGAGCTCTCCGGTCCATATGTAGCATCTTGCATCTTTGCTTTACCTTTGTTCTTCCATAACTTTAGTCTTTCCAAGTCTTCTAGGTCAATCTCCGAATCACTTTCTTCAATCTGTTTTGGCTCCTTTGGTTGAAGTGATGGAAAGTCTTCATCCAAGTCATACGGCAGCTTCACTTTCCTGTCAACATCAAACCATGATTTGTTTTCATCAAAAATTACATCTCTACTCACAGAAAATCCTTTATTGGTTGGATTGTACAATCTATATCCTTTTTGGTTTTGATCATAACCAATAAATACGCACTTCTCTGCCTTGGGATCCAATTTCCCTCTTACTTGAGAAGGAATGTGAGCATACGCTAAGCATCCAAAGATTTTGCAATGCTCTAGACTAGGTCTTCTTCCATTCCACACTTCATATGGAGTGGTTCCATCTAGTGACTTAGATGGAAGTCTATTTATGAGATATGTGGATGTAGACATAGCCTCTGCCCATAGGTAGTTTGGCAATCCCTTTTCGTTGAGCATGGACCTTGCAGCTTCAACAATAGCTATGTTCCTCCTCTCTACTACACCATTGAGTTCGGGTGTATACCTTGTAGTGACTTCCCTTTTAATGCCTCTTTCATACAAGAAGGCATCAAATTCAGAAGAGAAGTATTCTCCTCCACCATCTGATCTTAGTCTTTTCAAAGTCCTACCTGTTTGATTTTCAACAAGAGCAATATACTTCTTAAAGCAATTAAACACTTCATCCTTGTGCTTCATGAAAAACAGAATGGTCCACCTGCTACAATCATCTATGAAAGACACATAATATCTTGAGCCTGATATAGATGGCTCCTTACTTGGACCCCACACATCTGTGTGCACTAGATCCAAAGGATTTTGATACATATATCCTTTCTTATTGAAAGGTTGTCTATGAGCCTTGCCGAGTTGACAAGCTTCACACTTATAAATCATGTGTTGCCTTGTGATATTAGGCAAACCAAGTACACTTTGGTCCCTGCAAATTTGTTTGAGTGTCCTCTCACCAATGTGAGCAAGCCTTTTGTGCCATATCTCCAACTCTGTTAGAGTTTGAGATCCATAGCTAAACAAAGCTATGTTCTTTGTATCTTCCACTTCAAAAGTGAAAAGCCTTCCTGTCTTTTCTCCTTTGGCAATCCTTCAAAAGCCTTGCCTTGGGTCTTCAACATATGCTCCAAATCGATTGAATCTAACCTGCAATCCTTTTTCAACAATCTGTCCAACACTTATTAAATTTTTGGTAATTGTAGGGACATACAAGACTTTGCTTAAGAGGTTCATATTCCCATCTGATGTCTTCACATTACCTATCTTCTCCACTGAGTGCTTTGTGTCATCTCCTGTCTGCACTTCATGCTTGTTATGAGGATCTTCCAAATCAGAAAGTAAAGCCACATTTCCTGCTACATGGTTCGAGCATCCCGAATCAATGTAAAATATGTGATCATCATCCTTACCCTTCTTTGCTGATAGATTCATAATCAATAATGAATCTTCTTGACTTTGGTCCTCTGCATAGTTATTGTAATCTCTTCTTCCTCTATGGCCACTTTGATAGTTGTTGTTGTTGTTGTAATTGTTGTTGTAGTAGTTGTTGTTGTAGCCTCCATTGTACCTGCCTCTATTTGATCCATAGCCACCTCTATTGAATCCTCTTCCTCTTGAGTTCCTCGGGTTCCTGAAACATTCTTCAGTAGTATGGTTAGATAAGCCACATATGTTGCAAGGTTGAGATGATTGGAATCTCCCCCTGCCTTGCTTTCCACCTCTGCCTCTTCCTCTAGCTCTTCCTCTACCTGCAAAGTTTGCTTGGAAAGAGCTTCCTTCATCTTCATTCTTCCTATTCTTTGACTTGTCCTTGACCTTAGCTTTATCAGAATATAAGGCAGAAGTTTGATTACCTCTTGAGGACTCACCACCTTTGCTAATCTTTGCTTCATGAGTGAAGAGTTGGCCCATGAGTGTGTTGAGGTCGGGTACATGCATATCCATGTATAAATCCATGGCTGTTGTGAATGACTCCCACTTGTTTTCTACTTTGATTCCATTCATGATTTGTCTTATTATTTTCTCCTCTTCAATTACCTCTCCAATGCTTCCAAGTTGGTCGGAAATCTCCTGTGACATAATCAGTCACATTTTGCTTCGGGCTTTTCTTCATTGTTGTGAACTCCATCCACAATTGGTTCTTCCTTGCTCGAGTGTTGGAAGAGAAGAAAGAAGCAAGTGCATTCCAGGTCTCTCTTGATGTCTTGCATCCCTTGACATGAGGTAAAAGAAAATCAGAGATTGAGTTTAGAATATAGGACCTTGCAAGTGCATCCTTCGAACACCAATTCGAAAGTCCTTCCACTTCTTCATGTGATGGTTGCCCTTTGTTCCTCATGGTTGGCATTGCTTCATCTCCGGATATGAATCCATATAGATTCCTCCCTTGAAGGTAAGCCTCCATCCTTAGAGACCATGCCGGGTAGTTGTTTCGATCCAATTTGTCAATTGTTGATGGAAATCCATCTCCCATGTTGCTTGACTATGCTCTGATACCACTGTGAAGAGAGATGGTGGATGCAATCCAAAGATGAGTAGGTGCTGCTACAACCAGCTTCACACCAGCCAACTGAGACTTCAGAGTTGATTAGTAGACCCTTTGAGCTTCCTAAATCCACCAAAATATCAGCCAAGTACTTTGGAACATGTATCCCAAAAGTTTAAGTCAAGACAGACTAGTTGCGAAATGACTAGCTCCCAAACTTGCTATTTTTGGACATACACCTGCTAGAAAACATGAACAGTGCTCTCAACCTGGTAGGAATTAGAAAATTTCCTTTTAGGCATAGCAAATAGACTTAGCAAGCTTCCCAATCCAAGTTAAAACACTTCAAATGATGGACTGAGCACTGAGAACAAGTTTCAACAATTTCTGGAACCTTCCCACAATTCTCGGGGCACTGTAGAGATAGACCAGTAAGTAGTAAAATGCAGATATCTCCAAAAGTATTAATCCAATGACCTTGAAAATGTATAGGTAGAAACTAGACAGTGAGAGCTATCCAACGCATTTTAAAACACTGAAAAAGGTTCAGTAAAACTCGAGATATGACCTTCTGAAGTTACTGCTTTGAGTGAGTATAGCAGAGAACAAAACAGAGAAGTAGATGATGATAAATGTATAGATTCACATATGATTACAACCACATTGGCAATGAATCTTTGCACAATGGGAGTAGAATGATAGAGCTATGGAGTAAGCTCTTCAATCTCTACAAAATGACATGAAGTGGTCACGTACAAGGCTTGCTAATCGCCTCTTCCTTCTTGCTCCTTTTATAGCTATTCTTGGAGGGAGTTTTGAATTCGAATTCGAATGGCTCCACCTAAAAGTGATCCCCAAAGTTAGGAGAGATTCCCTCAGCTCTAAATTTCATGGTTTTAGGTAGTTAGAGCCACGAATTTGCTTTTACATCATGGATGAGGTAAGCCATCCTTTTCCTTTTTTCTTTTTCCATTTACAAGAGATAAAATGTACTCTTTTACAAGAGGTGTTCACATGACTACTCATGTGACTTACAAATGAGGATGATATCAAATATATCAAGCATGTAGGCTTGGGTAAAATGCACCAACAGTTTTGGCATGGTCATGGCAGTCACTCGAGTTGCTTGAGTCGAGATTGTTCCACCCACACATTCAAGATCTTACTGTTGCTAGTGATTGCTGACAGAATGCTATCAAAAGATCAGGAAGGTAATTCTAGTATATGATTTCTATTACCAGGAAGGAATTTTATACCATGGTATTGGCACACTACTCTATTCATTCTCTGTTCAACATCCACTCCTGAACTAATTGTCCACCTATTTTGAGCTTCCCACAAAGATTCTAAAACACATCAAAACTCTTGTTTGCTTCACTTGGAATTGGTTTCGATGCTCAAACCTATAACACCTAGCTCCTAATTTTTGAAGTCTAAGAAAAAGGCTTATGCGCATAGGATTTGGTTAGCATCAATCAAGTATGTGCATTTCCCATTAGGCTTCCTGTTATTGAGTTTTAAAGGGTTCACCAGGTTAGGCTTGGGATTAGGAAAAGGATTCAATGCATGGTCTTCTTGTCGTTTGTACATCTACTTTCCTCGAGCTATGACTTATCCCTTCTGCTATGTGTCGCTATGACTATGTGATTATTCCAAGTTAAAGAATCATGTGTATGTCTCTACTAAGGAAAAGAGATTAATTGTGCATTGTGAATGAGTTTTTTGCCTTTAAAGAAGGAACTTCTGCAAATGCACGCTCAGCGGGGATTTCTTGCCCATAATGCATATGGAATTAAATGATCATAGTAACGTGGTGTCTTGGTTTCTATCCCTTATAGTACTATGTCTAGATCGGCATAACACTTGATAACTGCCATAAGAATTTTCATCCTCCATTAGACATGTCTTAACTCTAGGCGTTGCAGGCTTAAAAGGTTGGATTAGGCTTTTGAGCTTGGAGGTTACCGTAACAATAATGCATGATTGTCTCATCTAAATCAAGACATACACACATAATTGCTAGAATTGCCTTTTGATTGTTCTCAATTGTCTTGGAACCTATTGTTGGAACTCAAGGTCAACCACAAAGCATGGAAGCGCATCAGAGAAGTGGTCATGCAAGAAGAAGGAGCACATAGGGAGCTCCAAGAAGTGTATGTCAAATTCTCAGAAGAAATCCCTATAAAATAGTGATTTTCATCACTTGAAACCATTGTAAATATCATTTCACCTTTTTGTAGCTCCATTTTGTGCAAGCCGAGGAGTCCTCGAGCTTGAGGAGCATTAGAAGTATCATCCTACCAATTTTCATAATTTTTAGACTTAGTTTGCGCCCTCAAATAAGCCCTGGAACCTAATTTTTAACTAGGCCGGACATTAGGTCTGGACAGGGCCAAAACTAGTCAAGAAACTATAAAAAGAGCTAGAGAGCTCATTTTTAGAGGTGGCTTGTTGTAGATTTCAGTTTTGCAATAGATTTCTTTTGTAATCAAAGTCCTTTCCATTGTTCCTCTCTTTGATCTTGCCTTGTGTGCGTGTGTGTGTGTGTGCGTGCATGTATGTGCTTGTCACTCACATTTGCTCACCACAATTGCTCACGATCTTCATATCGGTCCTCGCGTCTCCATGGATTGACAAGTAAAGGAGGTGGTGCTTACACTTGAGCTACACCTATGAAATGGTGAAGAAAAATATGATAATTGCTTTGCATGACCTATGACTATTCTTTGTGTATCACAGGTTGGAGGGCCAATTGTGGCTTGCAAACTACTCTATGTTTGTGCTCCCGATGCGTGTGATTGCCCATAAAGGTTATGTCCACACCTTGTCTGAATACTTAGAGAATATGTAGAAATTGGTTAATCATTTATGATTCACTAGGTGTTCTCCTGTGGGGAAAAGAGGGGTAACCTTGCAATAATTGTGCAACAAAATTTTAGGTTCAGGTCTGCTTTTTGACCATAGGCCTCTGGAGAACTTTGGGTGATGATATTTTTACAAAGACTGGCGGGGTTAAGGTTTGTGTGATTTCCTAATACAAGGATAGTGACCATGTTCAAGCTTAAACACTCTAACATGGGATGGCTGACCAACTAAAACTTTGAATACCTGTTAAAAGTGTAACAATCTATGATTAACATAACAGACTAATGCAAATGATTATTATTTTCTATTCCTCTAAATAAATGATAGGTCTGAGTGCCCAGAATGGTGGTAAGCATTCTATGATTGTCCACTTTGATAGGATCATGTCACTATAGGTATGATAAATCATTGCGTGCAAGATTGGATTTATTGTATTTAGCCCCAATGCACTTACGAGGATTTTTCCCATCCACTTGCATCTACTGCTCGGAGTAAAATGACAGATGTTAGTTCATAATGTTCTTTGTGCTATGTGTGAACATTCATGTGTTTTGAAATGCATGATCCAGTGAGGGTGCAAGTGGTGGGTTTCTGATTGCTGCATAGGAGGATGATGAACAACTACCCCTCCAAGACAGGAAACCTAAAATGTGGATATGACTCGCACGCTTATCCAAATTGTTTATGATTATGCATGATGGACTTGGGAAGTTGTGACTCAGTAGCTTGGCACGGTGCCTTAATATAATTGCAGGGAGTGGTCTTAATAGTGGCCTAACTTTTAATGTGGGCTCCAAGCATGCCTTTAAGTATTACAGGTGTGAAGGACGTCTGATGGCTTCCGAGTTTACTGATGGTCTTCCAATCTATTTCAAGCAGGCTGCTACAATAACCTCTGGAAGATGTTAGCACTTGCTTCTGTGAAAATTTTCTTACAATCTTATTTTTGGAATCATGTACTAGGAAATATCCAACATGTTGCATTTCATGAATGCTTGAGGTTGTTTTCTGTGTTAAAGACTTGATTATTTTTTGCTTTACACACTGCCTACTCAATATGTCTGGAGGATATCTTGTTCCAATAAAACTGGAAACACTGTGTGGATTCAGACCTGTTCTATACTCTTTAAGTTTGAAAGTCCCAAAGGATTGAGAGATTGTTTTTTGCTAGGGAAGTAACTCCCAAGTTTTACAATGCTCATTTAAGGCTTATTTTTTATAATGCATTGCACGCCAACACACTCAGAGCTTCAATATTGATCCTTCTTACCTCCTATAGATGATTTGCTACTGTGCTTTGCAGGAATCCGGATACGTTGTTTGAATTTCATGAATGCTTGTAGAATGATAGGAGTCATAATGTTGCACTATTGTCTAATCATTTTGTGAACACATAATACTCATGCTAATTAGCAAGCTTACTGATATGAGCGTAGTATAAATGATGGCAAGAACATAAGTTAATCATGAAACCGCATTCATCTCATGCTATACATTGCAATATGTCACACACTCACTTGGAAATAACAGATTTTGGCATCGCAGAGATATAAGAGATAGGCACTATTAATCCTTACTAGGCTCCTTGCTTTTTTCGGAATGGATGCTCCCTGAAGTGGAAACTAAATTTGGAAGTGAATGTTTATAGTATACTTCATTTTTCGAAAGCAGTCTACTTGCTCTATATATGTTTTAAATTTCAGGTTTAGGAGCTCCCTGCAAAAGCTTCACCAGTCCTACATGGGACTACACAATGGGATGCATGCTGGGCAGACTTCCCCCCAAGGGGATTGTTTCGCCGAGCTTTGAAGACTGAAGATTTGCAGATTGAAGTAAAGACTGAAGAATTGTAGATTTTGAAGACTTGAAGATTTTCAGACTTGAAGACTTCCACTTGGAACAGTTCAGTTGTGTATGTTCTTCCTTTCTAGCTTTGTCAAGGACGACAAAGTCTAGGGGGGGGAGAGTGTTGGGTTGTAGGGTATGCACACATCCTCAATTGTGCATGGGAACCCTCCCTAGATCATAAGAATAACTCTTTTTGTATCTACTTAGAATTTCACATAAAAACACCCTCTTAGGACACTTTTTGATATTTACCTTATACTAAGCTAGTGAAGCCTTGTAAATAAGCCAACTCTCTTGAGAGAATACACGTGAAAAATCCCACGCCTCCAAATCTTGGGATTTGTTTGTTAGAAAAGGAATATTTTCCAATATATGGTAGTTACACACATGCTCCCTTTTTTACTTTTCAAAGGAGCACATGGAGAATAGAGCTTAGCCTATATATAGAAGCTCATTTTTGTAAAGAGGGGGGCTTTTGGTCGACGTGCTCTCATGTAATATCTCTTATCAATGGAAGAAGGCTCTCATTTACTCCAAGACTTGTTACATTTACATGTATTTGTGTCTTTGTGAGTGTGTGAGAGTGGAGTGTGTGTGCCTATGCATGTCTCTCCTTTGTGTGAGTAGAGTAGTTGCATTTTCTTGTATTTTCCTCATGGACTAGGATCCTTGACTCCCTATTCTCCTTGTTTTCAAGCATGTGGCATAGCATGGGGCTGATGCCAATGGCTTGAACATGTGGGAGGTAGGGGTGGATGAGAGGAGAGTCACTCTTGAGCCTTCCTTCTTGCTTCCATGCAAGGTGGTGAGGGGTTTTGGTCATTCCTTGCTACAACCTCAACATGGTCTATCTCCTTGTCGAATTTATTTTCTTTGTGCATCAACTCTCCTCTCTCACACAAATGATCAGGCCAAGGTCCAATCTCTCTTTCCATTTGTCTCTCCCTTTTCATAGAGTTGGCTAAATAAATGTTCTCAGATCTTGATCCAAGTCCTCTTAAATAGGGACTAGATGTAATCCTCAAGATCCAAGAGCTTGTCCATGCATGTTAGCTCAGCTGCTTGGCCCTTTGCCTCTCAAGGTTGGGGCAGGGGTTCAACCCTTGGGGGCTACAGCTTGATACAAATCACCACGTGGATGGTGATTTGTTAAACCAATCCCTTCAAGGGACTGTTGGGACTACAACTATCCAATTCAAATCAATCACCTCGTATGGGTTTAGGGTCGTCCCTTCCCAATGCAAGCCATTGGGCTATGTATCCTTGTAGTTGCTAGAAATCTAATCCATTCTTTGTGGGATTCGTGGATCCCATGGGCGTTATGCCCACCTTTTATTGTACTATCAATTAATTCAAGCTAATCTAGAAAAGTAGATCTCAATGATCGAACTTCCTTTTAAAAATAAAGAAAACATCCATGATCTCAAGGATCGAAATTTTTCAAGGATCCCAATTGTCAATCTCATGGATATATTAGATTGGAGCCTATCCTTGAAAACACATCCTTATACCAAGTTTCATGTGCTTTCACAAATCTTCTACAGTTTGATTCTCCACATACGTCTCAGCAAGAGTCATAGACAATTGAGTTATCTTTAGTGGATGTGTAGTTGATGAGAAGAGACACTTTAGTACAGATATTGCTGATTTAATGTACCTTTGCAATACTTAGAATAAACATGTTGTCCTCTCTCTTTTCCAAGCATTCCTTTCTCAATAGGTATTCAATCATTCACTCTTCTTCTTTCTCATGTTCCATATTTGGTTTAAGACGAGACTTGAAGAATTGCCATATTTGGTTTAAGAGGAGATTAAGAAAGAGGAATGCACAATAGTGTTGTAAAGAGAGTAAGTCAATGAGTGGTAGAAGTTAAGAAGACCAAGGGTGGTAAGTAAAGTGAGTAAAAAATGGAGAGAGAGAGAGAGAGAAGAGAGAGAAGGGAACAGAAAGAGAGGGAAACAGACATGGATGCGTCCTACACACGCACACGACAAGCAAAAGTGGGTGAGGAGGAGAATAAAGAGAGAGGTAAGGAGAAAGACGTAACCCAACACCAACACAAACACATGCTTCAAAAGTGCTACGTGTGCAACATCCTCATCAACAAAGACACGCTCTTCAGTTGTTACACGTGCAGTGAGCGCCAAATCTAGGGGAAATTACGTACTTAGAGAGAGAGAGAGAGAGAGAGAGAGAGAGAGATGAAGACTGGAGACTTTGGAGGAAGAAGAGGAAAGAAGACATGTATGCAATGTACATGTGGATTTCTGACAAAAGCTTTGTCTCTTTTCATGTCAAATAATACGGCAAATCTATCTACTGGTACAGCTTTGTGTATGTCCCCTGAACATGGAGGTACCTTCTCCATGGTGAATGTCTACTTCCTTGACTTGCCATATTATGAAAAGCCCCGTGACATTCTGGAAAAGGCCTGTAGGCATCCATCCATCCATCCCCATCCTTGCAGCAGCAAAGAAATTCTGTTTTGTAAATGTTAGAACTTACCATGCTTTCATGGAGCCTCTAGAGATCTTTGAGCTTGCTGGATTGAGAGAAATGACACTATTTTCAAAGGCCCAATCATCAGAGATTTTTCAAAATTCTTCTTAAGGAGATGAAAAAGACTTGTTTTACAGGCTAGGAGGCGCCCCTTTTCCCCTGTCTCTGAAATCCATATAGAGTTTGATTGTACTCAATGTAGAGAGGAGGGAGCCATGTACTCTTAACCATTTTCTTTTTATGGCTGATGATCGTATAGACCTTTAAATCTTTTTCTGGTTTTTGCTTTACTTTGATTGACTTTTCTTTAGAAAAAAAAGAAAAAAAAACTTGAGAGGAGTTGATTATACTCTTATAAAAGGTGCATGTATTCTTTTTGTTGGTCACCTTTCTATGAGAGTAGGGATTTCTCTATGTAGCTATAGAAACAGGGCGCAACAATCTCTGAGTTGATGTTTATGAGAGTTGTATGATTGTCTGTATTGATGATGTAGTGTATGTGTGCATCTACGTCTACCGAGTATTTGATGAGAGCTAAGAATTTTTATTGATGTACGCATAGATGTACCCATGATTAGTATATCCACCACTATGTTCTACCACCTCTTAAGGAATCTACAAAAGGTGGGTTACATTCTGTAGTGTGGTGTAGTGGAATAGCCATAACAAGACTTTTCACATGGTTTCTTGCCGTGGAATTTGTTGCAATCTTCAATGTGTTCATGTCCATCCCTTTTCATGGTAGGCTAGTATATGACAAGCTATAAGCTCTTAGAGTTTAGGGCTTGGATACTTGCTTTTTCCATATTGTTCCATGGGCTTGTTTGTCCTTGAGTTAATCGAGATAAGTGATCCAACTTGACATGAATGTTACCCTTCTTTACCACCACTTTTAAGTCAAACTCCATTAGGAGCAAGAACCATCTAACTAGCCTACCCATGTTGCAAAGCTTATTTACTAGGTATAAAAGTACTCGGTGGTCTTTGAAGAGACTGAATTTATTTGCTAAGAAATAATGTTGAAACTTATTGACTTCATACACCATTCATAGGCCTCCTCAGTTTTCTTATTATTAAGTTTTGCATTGTTTAATTGCATGCAACCATAGGCGATTGGAAGCTCCAACTTTTGTTCCCTCTAGGTTGTGAAAGTACTCATCTGATTGCATGAACGATGCATCCACATGCACATACCCTCATTTTGGAAGCCAACCTCAACTATTACTTTATGTCATTAAATAGATTTTTTTCTTTATGTCAAATAGATTTTTTCAATCTTTAATCCAATCAAAATTAGTCAAAAATCAATATAACAACTTTTCCATGATTGCATAAATGTGTATGAATCTTTGATGGCAATGACAATGGGCCATGAATGCTTGCACCTCTTTCACATCTTTTGGCCTTTGTAACTCTAGGATAACTTTTATCTTATCTTCATCCATGGAAATTCCATTCTTAGAGATTATATATTCTATGACTTTTCCTTGATGCACCATGGAAAAACTTTTTACTGTCAACACTTATCCATGATTTTTCATAAATCAAGGATATGTAGCTTCGTATGTGGAGTAAGTACAAAAGGTTCCTACATACACTTCCATGATCTTCCTCAAGATTTCCTTGAACACATGACACATCAAATTTTGGAATGTTGTAGCGGCATTGGTTAGGCCAAAACATACAAGCAAAAAATCATATATTCTCCATTCCATAGGAAAATAAGTTTTGTTCTAATTCAAGGGCAATTTCCACTTACTTACATCCTAAACACCCATCAAGGGAGATGTAAAATTCCTTGAGATCCACTCTTTCCAATACATGGTTACTTATAGGTAGAGGATATCCATCCTCAATGGTAGCTACATTCAACTTCTTCAAATTAATATATACTCTCAATTTTCCATTTTTCTTAGGAAAAATCCTTCCAAGTGATACCCACTCTACATATCAACCTAGTGTTTGGCATGATAATATATTTTAGGACAAGCTCACTAGTTTTCTTGCACATATTGGAGTCCAATTCTCCTGATTTGGTATCAAATATGATAGAGATATGTTAAAATAATAATAATTTTACAAAGCATAAATTAAATTCTAAAAGAAGAGTTGCCACATTAAGTTCGGAGAATCATCAAGAAGGGTTGCAAACAAGAGGTAACTCGACAAACTCTCACATCTTTAATATGGCATATTTGGGTCAAAAGTAGAACAAATAGCAAAGGAAAATTATCAATCTTTGAAGTTCAAAGCAACAAATTATCTCGTGGGCAAAGGATTTTATGAGATAGTTAGTGGAAAAGAATCATAGAAAAAAAAAACGGACACCCCTCATTACTACCATCCTTTATAGAGACCCATTACTTCATTTCAAGAACTAAACATGGAGATTACTCAAAGTCAAAAGAAGGCCATAAACAAATATTGTACACAAAAAAGGGCAAGGGAATAGGAGAATAAGAGGTAGAGGAAGAAGCTACAACAAACAAGGAATTCATCACCAGGGAAGAACAAAGTGAAGGATCAAGTGAAGGCAACACTCAACAAAGAGCTAGATGCAAAGGCAAAGGAAGAGGTAGCGGAGGAAACAACAACCATAAAGAGGGAGGCAAAGCGAATCCAAAAGTACATCAACAACAAATGGTAGTAATGATCAAATGCTAGGCCACACCAAAAGAGGATGAGATTGACACAAAAAGGTATATAGATTTAGGTCAAATGTCTTTTCAAGAGTAAGCATTCACCAAATTTTAGGTTCCAAAAGGTAAATTATGTGTTGAAACATGTGAAAATACCAACATCCCATTAAACATGTGGGATATATTAGATTGGGAAGAGAAAACAAAGCCCGGTTTCTATCAAAGATATTGCATGTTCCTTCAATCACTAAAAACTTCATTTCAATAGGTCAAATGATAGAGAAGAGATTGCAGCACACTTCAATAATAAAGGATGCTTCATCAGAAACCCAAATGAAGGCTACATGAGTTTTGTGAATATTTCCAACTTGGAAATAAAATTAGAGAACCGTTCAAAAGGAGAGCATATAAAGCCCCAAATGTATTGAATTTGCTACATACTAATGTGTGAGAACCCTACAAGAGCATATCTCCATAGGAGGATCTATGTATTTTTCGCTTTTGTTAATGATCACACTTTGAGGTATTTATGTGCTTCAAATAGTTTGTGGTGTGGCTGAAAATTTGTGAGCATGTAAATTGGGCACCCTCATTCTAATTGGAGGGGAATACATGTCTTCTGATTTCAATGCATTTTTGGTTGAGTGTGGGATAAAACATCAATATATAGTGCCCTATACACCTCAAAAGAATGGAGTTGTTAAAAGAAAGAACATGTCCCTCATGGAGTTGGTGAGGTGTATGGTCAAAAGCTACGCATTACCACATAGCTTCTAGCTTGATATTGTTATGTATGCAACATATGTACTTAATAGGTCCCACCAAAGCATTGCAATCTATCACTTCATATGAGTCTTGGCACGTTCAAAAGCCATCTGTTGCTCATCTATGTGTCTTTGTTTGTTTGGCATGTGCATTAGCGCCTAAAAAACAACACACATAATTGGATTATAAAGCAATGAAATGTATTTTTGTTGGGTATGGTTCTGAAACCAATAACTATCATCTGTATCATCCATAAACTAAATGCATTTTGGTTAGCTGTGATGTTGTTTTTGTGAAAGATTCAATTCAATCATTACTTTCATGTATCAAGGAGACTTCAATTATCTCTAAAGATTTGTACGACACTTTGCGACCTCTTTTTACAGACGAACTGACAAGTGTTGGTCCAAATGAGGCAATTTCTCAACCTTTATAGGCTCCACATGATGATGTAGACCATTCCATTTCTTATGCATATTTGCATGATGCACTTATTGATGAGAGGGCTAACATAGAAGAGGCTAAAACTATGCCTAAGTGGTTGGTGCATGCAATGGATGTCTCTAGTCTTTTTGATGTGAATGAGCTTCTTTTCTTTTATGAAGCACAAAATTCAAAAAATTGGATGGGTGGTCCGCAATCAAAATGTGATGCTATTATGAAGAATGATATTTGGTCTTTATGTGATTTTCCTCTTGGAAAAAAAGGCCATTGGAACTAAATGGGTATACAAGTTGAAACATAAGCTTCATGGAAGAGTTGATAGGATATATAAAGCTATGCCTATTTCTAGAGGTTATGCTCAAGAAAGAAGCATTGATTTTGATGAGAATTTTGCTCCCACATGTCGAACGACCACCGTGTGTAACATTTGTGCACTTGCATCTCATCATGGTTGGAATATACATAAGTTGGACATTAAAACTGCATTTTTAAATGGGGACTTACATGAGGAAGTGTATGTACTTCAATCTCATGGTTTTGTGCAGAAAGCACGTGAGAAAAAAGTGTGGAGGCTGAAAAAGAGATTATATGTTTTGAAGGAAGCACCATGTGCTTGGTATGAAAAGATACATTCCTACTTGATTGCACATGGTTTTGAGAACATTCCAACTTAGAGCACCTTATATGTTAAGCATGCAGATGATGCACTTATGATCATCATTGTATATGTTGATGACATGCTACTCATTGGTCATAATGAGAAGCATATTTCGGAATTTAAGGCTTATTTGCATGCCTCTTTTGAGATGTAAAGTTTGGGGCATTTGTATCATTATTTGGGCATTCAATTTATCCAAGTTGATAGGGGAATAGCTTTGTGTCAGAAAAAATATATTGACTCATTATTGTAACACTTTCTCATTGACTCATTATTGTATTGCCACTCCTATGCAAAGTGGTTTATAATTAAGTCTTCATGATGCCCCCGATGCATTTGACATTGTTCTCTATCAACAGTCTGTTGGATGCTTGATTTACTTTTGCACTTGATATTTAGTTTGTTGTCTCTCATATGAGCAGATGTATCCATTGCCTAGGTGTCAAGCATGGAACGTGGTTAAGCACATCTTTTGCTATTTGAATGACATCCGACTACTTGGATTGTTTTATCCCAATGTAGGATCATTACTGCCAAATTTGCATGCCTTTTCTAACCCAGATTGGGCTAGTTGCTATGACACGTGTGTTTGCCAATGGGTTTTGCTTCATGCTTGGTAGATCATGCATATCTTGGTTGATCAAGAAGAAGCCTCCTGTGGCCACTTTTATTTGTAAAGTTGAGTATAGGGCAGCTTTCAGAACGAATGTTGAGTGTGTGTAGCTCAGATGTCTTTTAATTGATTTGGGAGTTGGTCAATCTTCTACCACCACCATCTTCATTGACAGTCATAGCATATTGGCAATTTCTATAAGAAATAATAGCACAATGGAATAAACTAGTAGATAGAGTTGAGTTAATGCAAAGAAAGAGAGATGCAGACTTAGAGATAGAGAACTCAAATTCTCAAACAGTCAAGAGTAGTGTAACTACAAAGATGGTGTTGTCCACATGTGTGCTTCCAATGTGGAGCCTAGATGGCAATCTAGACAAACTCTAGATGAAGGGATTACTAGTATGCAATGTTATGTAAAGCTACACATGGACCATGCTTATGTAACTTTTACAAAGTATTTTGTTATAGATAAACATAGTCGAGAGATACAAAAAAATAGTCAGCAAAATATACAATCTGACAATATCTCCATGACTAGAAGTCATATTGTCTCGACCCTATGGGTTGAGGGGATAGGCCCCCCGACCCTATAGATGGGGGCAAGCCCCCCTCTGCACTCGTCCCATTTAGGTTCTATGTGGAAACTGCACTCTATTGCAAGGCCTTTATTTTCACCTTCAATGGTAACCCATTGACCCAAAATTTTATGCCCTTCCTAACCTAATGTCTAGGCTCACAAAGATCATCTATTACCATCAGTGGTCACACATAGACCTCATGTAACTTGGAAGTTACAGTTCCAGAAATGTTCAGACTCTCACAAGGGCTTCTCCTCATAATGGCGGACTTACAACTTAGAGCGCCATGGATCATTTGTGGTATGTTGAGGGTGGACTATTGACTGTATCTCCATGACCCCGTCCTCAATCAACTCACATACATAGTGAAACTGAATTTCTATGTGCTTGGTATGTGCATGGAAAATAGGATTCTTGTCAATATCCATGCAACTTTGGTTGTCACACTTCAACCCCATAGCTTTTTGTCCCTATATTTCTATGTGCCATAGGATCCTCCTCAACCACACTACTTCACATGTTGCAACACATGCTACTTTGTACTCAGCTTTAGTAGAAGATAATACTACAATTGATTGCTTCTTATTGATCACTTTGGATTTTGCTTCAGCCCATTTTGTTAGATAGTTAGTTGCCACTACAATGTATTCTGCATGAGAACTTTTAGTTGATGGATGTATAGTTACTATGAATTCCAATCCCCATTTGATAAAAACTCTAGCAGATATCAAAGGTTTAAGAGGTATAACATCTTTCCTAATTGGTGGGTTTAGTTCTCAGGCAAATATCACATCTTTGTGCATACAAATTAGCATCTTGGAATAAATTAGGCCACTAGAATCCTAAATAGAGGATTAACTTAGTCTTTTTCTCACTTGAAAAGTGGCCTCTTGCTACGTTTGAGTGAGCCAATTCCAACATCTCCAAATATTTTTCTCAAGAACACAGATTCTTAGATATCCATCCATTCCTCTTTTGTACAATTGTTCATTTATAAGTATAAATTCCTTACTCATTTCTTGTATATGTCTCGTATATGAATCCATCTTCACTATTTCGTTATGAGGTTCTTGTTTCAAATATTCCACAATATGGTTACTCCATTTAGGATTTTCTTGAAACCAAAACAAGGTTATTGGTTCGTCTATTTATTTATTCTCACATTCTCACATTGAGGTACACACATCTCCACATATCTCTCCTTTGTTGGCCAATGAGATCCTATTCTTTCCTAATTATTAAGAGTAACAATCTTTGAAGCATGAGAACATGGATTCCAAAGATGTGCCTTCTCTAGATAATGTTGTTGTTCTTCTTTAGATACAAAACATTCCAGAATTCCTCTACTGCTCAAATGGTACAAATATCCTTATAGTAGAATGAAATTTCTACTTTGTAAAATCAAATGAGTTGGATTCAAACTAGTACTCTTTGGTTCAATTGATAATATTGGTACTAAATATTTTTCCCAACCTAGTATGCTCTGTATCTTGAATAGATTAGCATCAGGTATATCATCATCTATATTTTCTGGCTTTTCTCCTGTTAACATTTTGGATAAATGATCAGCTCTCAAATGTTTTTTCCCTTGTCTTACTACAACTTCAAAATCAAATTCCATCAATAGTAAGAACCATCTTACTATCCTTCCAGTTTGATAAGGTTTATTTACTAGATATAGTAAATCTTGATCATCCACAAAAAATTTAAATTATACCCAACCCTTCTCTTTCAGTTTTGGTGTAGTTTTTCTTAGCCGAACTCAGTTTTCTACTTGCATAGGCTATAGGAAAATCTACTTTGATTCCTTATATAGGTTGTGCCAAAACACATCCTAATGCAAAATTTGAAGCATCCACATGTACATAGAATATCACTCCAAGGCTTATGACTAAGGCATCGACCAAGGCATAGACCTTGGCATACCTTATCATCCGAGTCACCAAAGTCACCGTTGGCACCATTGGCTGTGCGTGAGGGAAGACCTCAGCGATCAAGGCTGATAGAAGTTCCTGGTACTTCTCGGGAGGTCACCCATCCCAATACTATTCCCCCCTAGAGCTCACTTAACCGTGGCAATCTCTTGCCACTAAGCTACACTCTTGTGGTGTCTGAAGAAGGGGAAAGACTAAGGTTAACATTACCTTGAACATGTTTTGGTCCCTGAAAGTTGATTATATGCAGTGGAGTCAGTGATTCACTATGCAAGTAAACATGTCAGTACTTGTAGTTTTATGATACTTTGACACTATTCATATGCTCATTTTGCAGAGGATACTCTGGCAAAATTTTTTATTGTTTTGGTTTTGCCAACTATACAGTGGTCGATTTACTCCTTGATACACTTATTCATTGGTTTTTGGACTCTTCTAGCTCCATTATAATTCTATTTAGTTCTCTACCATCATGACATTAGAGGTCTTAGGCACATCTGGTGGATCGAGGTCTAGTGCCAGTGTTCGGAGGAGGAGCTATAACTTGTAGGGCAAAGACCATTTTGAGATCCAAAAATTTGATGGCACAAACTTTGCTCTCAACCAGAGGGTTATGTAGTTCCTGGCAAGGAAAGTCTAGTTTGTAAGCTCGAGAAGAACTTGTATGGACTTAAGCAATCCCCTAGACCGAGCTCCAATAGGTACATAATTTCTCTACACAACCTCAAGGTGTAGCTCTTTGTCAATTGCGATAGATAGAAAACTTGCTTGTTGGGTAAAACTAAGTGCACCACTATAGTGTAGGCACCATGCACATCACATATCTATGAAAAGTTTTTGAAAAGGATCATTTTTCCTATCAATCACGACAGACACCGTTGTCCATCCTGACTTATAGGTGTCCATTGCACAACAGACAACAGAAACTAGACGACGGACAAAGTGTCCTTCGCTACAAACATTCTATCCATCACAACAGACATCCTTGCATGATAGATAGAAGTTCATGAACAAACATGTACATCATTATTCATAGACCTCACGATTGATAGCATCCATCACCACCTTTAGTCCATCACAATTGATAGGTGTCCATCATGACAAACATGCCCCCATAGATATGTCCATCACGATTGACAGATCATGATGGATAGCTCTATTCATCCCCATTGACAACTGTCGATCACGATTGACAGCCTTTTTTATTTGAAAATTAGGGTTTTCAAATTTTGCACATTTTGAGCTAAAATTTGGCAATTTTGTCAAGGTCATGGAGTATTTTGGAGTTCCTTGGCAAGGCAAAAGGCTTGCAAACAGCTGAATCATTTTTGGGGAGTGTACTTCCTAAACATTGGAGCGCGCATCAAAGCAACAACCTCGAGGTTGGAAGAACAATAAACCCCCTCAGTCAATTCTTTAGCTCAAGCTAAGTACATTTAGTGATATTGATTAATTAGGGTTACATTAGGCATGATACAAGTACAAGAAACCATAATTATGCTACGATAAAACCTCAAGTATTCCAAGCGACGTTATTTAATGAATAAGATTACACCATAGAAATTTATAAAAGAATAAGTAACCGTTACAAAATAACATTGCAATGTGGTTGTACTTGGCAGAATTGGGACTAATAGACAAACCCTATGAACCTTAGATCAGGTAGGCACCTAGGCCAAGATAGACAAAGCATCGGATCATCTAAAGCTAGTGTCAATCACATAGCTAGGTCATGGGCCTAGCAACTTAGTGATTACCCCTACGATCTACGTTCCAAGACGAGTGATTCAAAAATGTCCTTTAGCATGGAATGAAATGTAGGTAGTTCAAGCTCTTCCTATTTATAGACACGAGAAGGTCCCTACAAAACTCCGTTGGAGTATATAAGAAATAACTGATTAGGTGCTTGCATCTATGAAGATGGGTTGCGAGATCAATTGTCCAACTTAAAAACCCGGATCAACCCTTCGGACTTGAACACCCAGTGGTTAAATTTGAAGAGGGTTCATACATTGATAAGCAGGGGACCATGTATGTGGTTAACAAGTTAACGGATAAGATAGATGAGTTTGGAAATGTTATCCCAAAAAATGAAATTGGAGACCTAGAGCAAGGAGACCTAGGATGAGAACCTAGGATAGTAATTGGAGGATCTCGATGAAGTGTGGCTCCACTCCTTCCTTACTTAGAATATGCTCAATCAAGGCTTTGTCTGTACTAAAGGAGAGATGGTGTTGTTCTTGCACACTCACAATTGTGTCGTAGAGTCTTTGTAACTCTGTAGTGTAGGTAGGGGATCTTGTAGATTCTCCTTGTTTTTCATCATGGCATTCTTCCTCATCATCTTCATCTTCCTCATCATCTTCATCTTCCTCATCATCTTCTCCTTCTTCTTCTTCTTCTTCTTCTTCTTCTTCTTCTTCTTCTTCTTCTTCTTCTTCTTCTTCTTCTTCTTCTTCTTCTTCTTCTTCTTCTTCTTCTTCTTCTTCTTCTTCTTCTTCTTCCTTCTTAGTGGGGGTATGCATATGTCTCATATCCATGGGCTATTGAACTAGATTATTGGTCAAATGGAATCATTTTAACTCATTCCCATGCATTACCGATGGAATCACAAATGTGCTTGAAGCTCTAGGCTCTTACTAGGTAGTTAGTGAGTTCATGAGATAGAAACATTGCATGAAATCTCATGTTGGTAATCTAACAACAAAGTATTATCCCAAGCCCAATTTCTATCATACAAGTCTTAATTATGTTGAGTTTTGTAGCTTCTCAAATTCTCTAGTAAAGAAATGGTATTTTCCCCATCTGTTTTTGTACGTAATCTTGACTTCCCACATGTATGCACCTTATCCTAGAGGTCCTTCCATCTCACTGAACCAATGTGAGTTCTTACTAAATCTTGTTGTGTGGCCCATAGGTGGATCCTGTATAGGGATAATTTTCACTGCTTGCATATCCTCTGGTTGCTCCATTGATTCAGGCAGAATAGGCAAGCTTTCTATGTCAACAATCTGCTCATTGGTCCCTACCTGAGAGCTTGTGCATGCTATCTCTACCATTAGCTATAATGATACTGAAATATGTATCTACCAAAAGAATAAATCATGTTAGTTTTGCAATAGAGAAGAGGTGAGACCATATTCCCCATGGAATACCATCATGGTTTGAAGTATTTTGATCGCAATGCACCACAGTGCGCTCTCCTTCTCAAGAGCTTCACGATGATATCCTCAGTGTAGAAAATCAAGCTCCAAGCCTCGCACATGGTGCTTTGCACAAGGGCTATAGAATACGCAAAAAAAGACAGTACATAGTGAGCACAAACACAGACTTCTTAGGTGTTAAAAATGGCAGTCAAACTTCTAGTCTATGGTTGACTAGGCCACTATATGTTTTATTAAAGAATATGTACAAAGAAGTGTTCGGTTGCCATTTTGCCTTTCACATGAACACTAATGGTAACAATCTCCCACTAGAGGCCAATATGGCCAAAGTAACACAGTATACAAGTGACTGTGTAAGATCATGAATCAAGTAACCCCCATCAAGTGACAATAGTGTCGAAAGCTATCCTGCAATAGAGCTTTAGTCAAAGCATCTACAACATTATCTTGAGTGTGAACCTTCTTAAGAATAATGTGCTCAATGGCTAAGCAATCTCTAACGAAGTTACCTCACCTCAGTGCGTTTGGTCTTTGCATGATAGACCGGATTCTTATCCAAAGCAATGAAACTTTGACTATCACTGAGCAAACGAGGTACATGCTGAGGTAAACCCATATCATAAGCAAGCCAAGAAAGCCACAATGCTTCCTTACATGCCTCACTTGTTGCAACATACTCTGCTTCTATGGTGGAAACACTTGTACATTGTTGAAGACGAGATCTCCAAGAGATAGCACCTCCAGCAAAATGAAAAATGTACCCTGATGTAGACTTATGGTTGTCTACACAACTAGCATAGTCAAAATTTGTGTAACCAATAATGGATGCTTTCCGTCTACTTAAGCATAGACACTTGTCCTTAGTGTCACTCAGATATCTCAAAATCATCTTGACTGCTTCCCAATGTTTCTTGCCAAGATTAGACATATATCTGCTCACAACTCCCACTACAAATGCAATGTCTGGTCTCATAGCTACCATAGCATACATGAGACTACCAACAGTAGATTGATAAAGAATGTTGGTCATGAATTCCTTTTCCTCATTTGATTTGGGGCAATCATCCTTTCTCAATTTCACATATATGGGTCAAGGTGTTCTCAATGCCTTTCCACCTTGCATATCGAACCTGTAAAGTACTTTGGATATGTACTCACTTTGAGACAAGTATATGCATCCTATCACGAGTAATGTGCATGCCAAGAATATGTTTGGCATCCCCCAAATCCTTCATATCAAATGTTTGACTCAACTTCTTTTTGAGAATTGACAAGTCATAAGAGGACTTCCCAACAATCAACATATCAGCTGCCATTTGAGCATCTCTTTGTGGAGAGATAATGATCCTCATTGCTTCAAGAATAGCCTTGAGACTTCATAAAAGCATCAAACTTTTGGTACCATTGTCTAGGGGACTGTTTAAGTCCATACAAGCTCTTCTTGAGTTTACAAACTAGAATTTCCTTGCAAGGAACTACATAACCCTCTGGTTGTTCCATATAGATCTCATATATAAGATCTCCATGCAAGAAAGCAATTTTCACATCCATTTGGACTAGCTCTAAGTCCTCCATTGCAACAAATCCAAGCAACATGCATAGGGTAGTCATTTCGACCACTGGAGAGAAGATTTCCTTGAAATCAACACCGTGTTGTTGCTTAAAACCCTTTGCAACAAGTCATGCTTTATACTTTGGAGACGCATTATCTGATGTGAATTTCAGCTTATATACACATTTACATGGTAAAGCTTTCCTACCCTTTGGAAAAGGTACTAAATCCCAAGTACCATTCATGTGAATAGAATCCGAATCACTCTTCATGGCACGCTCCCGCTTGACATGATCCTCTATCTGCATAGCCTCTTTGTAGCAAGAAGGCTCACCAGCAACTATTAGCATAGCAAAATCTAAACCGGGAGCATATCTATCATGTGGATGTGAGACACGTGTAGAGTGTCTCAATAGTTGTTGAACAAGAACATTTGTAGATTGATCTGATCATACCTTCTCTTGAACGTCCCTGTGGGCAGCATTTCTATGCATGCTAATTGGAGGACTAATATCCTCAAACACCACTCTTCTCACTTCAACCTCCTTAATGGGTTGTTTATGCATCTTAGACTCATCGAAAATGACATCACTACTTCTGATCACTGATCATGTTTGAGGATCCCATAAGCAATATCCAAATTGTCCTTCTCAACCATATCCAAGAAAAATGCATTTCTTTGAGTTATGGTCCAACTTTTCTCTAAGATTCTTGGGTATATGAACATATGCTTCACACCCAAAAGCTTGAAGATGATCATAAAATGGTGGCTTCCCTGTCCATAACTCTTGTGCCACTTTTAGACCTTTGGTAGTACTAGGTGAAAGGCTAATCACATGAATTGCAGTCAATACTACCTCTGCCCAAAAGCCTTGTGAAAGGTTTGCATGATGCAGCATAGAGACTACTCTATCTTGAATAGTCCTATTCATCCTTTCAACTACACCATTTTGTATTGGGGTATAATGAGTTGTAAACTCTGTACATATTCCTCTAGATTGGCAGAAAATGTTGAATTCAAGTGAGGTATACTCACCCCCATTATCTAAACATAAAGCTTTGAGCTTAGTTCCCTCTTCAATCTCAACTAAAGCAAGCCATTTTTGAAAAGAAGGTAATACCTCATCCTTTGATTTGATAGGATATACCCAAACTTTTCTAGTAGCATCATCTATGAAAGTGACAAAGTAAAGAGAACCACCTAATGACCTTGTGGGCTTAGGACCACACACATCTGTATGAACAAGATTTAAAGGCTCAAATTGAAGAGTCAATGTGCATTCTATGCACATTTCTGGTTTGCTTTCCATATTGACAATGCTCACAGAATGAAACATCAGAGAAAGATAACATAGGTAAGTAGCTAGAATGAGAAAGATTTTCCATTCCACTATGAGATATATGGCCCAAACAACCATGCCAAATACAAGCCATAGTCTGTTCAATAACAGCTAACAAGTGTTCTTTCTGTGATACAAAAAAGGATAAAGTGACCCAACTTTGCTTCCTTTTGCAATAACCATATTGCCCGTTGATATGCAAAAGGACTGAGCATAGAAGACCACCTTGTAACCAAGTTCATCAATTTGACCAGCTGACATCAAATTGTGTGATAACTGAGGTATATGGTGTACATTACGCATAGTAAATTTTGAACCATCAATGAATTGTACAACCAGATCTCCAATCCCCACAATGTCACACTATTAAGAGTCACCAAGTCTCACAGTTCCAAGAGACTTTGCTGCATAATTAGAGAACCATTCTCTATGTGGTGTCACATGGAAAGAAGCACCATAATCAAGCAGCCACGTGTGGGAAAGAGAATCAGCCTTAAGTGCCTTAGTTGGCACAAATTGACAATAGACCCTAATCCACCAGACATGCCTCAGACCTCTCATTCCATTATGGTAGACAATTGAATAGAATGATAATGGATCTAGAAGAGTCCAGACACCACTAAGGCTCAAAGAAGGATGATCAAGTGTGAGAATTTGGGAGAGAATTCAGCAATCTTCCCAGAAAAATGAATTAATGAATAGTAATGAACAACCAGAAGGATTACGTGAGAATAAATGTGCTCAAACCAATAAGTGTATCAAGGAGTAAATCGACCACAGTATAGTTGTTAAAATCAAAAAATTTGGAAAATTTTTGCCAGAGTATCCTCTGAAAAATGAGCATATGACTAGTATCAAAATCTCATAAAACTTTACAAGCACTAACATGTTTACCTGCATAGTGAATCACTGACTCCACTGCATATAATCAGTTATCCAAAAAAAGCCAACTAGGCTTATCAAGCACCTATGAACAGCTAGCATACATCTCCTATGGCGAGGTTGGGTAAGTCTTCCACCTAAATCACTAAAGAGATCCCGACATCTGGCTGTCTCCCACTTAAGAAAACCTCACCATGACCCTCTTTATCAAACATAAAAGGCTTTAGGAAAAAATGTAACCGCTATGTCAATGACCACATGGATGTACATAGGCGATATGCACAAAAGCGTAAATAGTGCATATGTGCTCAATATATGCAATAAAATGACACTGAAAGGCTGAATGCACATCCCAAAAACTAGCCAACAACACCTACAAGTGTCTATCAACTCTGTTGTTTAGGTTCTAAAACCTGCATAAATTTGCAGTGCATGCTCCCACCACAATTGAAAACCTTTCAAGAAACCTATAGTTTTATGAGTGTGGCAGGAAACACAGCCCCAAATGTGAATAATTATTCTTGGAGAAGTATAAAGGACACTCTTCTTTATGTTCATGAACCTGTGTGAAGAGATCTATGCACAAAAGTACTCCAAAATGGCTCCAAAGATCACCCTAAAAATGCTTCAAAGACTGGCTTTGAAAGCAAAGAATGAAGCTTTGAGGGACCAAAACATGTTCAAGGTAATGTTAACCTTAGTCTTTCCCCTTCTTCAAACACCACAAGAGTGTAGCTTAGTGGCAAGAGATTGCCACGGTTAAGTGAGCTCCAAGGGGAACAGTACTGGGATGGGTGACCTCTTGGGAAGTACCAAGAACCTCTATCTTCCTTGATCATTGAGGTCCTCCCTCATGCACAGCCAATGATGCCAACAGTGACTTCGGTGACTTGGATGACAAGGTATGGCAAGTTCTATGCCTTGGTCGCCACCTTAGTCGTAAGCCTCGGGTTGGGGCACCTTCTCCCAGAGGTCCTTCCATCTCACTAAACCAATGTGAGTTCTTACTAAATCTTGTTGTGTGGCCCATGGGTGGATCCTATATAGGGATAGTTTGCATTGCTTGCATATCCTCTAGTCGCTCCATTTATTCAAGCAAAATAGGCAAGCTTTATATGTCAACAATCTTCTCATTGGTCCCTACTTGAGAGTTCGTGACTGCTATCTCTACCATTAACTATAATGATACTAAAATATGTATCTCCCAGAAGAATAAAATCGTGTTAGTATTGCATTAGAGAAGAGGTGGTCTCCTTGCAATACCAATATGATTTGAAGTATTTTGATGGTGATGCACCACAGTGTGCTCTACTTCTTGAGAGCTCCATGCTGATATCCTCGGGCTAGAAAATCAAGCTCCAAGCACTGCACACGATGCTATGCATAGAGGCTGCTGAATATGCAAAAAAACACAGTACACAGGGAGCACGAATACAGACTTCTTAGGTGTTACAAATGCGGTCGAACTTACAGTATGTGGCTGACCAAGCCACTATATGTTTTATTAAAGAACATGTACAAAGAATGTGTACGGTGGCCATTTGGCCTTTCACATGGACACTAATGGTAACATGATTTGTGTGGTAGTTAGTGGTTAGTCACGGAGGTGTGTAGTGTGAAAGTGAGTGGCTAGAAAGTTAGATGCATACTCAGGGTATGCAATGCACTCAAAATGCATCTATTCTGGTGTAAATGAGTCTACATGGGTGGTCAAGGGTTTTATTACAAGGTTTGACTTGCCATTCCTTCCTTATGGGGTTATAAAGTTTGTTACTGATTACCTCTGAAGTTTTCTGAGATAATTCTATTGGGATTTGGGGTCTTTTAGGTGCCCATTTCCAAATGAGTGCCTGTGAGTATTGATTCAAGTCTATGAGCTTATGTGGGACCACTTGAGCATGCAAGCAAGTCT
Source organism: Ceratopteris richardii (assembly GCA_020310875.1). NCBI lineage: Eukaryota > Viridiplantae > Streptophyta > Polypodiopsida > Polypodiales > Pteridaceae > Ceratopteris > Ceratopteris richardii. Next base: position 9,126,238 of record CM035407.1, read on the forward strand.
TAGGAACCCAGATTTTTTGGGCATTGGGGTCAGCCTTCATCGACTACTTTTGTATCCAAATAGAGATAGTCAGCCATGGTTGACTTCTGGAACACTCCTTTGTTGTAGTCTCTAGCTGAGTTATCCTTTTGGTGCACCCTTGTGGACCTATTACCAGAGTAGAGGATTGGTTACTCTTGCGTATCCAGATTTGTTTCACTGTCTGAGTCACCTTGTTCCAGTCTATCCACTCACTAGGAGAGTTGAATATTTTTTTTCTCTGCTTCATGATTTCCTTTACGTGCTTCATCTTGATCACCTTTGGAAAAGAAGGGAGTTCCACCTTGTCTTCGAATCTTTTATTGAGATTATCATCCTTTTGCATCATAGATTTTTGGACATAGCATCTTTATCTTCATGTGTGCTCTTGGAAGGACCAAGAGTTGGTGCCTTTCCTAATTCCTTAAGTGTTTGATTCACTAGTCCAACCGTGATGCATTGTTGGTCCACCCAGACCTGAAGAAGTCCACTTCCTAGGTTTAAGCTCAGTGCATGGTCATAGATCCAATCTTGACCCAAGATAAGAGGTTTCGTGAGGTCCTCATCTGGACATACTAGCACTTTAACTGCCATTGGAACGTCATGAATGGAGATGGGGAGTTCCACTTTGCCTAGGCAAGGGGTTTCCACTCTTCCCAATCCTATGAGGTAAGCTTCAATAGGATTGATGTTCAACTCCAAGCCTTGACAATAAGAAAATCTAACTACACTAGTTAGTGGCTGCCCTTGAGTCAATCAAGTAAGCTTTTTCAACATTTTTTATGCCAAAAGTGTGCTATTTTTCACCAAAAAAAGACATTGGTAAAGTAAAATTGAACTTTTTGTACATGTATCCCTGTGATGGACTAGTCCCTTGATAGAGATCATGGAAAACATTTCTTGTTAAAGTCCAAAATAATGCACATTGTATAGAATGGATAAATTGCCCATATCTGGCACCATCACAGGGACCTTCGACTATCTCATACATGACTGCTACCATCAAGCATTGGATGCCTCTTCTAAAACCATGCCAAACATTGCAACCCACATGCTTTTAAAGATTCTTTATTTGATGTTGGTAGTTTTCATAACTTTCAGAAATGTCCAAGGTCCACATGTCTCATCACCTTCCTACACCTTCCTGTTGGAGTTAGATGTCTGTGGAAACTATGATTTGGTATATGATCGCAGCACTACACCTTCCTGTTGGAGTTAGATGTCTGTGTAAGCACGGGGACAGCACAAGGAAGAAGAAGAAGCTTGGAGCACAACACACAATACTGAATGTATTACCACTAGAATGTACAAAGATAGGTAGCATGTTAGGGAAATAGGAATATATACAAGCCGGGGAAAAAACCCTTCTAAAGAGGGAAAAAAAGTGCCCAAATGGTCCTAAAAGTTCACACACATCACTACCTAAATATATCAACAAATCCCCCCTAGGTTTGATGCGGTGAACAAGGAGTTGGCACTCATGTATAAGGAAGTCCCAAGCTATGTGGGATCAATGCACAAAAGGAAGTAAGCCCAAATCATTGCAGAAAGCTTCAAACTTCTGCCTAGGTGTAAATGAGTCTACATGGGTGGTCAAGGGTTTTATTACAAGGTTTGACTTGCCATTCCTTCCTTATGGGGTTATAAAGTTTGTTATTGATTACCTCTGAAGTTTTCTAAGATAATTCTACTGGGTTTTGGGGCCTTTTAGGTGCCCATTTCCAGATGAGTGCCTGTGAGTATTGATTCAAGTCTATGAGCTTATGTGGGACCACTTGAGCATGCAAGCAGGTCTTAGGCACCCAGATTTTTTGGGCATTGGGGTCAACCTTCATCGACTACGTTTGTATCCAAATAGAGATAGTCAGCCATGGTTGACTTCTGGAACACTCCTTTGTTGTAGTCTCTAGCTGAGTTATCCTTTTGGTGCACCCTTGTGGACCTGTTACCAGAGTAGAGGATTGCTTACTCTTGTGTATCCTGATTTGCTTCATTGTCTGAGTCACCTTGTTCCAGTCTATCCACTCACTAAGAGAGTTGAATATTTTTTTTCTCTGTTTCATGATTTCCTTTACGTGCTTCATCTTGATCACCTTTGGAAAAGAAGGGAGTTCCACCTTGTCTTCGACTCTTTTATTGAGATTAGCATCCTTTTGCATCATAGATTTTTGGACATAGCATCTTTATCTTCAATTGTGCTCTTGGAAGGACCAAGAGTTGGTGCCTTTCCTAATTCCTTAAGTGTTTGATTCACTAGTCCAACCGTGATGCATTGCTGGTCCACCCAGACCTGAAGAAGTCCACTTCCTAGGTTTAAGCTCAGTGCATGGTCATAGATCCAATCTTGACCCAAGATAAGAGGTTTCGTGAGGTCCTCATCTTGACATACTAGCACTTTAACTGCCATTGGAACATCATGAATGGAGATGGGGAGTTCCACTTTGCCTAGGCAAGGGGTTTCCACTCTTCCAATCCTATGAGGTAAGCTTCAATAGGATTGATGTTCAACTCCAAGCCTTGACAATAAGAACATCTAACTACACTAGTTAGTGGCTGCCCTTGAGTCAATCAAGTAAGCGTTTTCAACATTTTTTATGCCAAAAGTGTGCTATTTTTCACCAAAAAAAGACATTGGTAAAGTAAAATTGAACTTTTTGTACATGATTGCTACCATCAAGCATTGGATGCCTCTTCTAAAACCATGCCAAACATTGCAACCCACATGCTTTTAAAGATTCTTTATTTGATGTTGGTAGTTTTCATAACTTTCAGAAATGTCCAAGGTCCACACGTCTCATCACCTTCCTACACCTTCGTGTTGGAGTTAGATGTCTGTGGAAACTATGATTTGGTATATGATCGCAGCACTACACCTTCCTGTTGGAGTTAGATGTCTGTGGAAGCACGGGGACAGCACAAGGAAGAAGAAGAAGCTTGGAGCACAACACACAATATTGAACATATTACCACTAGAATGTACAAAGATAGGTAGCATGTTAGGGCAATAGGAATATATACAGGCCGGGGGAAAAACCCTTCTAAAGAGGGAAAAAAAGTGCCCAAATGGTCCTAAAGTGTTCACACACATACTACCTAAATATATCAACAAATCCCCCCTAGGTTTGATGCGGTGAACAAGGAGTTGGCACTCATGTATAAGGAAGTGCCAAGCTATGTGGAATCAATCCACAAAAGGAAGTAAGCCCAAATCTTTGCAGAAAGCTTCAAACTTCTCCCTAGGTAGAGATTCGTAAAAAGGTCTACAATGTTCTCCTGTGTGGGCACATATGCCAAGCTAATCTCGCCAACAGAGAACCTCTCCCTGACATAATGATAATGCACCTCAATGTGCTTAGTGCGAGCATGAAACACAAGGTTCCTCGGAACTGCCAATGCGCTCTAATTGTCAGTGAAGATGGTGGTGGCAGAAGACTGACCAACACCCAAATCATCCATAAGCATCTGAGCCACACACACTCAACAGTCATTGTGAAAGCTACCCTATACTCAGCCTCACAACTAGAAGTGGCCACAATAGGCTGCTTCTTGCTCAACCAAGATATACATGAGCTACCAAGCATGAAGCAAAAGCCATTAGTGGACACATGAGTGTCATAGCAACCAGCTCAATCACTGTCACAAAAAGCATGCAAATCTGGCGGTAGTGATACCCCCTTGGGATAAAACAATTTAAGTAGCCGGGTACCACTCAAGTAGCGAAAGATGAGCTTAACCACCTACCAATGCTTGACACCTGAGCAATGCATAAACCTGCTCATCTGTGATGCAGCAAACTGAATATTTGGCCGAGTAATGCATAAGAAAATCAAGCATCCAATAGCCTGCTAATAGATAATAGCATCAAATGTATCTCCAGCATCATGAAGACTCAATCGTAAACCTGTCTCCATAGGAGTGGCAATAGGCTTATAGTCTTCAAGGCCAAAACACTACAATAAGGTGTGAATATATTTCGTTTGACACAATTCCATTCCACCATCAAATTTCATAAATTGAATGCCCAAATAGTGATGCAAATGCCCCAAATCAGACATCTCAACTGAGGCATGCAAATCAACCTAAAAATCAGCAGTATGTGTGTCATGAGGATCAATGAGCAGCATGTCATCAAAATATACCACAATGATCAGAAGCACATCATTAGCACGCTTAACATATAAAGTGCTTTCAGTTTGATTGTTCTCAGAATCATGTGCAATGAGATAGGCATGTATCTTTTCATACCAAGCACGTGGTGCTTGCTTTAAACCATATAATGCCTTCTTTAACTTGCACACCTGGTTTTCATGCCCTTTTTGCACAAAGCCATGAGGCTAAAAAACATACACTTCTTCATGCAAGTCACCATTCAGAAATGTTGTTTTAATATCCAACTGATGTACATTCTAACCATGATGAGCTTCAAGTGCACAGATGCTATGAACAATAGTCATTCGGCAAGTAGGAGCAAAGGTTTCATCAAAATCAATGCCTCTTTCCTGCGCATAACCCTTTGCAACAAGCCTAGCTTTATACTTGTCAACTGTTCCATCACTTTTATGCTTCAGCTAGTATACCCACTTAGTGCCAATGGCCTTCTTGCAAGAGGCAAGTCACATAAAGAACAGGTACCATTTTTCATGATAGCATCATATTCAGATTGCATTGCAGCCATCCAATGTTTAGAATTTTTTGATTCATCAAACGAAACAGTTTCAGTCTCATCACAAAGATTAGAGGCAACCATAACATAGCAATCTGATGCAAAAGAGGCACTATGAGAGCTTGACCAAGTACGATATGATAGAGGTGCATCTAATTTGCTATCACACAAGGTTTTCACTAGCCATTTTGGCATAGCTTTTGCCTGCTCAATATCAGCACAACAAGTGCATCATGTAAATCTGCATCAAAAATAGACTGATCTTCATCATCACATGAAACCTGCAAAGGTTGAGAAGTTGCCTGATTAGGACCAGCACTAGACTGTCCACCTGTAAAAAGAGGTAGCAAAGTATCATACATGTCTTTGGAGCTAACAGATTTCTCCTTAGTACATGAAAGCAATGGCTGAATAGCATCTTCCACAAAAACAACATCACGGCTAACCAGAATGCGTTTAGTCTATGGATGATACAGGCGATAGCCTTTACTTTCAGAACTGTACCCAACGAAAATACATTTTATTACTTTATCACCCAATTTTCTACAATGTTGTTCAGGCACTAATGCATATGCTAGACAACCAAAAACACGTAGATGAGCAACAGATGGCTTGCAACCATGCCAAGCCTCATATGGAGTGATAGACTGCAACGCTTTAGTGGGACACCTGTTCAATACATATGTTGCACACATAACAGCCTCAAGCCAAAAACTATGTGGTAAAGTCTGACTCTTGACCATACACCTCGCCGTCTCCCTGAGTGAACTGTTCTTTCATTGAGCAACTCCATTCTGTTGAGGTGTATATATCACTCTACACTGATGTTTTATCCCATGTTCAATAAGAAATACATTAAAGTCAGAAGACATATATCCCCCCCTCGATCAGAGTGTAGGGTGCCCATTTTACATGGTGACAGATTTTCAGCCAAAACCAGAAACTATTTGAAGCACATAAACACTTTGGACTTTGCCTTCAATGGATATATCCATGCATGCGTGGAAAAATCATCGATGAAAGTCACGAACTAAAGATAGTTCCCAAAAGAAGGTGTCTGCATAGGACCACAGACATCACTATGTACAAGCTGCAATTTCTGAGTAGCCCAAACTGAACCATCTTTTGGAAAGGAAGAATGCTGCATTTCGCCCAAAATACAGCCTTCACATACATGTTTACCAGGTGCCTCAATGTTGGAAGCAGCAAGAGGCATAGAAGACGCGGAAGCATGTAACGACGGAGCAGGGAGCCAGTCGAATCTTTTTTCAAAGAATCATGTTTTAGAAATACTTTTCAAAGACCTCCAACAGTGATTTTCATCACTAATGTAACATATGTAACATAGAAAGAACCTTTTCTTAATTTCTAGCTCCATTTTGTGCAAGCCGAGGAGTCCTCGAGCTTGAGGAGCTTAGGTAGAACAAGCGTATCAATTTTCGTTATTTTTAGACATCGTTTACCCTTCCAAATAGCATCTAGGACCTAATTTTTAACTAGGCCAGTCACTAGATGTGAAACCGGTCAAAACTAGTCTAGAAACTATAAAAAGAGCTAGAGAGCTCATTTTTTAGGTTAGCTTGTTTGAGGTTAGAGTTCTTTTGAACTTGTAATAGTGTTCTTGAGTAATAGAGTTGATTTCTCACCTTCCATTGTGTATTGCTTGTCTCTTCGTAGTGTGTGTGTATGTGTGTGTGCATCTTTGTGCTTCTCACCTTCACTCTCACTTCATCTCACATTCACGATCTTCATATCACTCCTATCTCTTCCGCGGATTGACATTAAGGAGGTGGAGCTCTAGCACAATGGTGAGAACCACGTTAAGAAGCTTCACCTCCTTAATTGTCAATCCGCGGAAGAGATAGGAGTGATATGAAGATCGTGAATGTGAGATGAAGTGAGAGTGAAGGTGAGAAGCATAGAAATGCACACACACATACACACACACTACGAAGAGACAAGCAAGACACAATGGAAGGTGAGAAATCAACTCTATTACTCAAGAACACTATTACAAGCTCAAAAGAACTCTAACCTCAAACAAGCTGACCTCAAAAATGAGCTCTCTAGCTCTTTTTATAGTTTCTAGACTAGTTTTGACCGGTTTCACATCTAGTGACCGGCATAGTTAAAAAATAGGTCCTAGATGCTATTTGAAAGGGTAAACGGTGTCTAAAAATAATGAAAATTGATACGCTTGTTCTACCTAAGCTCCTCAAGCTCGAGGACTCCTCGGCTTGCACAAAATGGAGCTATGGATTACAAAATGGGGTTTTCTATGTTACATATGTTACAATAGTGATAAAAATCACTGTTGGAGGTTTTTGGAAAGTATTTGAAAACATAATTCTTTGAAAAAAGATTTGACTGGCTCCCTGCTCCGTCGTTACATGCTTCCGCGTCTTCTATGCCTCTGGCTGCTTCCAACACCCCCCTCCCTCTCGCTTCTGTCGTCCCTGACAGAACCTTGTTGTGAGGTTTGCGGGATATAGTTCTGTAGGAGGTCTTGAGCGAGGGTGTGCTCCGAGATACGAATGCCTCGGGCCAGATCTGCCTCAAGTTTCTCCCAGTCGATTGGTTGCGGTTCTTCCGGTGGCGGGAGCTGATAGTGTGTGGAATAGACCATTCGTTCACAGGCAAATAAGTGTAATAAATGTGTAGGCCTGCTTATGAATACCTCTGAATGGTATTCCCAGAAGCCGGTTGTGAACATCTCTTCGAACGTCTGCTTGTAGCACGCCGGTAGATATTTTATTCTGCAATGCCAGGCATAACACACCCGTAGCGATGGCGTTGTACTCATATCATATACCAGGTCGAAATTGCCATGCTCAAAGCCCGGGGTGTTGACATGAGGTGCCTTGACGCGTCGGAAGACTTTAAAAATCATTTGCATCATGTCAAAGATTTTGACAGTCATATGCGCCGCTATATCGTCCATATGCTTTAATCTAGGGAGCCAGTGGCGAATTGTAGCCATCATGTAGGCAACAGTTGGTAACTCGATGGGTGGCTTAAAATAGGGGTAATTCAACCAATCCTGGCACTGCTTATTGTTTTGTACCTTAATAGCAAAGGCAGTCCAGGAGCGGCGTCGTGGTACTGGTCCCCAACATGGGTTGTACTTTAAGTGCAAAGGTGCCTTTACCCATGTACTCATCATTTCTGGATACTTCTGTAGTAAATCTTTTCGCCACTCTGGTTGATAGATCTCTCCTTGCTGCGCATCCAGTGGCAAATCGTCTTCCTCGAACTGAGTCGCATGCGATGGTTTCTTACCTGTTTCTTTCTCAATGGCTAACTGGTATTCGGCCATTAACATAAAATACGGTTTATACTGTAGCTCGTGCCCAGATATGTATCGTCGCGGGGCCAAATGAGCAAAGAATGGAGACTGTAAAATTCTTTCTTCTATCATCGCCATGGCATGTAATTGTGCCTCTACTCTAGCTGAGTGCGTTGTCCCAAGTTCCTCAATAGTCTTCATCCACGCGGGGGTCGGGAGTTCGTAAGTCATCTGACCTTCGGCCGTGACGCATCCGCCTGGGATGGGTTGTGGCTCGTACGCCTCTTCAAACGTTTCCTCCACCGGGATGGTGACAGTTTCTTCCTCAGCTAGAAGCTCAGGTGGGGAATCTGGCCAGGGTGGTGCTTCATATACTGCAATCCTTGATTGAAGGTTTGATACCTGGGCCCGTAATGCGTTGAGTTCCTCTAATATGTCAGGAGAGGGGTCCACAGGTGCTGGTATGTCTAGGTGTGCCGGTGCTCGTAACTGGAGTAATTTATGATCTTCTTTGAGTTTCTGTAACTCCTCGCTCATGCGGTCGTATTCATCTAGCAGTCTTACATGATCTTCTAGCAGCATCCTCATCGAGTCGGAGGGAATGGCTTTGAACCGGCTAGGACTGAGTGGTTGGTCTGGGTGGTCGAGCGCTGCTTCTAAGTTTTCTCGGTTCTGATCCTGTAAGCGCTGGTTTTCTTCCTTGGCGGCTGCTAGGTGTCTTCGTAGTAAGCCCATATTTCGTGTTAGTGTTGCATTGCAGAGTGTCTGGGCTCTTAATAAGTTATCCAGGTCAGCAGTGGCTTCCTTGGTCTTTTCTTCGCTTTCTAGTTCCAATTTGTGATATGCCTCGCGTAATTCCTGGTATCGGGTGTTCAGAGAGGCATTTTCAATAGATAATAAATTAAGCTGCGACTGTAAGTCAGTGGTTGTCCTCTGCAGCTGCTGATAATTATCGCCAAGAGATGTGTACTCATCTCTTACTTGCGTCATACACATGAACATCTGTCGAAATGCATTATCTACCGTGGGTGATAGTATTAATGGGGTGCTAAATGAAGATGCAGTGGGTGTAGATGCAAAGGGAATGGGGAATGGGGGTGGGAAGGTGGATGCTATGGTGATTGTGGAAAATTGTGAGGTGCCTAAATATGTTTGTGCCGTGAGTGAAGTGAGTGATGGTGCAGTGGGTGGTGAGATGTCCATGTCATTGGACGTGTCCAGTGCGGTGACTGTGAATATGGGTGTGACTGTGGGTGCTTGTGCTCGTGTAAATACGGGATTTACAAAGGTTGAGGAGTAATTTACAGGTGGACTGGCTGGTGGCTTGTTGGAAAGGGGAAATAGGGGTTACAGTGGGTCGGGGAGGTGAGACGGGGGAGAAGGTTAATGGCGGTGGGAATGGGAAAAGAGGTCTTGGAGTTGTGGGGAAAGATGGAAAAGCTGGATGGAGGAATGGGTTGAATGGAAAGGTGGATGTGTGAGGGGGTAGACTAGGTCTAATGGGTGCAAGAATTGTGGGCTGAGTGGTCGTAAAGACGATTTCTGCTACGCCACCGGCGAATGAAGATGTTAGTCTGGGGGAAGGAGGGTGAATAGGAGAGGCTGGAGGGATGGGCGGTGATGGGGGAGCGGTTGGGGTGGTCGGTACTTCAGTTACTACTGAGGTATGTACAGTTGTAGCGCGGGGTGGGGAATCTACAAGGATGGTTTCTGCTGCCAACGAACTTTCGGGGACGAGGCGTGCCTCCCTGGCTTGTTCGGAAGACTGTGCTCCTGTTGGTACACGAATGTATTCGCCGGGCTTGGAAAGTAGTCGTACTCGGCGGGGGTCAAACTATGGTAGGGGCTTTCTTTGCAAGTACCTGAGCGCTTCGTTGGAGCCTACTGATTTGACTAACTCGCGGAATCCTTTGATGTATGCGTCTTCGAATCCGCCTGTGACAAGTTCTTGTTCTATTATCGCTTGACTCTCTTCCTCAGTCAGCTTTTTGCGTGCCCAAACTTTTTCCATAGTTCTATACAGCTTCTTAATAGCCAGTGTGTAAGCTGCTGCTTCGTAAGTTTCATCTTCATGGGTACTTGTATCACCATGTGTGTCTGTTTGTTGGCCTTGGCCATCTGTCTGTTCATGCTCTTGGGATTCCTGAGTTCCCTGGCTAGCTTCGTCATCACCTTCGTCGTCATCGGTTGCTATTCTTTCATCATCAGAGCTAGACACAATCTGTCCTTGTGGCTGATCCCGGGGTGTGGTAGGGTAGCTAGGTCTTTCATATTCTTGAGAAAACAGTTGTCTTGAAAATTGGAACTCATTGGAGAATGCATCGGGCATTTCAAAATCAAAAGTTGGATCCAGTGGTGCTGTTTGTTCTGCTTCTAAATGTGGTATTGGAAAAGAGAAAGCTTCCACACCAATAGTGGTGGGAAGTTCTGCTGTCGTGGTTGTAGGTTCTGGGGTTGTACCTGCTTGAGGTGCAACAGTACTAGTGGTGCCCTCCGTTACCACCGGTCTTGATAATCTGATACGAATAGGTTGTACTGTGGGAGTGGCTGCTGTCAGTGACTGCTCTGGAGATGGTTGTGGTGAGGGTGATTCTGGGACTTGTAGGCACGGGATAGTTCCTCTCATGCGTTTTTCCAGTTCTGCCTTTGCTAGCCTTTCTAGCTTTCTTAGTGGTCCCTTTGAATGCTTTCAGTTCCTCACTGGTCATGGCACGCTCAATTGGTAAGTCATACGCCAAGCACATATATATGATCCTGGTGAGGGTGCAGCATCCATTGATTACCTTCTTTCGTTCCCATCTATGTTGTGCCAAATAGAGCTGATCAATTATCCAGCTAGCTAGATCAACCGTTTGAGGTCCAGTACATGCTAAGTATAATCCAAACCAGATTCTTTTGTGGGGCATGGTAAAACGATCCTGAGCTGGGAAAGCAAAATGTTGCATGCATATCCGTAATGGCTTGGAGAGCTTAGGGATGATAGCTGAAATATCCTCCCACTTAGTTACATCACCACGTTTCATCTGCTCTGGGACTAGCCGTTCTCGCTCCGTCGGAGTATGCGTTCCATGTATTTTGAGAGCTGCTCGAATTAAATCTTTGGACAAATAAAACCTTCTGAATGAGTATGCTCAGATAATCGCTTTCATGAACACATTGTCTTAGATATCCATCTCGTCCTCTTTTGTATAGATTATCGCCAATAAGTGAATAGTCTTGAGCTTCTTGCTCTAGACTACGTTGTCGAGCTAAGGTCATTCCTTGAGGGAATGTCTTCGTCCTCAAATATGTCACTAAAGGTTCACTCCAGTCTGGTGTGAGAGACACGTGATACAATGTAGCATGCTCTACTGGTGGTCTTTCACAACAAACATGGCATTCTTTACACAACTTGTAGACATCTGCTTCCATCGAAGGCCAATATACTCCTAGTCTATGCAGAGTCTGTAGTGTTCGATGTTTCGAATGATGTTGCTTTAATGCACCTATGTGTGCTAATTGCAACCAATTCGCGTGTTCTGATTCATCTACACAACAAGCAAGAATCTTTTGATTATCATGTTTATATATGCTTCCTGCTATGATTTGATATCTCTGAGATTTGGTAATCTCTCCTTCTTTGATCTTTATCCTAGGATTCTTTGGTCCATAGGTGAGAATAGGGACTATTGGTTTAGCCCATTCTGGTGCCATCTCAAGATTAAACAAATATGCATCTGGTAATTCATCCGCTATTCCTTGAGGAGCTTCTCCTGAGGTTAATCTCGAAAGGTGGTCAGCTCTAAGATGTGTCTTTCCTTTCCTGACTACTACTTCAAAATCATACTCCATGAGTAATAGAAACCAACGTATTAGTCGTCCTGTGTTACATGGTTTGTTGACTAGGTACAATAGGGCTTGATGATCTGTAAAGAACTTGAATTTGTTGGCCAACAAGTAGTGTCTGAACTTCTTTACCGCGTAGATCATCCCTAATCCTTCTCGTTCCGTCGTGGTGTAATTTCTTTCTGCTGCGTTCAATTGTCTGCTAGCGTAAGCTATGGGGAGATCTATGTTACCTTCACTCGTGGGTTGTGCTAACACACATCCTATGGCGTAATTGGATGCATCCACATGTACATGGAATGGCTTACTCCAATCTGGGGTAGTCAATATAGGTGTTGAGCACAAACGTCGTTTAAGTTCATTGAATGAATTTTCACATTCATCTGTCCATTCAAAGTTGGTTAAAAGAGAGTACAAAGGCTTGGCTATGATTGCATACATGTGTATGAATCTCCTATAATAGCCACAATGACCCATAAATGCTTGTACCTCTTTGATGTTCGTCGGCCTAGGTAGATCTGCAATCACCTTCACTTTTTCCTCATCCGTAGAGATTCCATTTTTTGACACAATGTGTCCTAGAATTTTGCCTTGTCTGACCATGAAAACGCATTTTTCCGGGTTCAAACAAACCTGATATTCTCGACATTTGTCAAATATTTGCCTTAACTCTGGGATATGTGTTTGTCTTACATTTGAATGAGCACATATGTCGTTGACATAAACTTCCAAACTCTTGCGTAAGAATTCCTTAAAAACATGACACATGAGTCGCTGGAAAGTGGCGGGTGCATTTGTTAAGCCAAATGGCATTACACGAAATGCAAATATGCCCCATTCAGTGGCAAATGTCGTCTTGTGTTGATCTTCTGGAGCAATGGCTACTTGATTATAGCCTGAAAATCCATCAAGAAAGCTGTAAACTTCCTTGCCCGCAACTCTTTCCAATAGATGTTCTGTGATAGGAAGAGGATAACTGTCTCTAATTGTGGCGGCATTAACTTTTTTAAGGTTAATACACACACGTAATTTTCCATTCTTCTTGGGCACAACCACAATGGGGGATACCCATTCGGTATGCTCAATTTCGTAAATGAATCCTCCTTCTATCAAGCGATCTATCTCCTCTTTAATCTTCGCAGCGTAGTTATCATTGTACGTGTACGGTTTCTGTTTTGTCGGTTTTGCATCTGGAGTCATAGGGATTCTATGAGAACATATATCTGGATCTAATCCTTTCAAATCTTTGTAACTCCAAGCAAAAACATCTCTATATTCGCGCAATAGGGCAACTAATTCTTCTTCTTCTTCCTTCGTCAAATCATGCCCTATGTATGTACATTTCTCTTCTTCTCCTTCTATGGCTACTATTATTTTCTTGGTTTTCTCTCGGTTACCATATACTTGTCCGTCATTCGCCTTTCTATTAGGCATTCGTACCATGATTCTTCTCTCTTCGATTTCATATTTCTTGAAATTCTCGGGTACTTCAAACAAAGATTCTTCTTTTTCTGACATGGTTTCTTTCTTCTTTCTTTTCTTGCCTTCACTCTTAGTAGTCACTTCTGTGGCTAACCTCATCTCATTCGTAATTTCCTCGTGTCTCTGAGGGTGAGTCTCTACTTCGTAGAAATATTCTTCCTCTGATGCAAATGGAGAGTCCATGATAATTGATTCTAAATCAAAATCGCTTGCATCCTCAAATGCATCAGTGTTAGGTTCACACTCTTCTAAAATTGCATCGCACATGATTGGCTCTATCGTGAAAACTGAAATGTCATAGCCATCCTCGTCACAGTGGGGTGTCCATTGTTCTTCATTGATGGCTACATCCATGGTTGCTAGGATTTCTGCCCAACCATGGGGTTCAAACTCTTCGTCAGGGAATACTACAGGTGCGTAAGCTGGATCTTGAAGGGTTCGTGGATGTTGTTCTGCACCTAAGGTCCTTGCTTCTAATCTTTCTTCCTCTTGTTTTGCAACTTTACACATCCATAGATGAGTATCCTCATGCAACCAAGAAGGATTTGATTCTAATGAGTGCACGGATTCCGTCTCTACTGGTGTCTTATGGATGGTATTCCATTGTATTGAAGGTACATCTCGATGTGAATAGTCTTTAAGATTGACTTTGGTAGTCACTCCTAAATGTTGCAAGTACAAAGAATTGGTTCCCCAATCTTGTACAATTTGCAACTGACGCATGAATGGTCATCCCAATATCATCTCATAAGCATGGTTTTTTGCAAAGTCACAAATGGCGAAAGTATGCTCAAATTCTACACCACAAGTGGTGAGAGATATGCGTTCTAGTAAGCCTAATGGTTTTTCTATGTGTCCGTCAGCCATTTGTAGCTTCATCCTGGTGGGTCTCAATGCTGTCTTACCCCAACATTTCCATAAGGCGGTGGTAGCTATGGCTACTCCGGCTCTTGAATCTAAGATGGCTTTCGTGGTGTAGCCCCGATGGGTTATCGGAAGATAAGTGTTACCTTCCTCTCCTTTGCTTACATCTCCAATCTTTTCTACAGGTATTTCTGGTACCGTCTTATGTGATCCTATTTGTGAGGAAGTAGTAGCAAGCTCCGGGAATTGATTTGCTACATGTTTCCACAATTCTGGTTTTACCTTCAACAACTCCTCTAGAGTGAGATTACATTGTACTTTAGTGTTCTTGATCACTTCCGTGTTTCTAGGGATTACTGATTCTTCATTCCTCACTATTATCGTGGGTGCTCTCATACTAATAGACTTTGAGTCCCAAGGTCCTGTGAACTGAGGTAATTCTTGTAAAGAATTAGATTCAAAGCCTGTGTGTTCACTCAGTTGTTCTTCCTCTACATCATCATAAATGGAGGGAATGTCTTGGGGAAATTGCTCTTGCAAGTCGTCTATTTCTTGAATAGGAGGATGAGTTCCTTGTTCTTTTCTCCATGTCTCCTTGGATTTCTCTCAAAAATTCATGTGAATATTTATGTATGGAAGACAAATTGTCTTGACTTTCTGTATTGGGTACTTGAGACAGGGATGGTGCATTCCTTTCCTGTGTCTCTGGGACAATGGGGTTCCTATGCTGATCCTTTTTCTCTTTGCTCTCTATCAAGTATTCTAGCCTCTCCATTAGTCCTTGAAAGTGTAGTTCCGGTTTTGCCATGTTATTCCAATTAAGATATCTAGAGGCTTCGAACAAAGCTTGTGCTAATTCTACCATCTTCATGCAAAGTTTAGTTCTCTCAATTTCTAGATCAGCTCGTGGGTAGTTTTTACTCATTTCAGCTATTTGAGGTCCTTCTTTTAATCTAGCCTGATATGCACGAAACATCATGTCTAGATTTTCTGGTATGGGTTCCGCTAAAACTGATCCTGATTTCTGAGCTGGATTCTCTTGATTTAATTCCTAAGAAGTCAATTCTAGGATTTTGGCTCTAGATTCCTTCAAACTTCCTTCCAACTCAATTATCTTTTTACTCCATTTTCTCTTAATTCTTTCTCTAGAATCTTTCCAAGATTTTGTTTTTTTACTGCTAGATTCTGCAACTTCACTACTTCCGGCTGCTTTCTCTTGATTAAGCTGTTGGTTTTGTAAGAGCACCTGGGCTCTTGTTATAGCTTGGATAGGCACGTACGTAGGGTTGGATCCATCTGCGTTGTTTACAATACCTATCACGTTGATCAGTGTCACATTCGAAGCATTAACAGGGTTCTTAGGATAATCTTTGATTATATGCTCTTTGCCACAATCGGCACAAAAGCCTTGGATGTTATAGTACTGTGATTGTCCTGCTATAGGAGGATGTGGACAATCCTTTATGAAATGGTCTCCTTGGCACCTAAAGCATGGTCCTCTAGGGCCCTGTGGTCTTTGTTGTCTCAATTGGGGCCGTGGATTTGGGTTGGTGTACATCACATGAGCGTAGTAGGGCTCCCAACTAGGTTCCACTGGTGAACTATCATAATGATATGTCTCCACGTGTTCTGGTGACTCCGTGTAATAAGCGGGTGGACTATCTACATGCGTAGAGTCAAAACTATTTGAGTTTGGGTCACTCTCTGTGATCAAAGGTGAAGAAGGCACTAAGGCTCTACTTAGGTTCTCTTATGCAGCAGCGTATTTGACTGAGATGACATTCGCTGGTGGGGGTGGCTGCTGAGCTAAGACAGGTTGAGGTCTCTGTTGAGCCTGGTATGGGTAGTTCTGAGGAGGCCTATAGTAATAAGGCTGAGCATTGAAATGGCCTTGATACCTACCTGGTTGCTGGTATGCTTGCGGGTAGTTCTGTCTCACGGTTTGTTTGTTGTATGGGCAGTCCTGAGCCGTATGATTCGTGTATCTTCTCTCAATTGTACAATATTGGCCACTTGGGTTGGCTTGAGGTTGTGGTGCATTGGGACACACATTTGCCATGTGATCACCACCACAAGTGTAACAATGCTTGTTTGTTAGTACCCTAGGTTTACTAGAAACTCCTAGTTTCTGGGCCACTTTTTCTGCTAGGTCTTCTATCGAGTTAGACAATTTTGTGGATGCTAGAGATGAACAGTCTGAGTCCTTATAGACCTTTGAGAGTTCCAACTCATCTCCTAAGTTGTCCTCAATGTCTATACAAATTCTTATACATTGCTTTAGCGTTCTGGGTTCTTTTAGGTACACATAGGAGCGTAGTTTAGAGCTCAACAAGCCATCTAGGAATAATGACACTTCTTTGGCTTGTGAAGGTAGCTCTTGCATTGGACATCGTTCAACATATTGTCTAAACCTACGTCCTGCCAATCTAACTGTTTCCTGAGGGGTCTGTTTGAAGCTATGAATCAACGAAGATGTGTCATGTCTAATCCCACTTTTAGAGAATTCAGTGATGAATGACTCTAAAAAGTGATGGATGTCTCTAAATTGCCTTTGTTGCAATGGTTGGAACCAAGTTAAAGCGGTATTCTTTAACGTTAGTCCAAATGTGTTGTATTGCGTGAACATGTCTTCGACTTGTTCTGCTCTTAGTACTTGCTTGAATTCTGCGACATGGTCATAGGGATCTCCTGTCCCATCAAAGTAATTTTTCATGGATTTCACTAACTGAGTGGGTCTCAGTATTCTTGCGTGTTCATGTGGCCTAGGTAGAGGAAAATCATCTCTACCACCTGGTATTCCATGATCTCTTTGTCTATTTGCTCTATTAGTGTCCGTGGTTGTTCTATCTCTCCCTATGGGATGAGTGAAGCTTACTTCGGGTCTTTCTTTATTTTTCTCTCTTTGATTTCCATGGGCTGAGGATGTTCCTGCCCCTTGTTGGCTTGTATTCATGTTGGTTCTAGATGGAGGGAATACCAATTCACCTCTCCATGTGTATGTGTTTTTAGCGTGGTCAGGTACCACAAAGACTCTTTCTGAAGTCTCATCCAGGTATACGACCTTTCCAGGTGTATCCGGGTCCTTGAACTCGTATATCGTGATGATACCTACTTCACTAAGTAGTTCTGTCTTGTATCTCCAAAAGGCTTCATCAGTTTCTTTATTTACAAACAACTCTATGCTTCTGTTGTCTTGAGGGATCCATTCTGGGATTAGTACTCATGTCAGTACAGATTTCCCTCTAGGTGTTCTAGGCTCTTCTAATGGTTCTTTTCCTTGAGATTTAGCTTCCGTCTCTAATTGAATTACGCCAAACTCATTGGTATTGTTTGGCTGCGTACTTAAGATGTACATTGTTCCTTCTTTGTCTATGTACGCGTCTCTCTCAAATTTCACCAGTGGACGTTCCAATCCAATGGGTTGATCGGGGTTGTGCATTTGCACCACTTGCCTTCGCAAACCATCCTCATAGATGCGAGCACCTAATCGGTTGGTTCAGAGAAACTCTAGTTGAGTCCTATAGGGTCCTTCTGGTTTTTCTAAATAGGCTACATTCGACCCTTCTTCTGCTCTTTCTGTGCTAAATGCCATTTCTGAATCACTCGTGTCTGAGTTCTCGTAGGGGTAACTAGTGTTCAATTGTTGAGCCCATGATCGTGCAGTAGTTCTTACACTTGCCTCTGATGATCTAAGGCTTCGTCGGTCTGACTTACCTATATGTTTGCCCGATCTAAGGTTCATTAATTTTGTTCCTTGCACACTCAGTACACGCTCAGATCGTCAATGATTCTTTGTTATTACTTTCTTGATTCTTTTTAGATTCCTTTAGATTGTTGTCTTAATGTATGCGTCATGAATTCGACTTTCCGTGGTACTTTGAGTTCTCGTTCCGTCATACTTATGTTCTTTCCTTTAGGTTTTCGTGTCACACACCTTTATCTTTAGTCTTGGACTTGATAAATTTAATTCTCTTGAACTTGAGGCGTTCCTATCGTCTTAAATCCACAATGCTAACGTTTATCCTAAGCTAAGAATTGACTGAGGGGGTTGAGTAATCTTCCAACCTTGAGTCAGCTTTTCTGGTTGCTCTGATGCCCAAGAAGCCACGCTTCCCAAGCCTTATGCCCTTCGCTGCCTTGCTTTGGTTGCCTTTGATTGCCCTTGCTAGACCTGGAAAAATCCAATATTAGACCAATTCACAGTTGGATGATCAAGCACTTGAGTATATACACCTTTTAAGTCCCTTCCCTTTTGCCCAACTTTTTAATGCTTGCCCCCTGGCTTTCTAGTCCCAAACTAAGTCAACCTCAAAATGGCTTGTCTAAAGATAGACGTATCCTTTAAGAAAAAAACAGTTGAGGTCACGTAGTACTCGTCAAGAGGTTTCTAATGAGCTATTAAGCTCAAAAAACGGACTTCGGATGAAAAAGTTATGACCGTTCAGGCCTTGGGGGGTAAAAACTGACAAACAGGTTTTTCTCCAAATATGAGCTAAGGGGTATCCTATGAGTCTAATCACCCAAAAATTTCCCAAAAATAGCCCCAAAATTGGCCAAAAAATGAAACCCTAAAATTTGTGTTTGGGGTGGACAATCGCGATGGTCTGAGATGATCGCGATGGTCTGGGACCGTCGCGATGGCGTGAAGGTGAACAATCGCGATGGTCTGAAGTGCACGGTCGCGATGGTCCAAATGTGAGCAATCGCGATGGCTCGAACAGGCGGACAATCGCAATGGCGTGAATGTGAACTGTCGCGATGGCTCGATCAGGCGGACAATCGTGATGGCGTCAGTCAACGGTCAACGTGAACAATCGCGATGGTCCAAAGTGAACCGTCGCGATGGGCACAGATGCGATGGCTTGAGCCAATCGCGATGGTCAGGGCGCGATGGCTTGAGCCAATCACGATGGTCCAAAATTTGAGTTGTCGCGATGGTGTAAGGGTGTCGTCGCGATGGCGTGAGGTGCGAGCCGTCGCGATGGTCTGAGGGTATCGTCGCGATGGTCCAACTTGCCACGTGGCACCGTCGGCGCGATGGCGTGAGCCAATCGCGATGGTGTGGGGTCAACCAAACAGTCGCGATGGTCCGGCCGAGCCGTCACGATGGCGTGAGCCTATCGCGATGGTGTGACACAATCGCGATGGTCTGAGACCGTCACGATGGTCCACCAAAATGAGAATTTTGCAGATGCGTCTGTGGATTCGTGTGTGCGCTTGTGTAGCCTCTCCCGTGGTGTGGTCGCTTACCAAAAATTCCGCACTTCGCAGACCATCGCGATGGTCTGACACAGACGGAAATCTCTGACAGAAAGTGAAGTTTTTACCTTTTCCAAGCTTTCCTGATGCTGTGGAGCTCTGTACCTGCAAGAAAACTCAAGAAAACAAAAGTACATGCAAGCACAAAAGCTCTCTCTCACTCTCTCGCATGCACAAATGAGGGGAAATGAGGAGAATGGGTGGATATGGTGAATTTTTTGATTTTTTTGGAGATGAAGATGATGATGCGGTGATGAAGATGGAGTGTGGGGGAGGTGAAAAACACTAAAAACTAAGTAAAAACAACAACAAAAACTGAAATTTTTACCTTCCAACGCTACTTCTTGCTATACTCTTACCATCACACATTCGTCCTAGACTCGATCACCGGCAACGGCGCCAAATTTGGTGTTGCTCTAGCACAATGGTGAGAACCACGTTAAGAAGCTCCACCTCCTTAATGTCAATCCGCGGAAGAGATAGGAGTGATATGAAGATCGTGAATGTGAGATGAAGTGAGAGTGAAGGTGAGAAGCACAAAGATGCACACACACATACACACACACTACGAAGAGACAAGCAAGACACAATGGAAGGTGAGAAATCAACTCTATTACTCAAGAACACTATTACAAGCTCAAAAGAACTCTAACCTCAAACAAGCTAACCTCAAAAATGAGCTCTCTAGCTCTTTTTATAGTTTCTAGACTAGTTTTGATCGGTTTCACATCTAGTGACCGGCATAGTTAAAAAATAGGTCCTAGATGCTATTTGAAAGGGTAAACGGTGTCTAAAAATAACAAAAATTGATACGCTTGTTCTACCTAAGCTCCTCAAGCTCGAGGACTCCTCGGCTTGCACAAAATAGAGCTATGGATTACAAAATGGGGTTTTCTATGTTACATATGTTACAATAGTGATAAAAATCACTGTTGGAGGTTTTTGGAAAGTATTTGAAAACATAATTCTTTGAAAAAAGATTTGACTGGCTCCCTGCTCCGTCGTTACATGCTTCCGCGTCTTCTATGCCTCGGGCTGCTTCCAACACTCAATTTTGGGAAAATAGGACACCATTTCAGATTTCTACAGGCATAGCAAAACTAGCAAAATTCAGATGACCAAAGTGTGCATGCCAAAGCTTTGCATCTGACATAGCCTGAGAATCATGTACTTCACATGCCAAATTATTTACAGATCTTTCATAGTCTATGAGCTTATACAGCCCACGACATAAAATGCCAGAAGCATTAATTATGTCGCCATTTGACAAATCATGAACTGTACATCTGTCATCAACAAATTTCACAACCAAGACAATCTTGGCTAATGCAAAAACTGATAACAAATTTTTCTTGATCCCTGTGGCAAACAAAGCATGTGACAAAGTGAGAGAACAACCATCAACAATAGTCAAAATGATCTTACCAACTCCCATAACAGGATAGGAGGAGTTGTTGGCGCATGTATCAGTATTCCCTGTAGGGGCAGGCTCGAGTGAAGAGAAGAAACTACACTGCGAGGTAATATGTTTGGTCACCCCACTCCAAACATCTGAGTCTACTACAGACATGCCTTGCTCATGAGAAGATGGGTCAAAACTGCAAACAATAGTAAACACCCATTCTTCTTCCTGCACAAGATTAGCAGACTCTGTTTTTGGTGTAGAGGCCTCCGCAACAACCATTCCGGCCTCTTTCTTCTTTGCCTCTTTAGCAGCCAGTTTTGGAAAGATCTTGATAACATGATCATTTGCTTTACAGTATTTGCAAAACAATTTCTGCTTTTTCTAATTTCTTCTCATTCTTTTCTTCCTTCTTTGAATGTGGAGCATTTGCAGATTTTTGCTTACTAGTAGAAGAGCTCCATTTGCCTTTGCCCTTTTCACTAGCCAGGAAAGCTTGATCTACAACATGCATAATAGACTTGTTCTAACTAGACCATTCTTCCTGCAACAGAACAGAGACTAACTCCTCAAATGACAAGGCATTTGGATTGCCTTTCATCATCAGATGAAGAGTAGAAGCAAAATTCTGATACGAGTCAGGAAGACCATTCAGATTGGTCTGCACATGTGAGCTATCTGGTATACCTTCATCAACAGAAATCAACTGTTCTTTCAAATCCTTGATCTCTGTGAGAAAATTGTCCAAAGAATCACCTTCATTCATGTGCTCATTCTCCAATTGTTTTCGAAGGTAAGCAACATGAGCCTCATTCCTAGCTTGGTACAATGTGGTAAGTGTATCCCAAGCATCCTTAGCTGTTCTACAAGAGCGAATGTGAGGAATAATGGCATGTTTGATAGGCAAAGCTATCAATACATGTGCCTGAGCATCTCTGCCATCCCAAAAAATTTGCTCTATAGTAGGTGCAATAGCAACAGAAGCACAAATAGGAATTTGCAGAATATCATCACCTTCGATACCATCTCCATCAGCTCCAGCACCTATATTTGCAGTACTTGTATTCACAAGTGTAACAGGACGTCTTTAAACACCCTGCACAATATTCCATAGTCCTTTTGTGACCAATACATGATGCATCATATAAGCCCATAATGGGTAGTTGGTACCATCCAACTTATCCTCAACAGCCAACATACGGAATACATCACTACTTTCAGCCATGGCAGTGACCAAAATACCTTGATGCAGAAAATTAATTGTATCTCAAAAAGTTGAACAGAACTACCCAGAAAAATTTCGCTAAACCTATAGTAGGCTTCAAGACGTGTATACTAGCAAACAAAAATTGATATATACCATTGGCACAAAAAGACAAAATAGCTTGCATAAGCATTGTGATAGTGCATTCGGAGGTCAAAACGAGCTCAGATCGTGATTTCGATACCACATAGCAAAGTTGTTTTGATCTCTGAAACACCTTGGGTATGCTTACCAAATTTCGTGTGATTCTAAGATTGCAACCAAAGAGGTGTAGACAATGCCCTAGATGAAGCGACAACCTGCTCTGATACCAATTGTTGGAGTTAGACATCTATGGAAGCACGCGGACATCACAACGAAGAAGAAGAAGCTTGGAGCACAACACAAAATACTGAATGTATTACCACTAGAATGTACAAAGATAAGTAGCCCGTAAGGGCAATAGGCGTGTATATAAGCCGGGGGAAAAAACCTCCTAAAGAGGGAAAAAAGTGCCCCGCTGGTCCTAGAGTGTTCACACACATCACTACCTAAATATATCAACACTTCCATCATAGTAGTTTATGCATGGCACTATCGTATCAAGTACATCCTAGCTTGCTATAAATAAACTTTTAAAGATATGTTCATCACAAGATTCTAGGAGTATCATTCAGAGGTGTTTATCTCCAAGCTACCACCTCCTACAACTATTTGCATGTGAGCAGGCCATGTGCTCCAAGTACTATAGAATGCCACATCTCTAAGTCTCAAGCGCCATTGATTGGGAATGCCTAAACATTGATCTCTTAAGAGGCCTTCAATCACAAGAACATGAATTAGGCACTCAAGTAATTCAATACTATATTGATCACCCCTTCCAAAAAAGATATGTCAAGGATGACAGACTCAAGAGGGGTGAGTGTTATCAACAAAACTAGACAAGGTGGCTTGAGCAGATAAGCAAGTAGACGGCAAGAAGGCCAACAAGAAGAACAAGGCTTAGAGACAAGACTGAGTGGGCAAGGCAGTCACTGCAGATCTAGCAAAGAGTAGGGCTATCAGAATTTCAAACGTAATTTTCTTCAAAAAAGTGATTTTTATCACTACACATCATTGTAAATAATTATTTTTGGTAGTTTCAACTCGATTTTGTGCAAGCCAAGGAGTTCTCAAGCTTGAGGAGTATTAGAA
Organism: Ceratopteris richardii; assembly: GCA_020310875.1. Lineage (NCBI taxonomy): Eukaryota > Viridiplantae > Streptophyta > Polypodiopsida > Polypodiales > Pteridaceae > Ceratopteris > Ceratopteris richardii. Next base: position 9,149,474 of record CM035407.1, read on the forward strand.
GAGCCAATATATCAGTTTTCATTTTTGTTCATTTGAGTCCTCAAATTAGTCTAGGAACGTAAGTTTTAACTAGACCAGACACTACATCTGAACTAGGCCAAGGTAGTGAAAATCTATAAAAGGAGCTAGACAGCTCACTTTTGAGGCTGGATTTTTTATGAAACTTGTATGAAGAGCTCTTAAATGAAAGATTTCATTGTTCTACTCTTTGTTCTATCTTGTGTGCACATGTGTGCATGCTAGTGTGCTTCTCATTCATGCACTTGTGCATTCCTCTCACTCATGGTTGTCATACCATCCTCACTTCTTCACGAGTTGACATTTACAACATGGATCTTCACCACCATGGTACTTCAATTGTGTTGGAGTGACAATATGCAAGCTCATTGTCACATGATCTATGCTTGGATAAATTTATCAAAGGTAAAGGTAAGTATAAGTCTAAAGATGAACAAATCTAGTGAAAAGTAGTGATGAATAAAAGATACAATAATTGCCTCATAGTCAATGGCATGTAGTGGGCAATCAAATGAAGGTGGTGAGTTAAGAGGAAGGCACAAACTTCTTCACATGCTCATTGCCAAAAAAATGAAGTGGGATCATGTTCTCAACAATGTGAGAGATAGGAAGAAGAAACAAAGCCCCCAATAGGTCATATTTGTGTTTCAAAAGTCATTTTGTCATTCTGTCTTCTTAGAGACTATTTCCAACCACCTATCACTTTGTACATAGTCACATTGTGAGCTTCATAACTTAATGTGTATGTAACATTCTCGCATCTAAAAACTCATTGGAAGTCTTATTTAGGAGGTTTTATATTCCGTGAATTATCAATCCAAGAATGAATTCTAGGTTTTTAGAATACTTGTGTGGATAAATAGTTTATTTTTTCCAATTGAGTTTCCCAACCAAAATTGATCCAAAAATAAATGATATATAGCTTGTTATAAAGCTCTCTTTGTCTACTTTATGTGATTACATCTAGATGTCCATTTGGTTTTTGAATTTGGAGTAGCATGCAATCCAACATCTAGGTATTTGTCAAAGTGCTCAACCTATAAGGGCTCATTACATGGGATGCATGTTGTGCATAGGAGAAATCATCCTTCATAATCATGTGCTATGATTCATTGTCCTAATACCTCCTATTGGTAGCCACTTGTAAATGTTGTAATATTTCTATAGTTAGGGGTTCTTGGATTAAGCTTGACTCCATAATCACTTACATGATTGGGGAATATACCCCTTGTATTGTGGCCAACTAAATCGCACCACTAGGCAAGATGTCTGTGAAACATGCAGGGCCCATGTCTCTACTTTTGCAACTCTTTTGTGTGTTGTTTCAAGGTCTAGACTATGTAGATCACCATGTAAATGGGTATATACGATGAAGTTCACATCGGATAGTGCTTCTCCAATTATAGTGCATGACTTGTTACAAAGGTTTTTAAGCAATAACATGGTGTTGATTCGTGGAAATTTTCTCTCCATTAGTCAAGATGACTACTATGCATGTTGCTTGGATTCATTGCAATGGAGGACTTAGAGATGGTCCAAATGGGTGTGAAAATTGCTTTCTTGCATAGATATCTTTTAGCTGAAATCTAAATGGAACAACCAGAGGGTTATGTAATTCCATACAAAGAATCTAGCTTATAAGTTGAAGAAGAGCTTATAAGAACCTCAAGAGTCTCTTAGACAATGGTACCAAAAGTTTGATGCTTTTATGAAGTCTCAAGGCTATCCTTGAAGCAATGAGAATCATTATTTCTACACTAAGTGATGCTCAGATGGTAGTATTAGCCTCTGTCCAGTCCAGTTAAGGAATGAACAAGTTTGGGGGAGTTCTTGGGTGGCAAAATCTAGATACTAGATCCCTATCTTTTTCCCACTTCACAATTATCTTAATCCCCCTATCAGTGAGTTATTTCAGCGAATTAATTCCAACTATTCGATACAAGTATCTCTCGTACTACACGAGTTTCATTAGAAAGGAATTAGGTGCAAACATCGAGTACTTCAAATTTCTAAGATAGAATCATTACAATATCTGGTACAGAAGCAATTACACTGGTCGAATCATAACAATATGGAAAGAAGAGAATATAGTTACATAGGACTCAGCATATAGCAAACAGTTCTCCTAAAGTGTGACAGATTGACAGCAATACCTATCTCTCTCTCTACACCGAGAGAGAATTGATTCTATTCCTGCTACAAAGAGTTACAAGTCAGTCCACCAATTCACTCAGGACTCTTCACTGAGGAAAAAATATGATTTATACAAAATACCTTCTGGTGGCCTAATACTAGCATGCACGGAGGACCTTAACCCAAAAAATAGATATCTATAGTCATTTATTTGACATTGTTGTGCTCATCATCAAAAGGAATTTGAGCATCTGTCCAGAAAGGGCCCTTGGCATCCTAGAATGTAGCTTGTTTTTAATAATCTTTGAACTTCAGTCGGTTGCAATGTTATTGCCCCGTCAGCTCCAGCACTAGACATAGATGCTACTTTGCACCTCTACCAGACATAAGCTGAATTCTTCTTGCAAATATAAATAGTGTTTCATGATATGTTTTCAGCGATAGCATTCGATCTACACAGTTTGAAGAGCTTGCATCTTCAAAGCCATTTTGTACACCAATTGAGTCTATAGAGTGTCAAGACAAGATTGGGACTAAGCTATAACTTCCTCTTGTTGAGCAACTTTGGAAGAGATTTGATCATTTTTCTCTTGCAGAGTTCTATTGGAGAATCTTGTAATCTTGGACTTGTTGTTGTAATTGAAATCCGACTTCCTTTATAACAGCATTATGCACCATTGTTGCTTTTTCGAGTTCTTGTATACACACAAGATGATGATCATTGGCTTCTTGAAAATTTTGAGCCTTCTTCTTATAAACTTTGGTGTCATGCATAACCTCCTCATAAAAACCTTTGCCGTAGGAAACTTGTTTTGATTCTCTATATAGTGCCTCAAAGAGCTAGTGGTTGTCGAAATCCTTTGTGACAACTTCATCTTGGAGCTGCTAAATGCATTGTTGCAACCACATGTTGTGGTTGTTCGATGTTGTATAGGTTTGGAGGGAATATTCCATGTCTTGGGCAATCAAAGTTTGCATATGTAGAAGATAGGTATTGAGACAACCAAAATCATGAAGACCACATTGGTCATTGATCCCAAACTACCAAAATTGCTCATGCAATGCCAAGAGAGGGGGAATATCAGGGATATTCCAAATTGATCTCTCCAGCAAAGAACCTCTCCTTGACATAATGATAATGAAACCAATGTGCTTTATGTGAGCATGGAACAAAGGGTTCCTCGCAATTGCCAATGCGCTCTGACTGTTACTAAAGATGGTGGTGGTAGAAGACTGACCAACACCCAAATCTCCCAAAAGGTGTCTGAGCAACACACATTCAATAGTCATTGTGAAAGTTGCCCTATACTCAACCTCACACTAGAAGTGGCCACAAAAGGCTGCTTCTTGCTAAAATCAATATATGCATGAGCTACCAAGCATGAAGAAAAACCACTATTGGACACATGAGTGTCATAGAAACTAGCCCAATCGGAGTTAAAAAAAGCATGTAAATATAGCGGTAGTGATCCTCCCTAGGATAAAATAGTCCAAGTAGCCTGGTACCACTCGAGTAGCAAAAGATGCACTTAACCACCTACCAATGATTAACACTTGGGCAAAGCATAAACCTTCTCATCTAAGAAAGAACAAACTGAATAATAACAAACTAAATATCAAACCAAGTTATACATAATTAAATCAAGCATCTAATAGACTACTAATAGAGAATGACATCAAATGCATCTCTAGCGTCATGAAGATTCAACTGTAAACCTATTTCCATAGGAGTGGCAATAGGTTTGCAATCTTCAAGGCTAAAATGATGCAATGATGTATCAATATATTTTGTTTGAAAAAAAGTTATTCCTCCATCAACTTGCATAAACCGAATGCCCAAATAATGATGCAAATGCCCCAAATCTGACGTCTCAAAAGAGGCATGCAAATCAGCATTAAATTCAGAATGTGCTTATCATTAGGACTAGTGAGCAGTATGCCATCAACATACACAACAATGATCAAAATTACATCATATACATGCTTAACATATAAGGTGCTCTCAGTTGGATTGTTCTCAAAACCATATGTAATCAAGTAGGCATGTATCTTTTCATACCAAGCTTATGGTGCTTGCTTCAAACCATGTAATGCATTTTCAACCTGCACACTTTATTTTAATGCCCTTTCTATACAAAACCATCAGGTTGAAATACGTACACTTCTTCATGTAAGTCACCATTTAGAAATGCAATTTTAATGTCCAATCGTTGTATATTCCAACCATGATGAGCTACAAGTGCATAGATGGTATGAACAGTGGTCATTCAGCATATTTTAATTGCATAGCAGCCATCCAATTTCCTATATTTTGTGCTTCATCAAAAGAAACTGACTCATTCTCATCACAAAGACTAGACTCAGCCATAACATGGAAATCTGATGCAAAGGAGCATTATGAGAGCCTGAATGAGTTTGATATGACAAAGGTGCATCTAATTTGCTATCTCACAAAGTCTACACTAGCCATTTAGGCATAGTTTTCCCCTCCTCTATATCAGCCCTCTCATCAAAAAGTGCATCATGCAAATATGCATCATAAATGAAATTATCTATATCATCATGTGAAACCTATAATGGTTGAGAAATTGCCTCATTTGGACCAAACACTTGATTCTCCACCTATAAAAAGAGGCCGCAAAGTGTCATATACATCTTTGGAGCTAACTGATGTCTCCTTAGTTCATGACGGTATTGGATGAATTGCATCTTCCACGAAAACAACATCACGGCTAAACAAAGTGGGTTTAGTCTATCAAAGATGTAGACGATAGCATTTGCTTTCAACACTATACCCAACAAAAAGACATTTCATTGCTTTGTCGTCCAATTTCCAACGTTGTTGTTCAAGCACTAATGCATATGCGAGACAACCAAAATCATATAGATGAGCAACAAAGGACCATGCCAAGCCTCATATGGAGTGATAGATTGCAGTGCTTTGGTGGGACACCTGTTAAGTACATATGTTGCACACATAACAGCCTCAAACCAAAAGGTATGTGGTAAAGCCTGACTTTTGACCATACACATCGGCATCTCCTTGAGAGAAATGTTCTTTTGTTTAGCAACTCCATTTTGTTGAGGTCTATATGGCACTGCACATTGATATTTTATCCCACACTCAACCAAAAATGCATTAAAATCAAAAGACATGTATTCCACCCCTCGATCAGAATGGAGGGTGCCCATTTTACATTCTGCTATATTTTCAACCAAAAGTAGAATTTTTTTGAAGGATGTAATGTTGATAGATTTCAGTAGTGATGTGTGTGAACACACTTATGACCATCAGAGCACTTTTTTCCCTCCTTAGGAGGTTTTTCCCCTCGGCTTGTATATTCACCTATAACCCTAACTGGTTACTAATCTTTATACATTCACTTGGTACGACATTATGTATTGTGTGTTGTGCTCCAAGCTTCTTCTTCTTCCTTGTGCAATTTGTGTGCTGTTGCAGACCTCAAACTCCAATAATTGTTATCAGTGCCATTCACGGCTTCATCTAGGGCATCATTGTCATATTGAGGATGCACACATGTCATATCATGGATGCACACCCTCTTGGGTGAGGTGGCTTAGATGCCACATGGCATCGTTAGAGGCATTGTGCTCATCTGGTAGAATATGGTAGAAGAGAGAAGAGATGAGTTTCAGTTATCTCATGTTTATGTGGGATGAGAGAAGGGACTTAGAAGAGAGTCTTGTGATGAGACATGCGATGCTCGACGATCAAGTGGTATGGACAAATCATCCTTGTGTCGTCCGTGGAGGCTATATGGCAGCCGAAAAGATGAGTTCATGATAGTGGTATCAGAGCAAAATATTTTGGCCTGCTTTCGTATGTGCATGCGATGGGGATTGAACCCAGGCGGCTAAGATTGGAGGTAAGCTAGCTAACCAAGGGGCCATCCCTTTTGATTGTGTGTATAGATCAATGCAATGGATATACATCTATTCAATTGCTGACAAATGGAGCCTTTGCGAGAGCCCCTTGGGATGGAGCTTCAAGACATGCACTTTCTTAGAGTAGAGATGCTCACACAAGAAGTACAAATTGTTGAACATACATGCCACCATAGAGATCTTCCAAGAGTTAGTTATCCAAGAAGCAAAACAGGAAACCTTCTAGTGGTTTCTTCCACTCACGGATGTGAAAGAGACAGGATGATCATTGAGGCAACGAGCAAACGTAGAAGTTGACACTCTCCTCTATGGAAGATAAGGACCTTTATGGCATCCTATGTGATTCTAGCAAGGAGGAGGAGTTATGGTCTCATTTCCAGGTTTGAGTGTTTTTGAATTTCTGTAAAATCTTTATTTTTGAGAAGGACAATGAATTGTTAGAGGGGCAAGATCCTAGAGGGAAATCACATGTACGAAGAGTATGAGGTATATACTCTCATCTACATTCAAAGATTCCTTCAAAATACAAGAAGTTCAAGTTTAGGGTATCTCCAAAATGCTCTACTTTCATGATTTTTCATATAAATTTCAAGGGCTATTTTTTATAAGTATCCATTTTGGGAAAGGGGAACGAAGCGGGATTTTTCTTAATTTGGTAGGAAAAATCATGCATATCTATAGTCTAGTGTATTGACTTTCATATAAAATCCAAAATATACCTCAGTATGATGGGAGTTTGAACCTCCACAAGACTCCTTTCCATCACTGTTGAGAAAAAAATTGCAGCACCTCAATTTAAAAAATTCCCATTTTGGAAGAGGGAAAAAGAGGTGCAATAGCTATGGATGGATGGGAAAAGCTATATATACTGAGAGTATGGTGTATGGATTTCATAAGGGAATCATTAAATTCATCAAAATAATAAGTTAAGGAGGAATTTTACTTCCTCAAAAACCCCCTTTGCACAGTTTTTGGAAAAAATTTTAGGTGTTAGTTTTAGGCGAACTCCGTTTTTGGGGAGTAAGTAAAGGGACTATATGCAGTATGGTGTATGAATTACCATAAAGAATTAGAAAATACTCCGTTTTAGGCGAACTCCGTTTTTGGGGAGTAAGTAAAGGGACTATATGCAGTATGGTGTATGAATTACCATAAAGAATTAGAAAAAATTTTAGGTGTTAGTTTTAGGCGAACTCCGTTTTTGGGGAGTAAGTAAAGGGACTATATGCAGTATGGTGTATGAATTACCATAAAGAATTACCATAAAGAATTAGAAAGAAGCTTGCTAAAAGCTCCCATTTAAGTTTTGCATAAAGGTAGAAATCTTGATTTAAGAGTCTTTTGGGGAGCAAATTAGCATGCACAAAGGGAGGATTGGAAAGGTGAAAATAGGCACAAGCATCTTCATATATTACTCTCTGAGTTTATGGAGAGAATTCTAGGATGGGAAGAATGCTTTTGGGCACTCTAAACATCACATTTTTACACTTTTTCCAACCCCTCCAATAGTCCACTAGTTTGGCATGTCCCACTTAGAAAGGTCATATCTTGGGCTAGAAAACTCCAAATTGGACAAGTTATGGCTAATTTTCAAGAGGACAAAGTCTATTTTCATTTATGAAAAGAAATTTGGGAAATTATCTATTTTTGCAGGTCTATATAGGTCTGCAAAGTCTGAACAGTATTTGGCAACTACCTTCCGGGAGCCATATCTTTCAAATCGAGAAGGCGATTGAAGTAATTTCACTTCGAGCCACTTGCACATGATATATACTTTATTTTATGATTATTTGTAGGTCCTAAAATGGTTTTTACAGGTCTAAAGATGGATTACAAATGCATTCTTTGGGTAAATTTGAATTATTTTGGTAATCATCTGACCTTGCTTTATGTTTTGGGAACTGATCCGATGTTTTTGGACACTTCAAAGTTTGTATTAGGATTTGAGGAGGAAGGTGTAGAGGTATCAAAGATCATCCACAAGGATTGGATGCATGCAATTTCAATACCAAATCATTCAGGGACGTATGCTTTATGCTTTCAGACATCTTACTTTATTTTATGGCATGTTTTGTATATACATGCATGGATGTTGGTGCAAGACAATCAACAATTGAAGTTTTGATGAAAGATTGAAGTCAAGGATTGAAGAAAATATCAATTTATGAAGCATGAAGAAAGTACATGTTCAGAAGATGAAGACGTGTATACATACATACATTAATTTAGAGATAGCTCACTTATACCTTTTGTATGGTCATGAGTGTTAGCAGTAGTCAAGGAAATGAAGGACTAACAAGACAAGGAAGCCAACGAAGGGAGTCGGAGCGAAGAGAAGGTACAAGCAGACAGAGTAGTCAAAGAAGATCGGGCAAGTAGGCCATTATTTTTTCAGGAAGCTAAAGCATATCAAAGAGGTGGACACATAAGGAGAAGGAGCAAGTAGGAAGCTCGAAGATGTGTATGTCAAATCGTTAGAGGAAATCCCTACAAAAATAGTGATTTTCATCACTAAAAGCCATTGTAAATACCATTTCATATTTTTGTAGCTCCATTTCGTGCAAGCCAAGGAGTCCTTGAGCTTGAGGAGCACTAGAAGTAGCTACCTACCAGTTTTCATAATTTTTAGACTCTATTTGAGCCTTCAAATGGGGCATAGAGCTTAATTTTTAACTAGGCCGGACACTAGGTCTGGACACGGCCAAAACCTAGTCAAAAACTATAAATAGAGCTAGAAAGCTCATTTTTGAGGGTAGCTTGTAATTGATTTGAACTTGTATGAGCATTTTGGAAGTAATCTAAAGAACTCCATTGCTTCTCTCTCTTTGTCTTACCTTGTGTGCGCGTGTGTGTGTATGTGTGTGCATGTTTGTGTGCTTCTCACTCACGCACTTGTGCCTTCACTTGCTTGAGGTCATCATACCATCCTCACGTCTTCCCGAATTGACATTAAAGGAGGTGCTACTCATCACTGAGCTACACCAAATTTTGGTGCCGTTGCCGGGGATCGAGCTTTGAGGACGAGCGTATGATGGTAAGACATAGAATTGAGACGTTGGCATTGTAGGTAATTTCTTTACTTTTCTTATTTTTCTCTTTCTTACCTCACCATCATCATCACCATCATCATCCTCACCATATCCGATCTCCATCTCCATCATCGCGAAAAATTTCAGTTTTTTTATCATATCACCTTCTCCCTTCCATTTCCTTCATTCCACTTGTGAGAGAGAGCGAGAGAGCGAATTGTGTGCATTGTTTTTCTGTCTATTTTGTGAGTGATCTTGCAGGTACAGCTGTATCATCCCCTCCAGCACGCTGCGTAGGTCCGGACAAGCTCGAAACTATCTCTATGTCTAAGACCTCAGTCGATCGCGATCGACAGAAAAATCCCTCATTTGGTAAAACAAAGCACACCACAATGACATGCACAAGGAGCACATTCCAAATCACTAGAAAAAACTAAAAAATTTCGTGTTTTTCTGTGAGTCGCGATTGACACCGTCGATCGCGACCGACAGCCACGATCGACAGATTCTGTCGATCGCGACTGACAGAGACGACCGTCTGACCCTATCAATCGCGATTGACACCATCGATCGTGATCGACAGCCACGACCAACACCCCTGTCAGTCGCGATTGACACCATCGATCGCGACCGACTGAATTTTGATGATTGACTGAATTTCTCGCGTTGCCACGTGTCCATCGCGACGGACACATCCCCGATTGATTGAAATCACGGCGAAAATCCCGGAAAAAGTGTCGATCGTGATTGACACCATCGATCGCGATTGACAACACCCACGACTGACTCTGTCGATCGCGATTGACACTATCAATCGCGACTGACGTGTCGATCACGACCGACAGGCCCGACGGACACCTCTGTCAATCGCGATTGACAGACCTGTCGATCGCGATTGATAGGCTTTTTCGGCCGGGTTTTTAATACCAAGTTTTGGGGTAATTTTTGGCATACTTACCAACCAATTAGTGATTTGTGAGGTCCCTACAAGTGTGTTTTGAGAAAAATCCTAGGATTTGTCAGCCTGTTTGAGCCCTGTTTTAACCCCAAAACCCTGAACTGTCATAATTTCCTCATACGAAATCCGTTTGTTGTGATTCTTGTCTCGTTGGAAAGCTCATGGGGAGTACAACCAAAACTTCCACTGATTATGGTAAAATTAATATCAGGATTATTAGGTAGGGTATTTTGAAGTTGACCATACCTTGGGGTAGGAAAACTGAAGGATCCTTGGGATTGTTTTCCATAAAGGCAAAGGGAAATTTGGTCTGTGAATTACATGCATGAAAGTGACCTGTCTGTCATTTGAATTGAAGTCTTGAACTAACTTTAGGACTTTTACAGGTCCACTGAGAGCACTTGAGGGCATCCAAAGCAAGGGTGATTTGCAAGCTTGAGAACCGGGTTCTTGAGCACCAAAGGGAAAGGGATCAGCAAGCGAGGTTGGAATACTCTCAACTCCCTCTGTCAATTCCTAGCTTAAGCTAAGTACGAATAGTGCTAGAAGTAACTCAGGGCAACGATAGGCATTTATCAAGTTGAAGACTACCTAAATACTCAAGTTCAAGCTAACAACATAATCTTTGTACGATCGATAACTTTAAAGGAAAAGACTTAACGTGGAACGATCAACTTCAAGTGTGGAAATTAACTCAAGTATTCCTGACGACGTGGTATCAGACAAGATCCTAAACACGATAATTGACTAAAAAGAATCAAGTAACTGATACAAAAGAACTCAGCAACGAGGTTGTACTTGGGTAAAATTGGAGATTGCTCAATAAAGCATATGAACCTTAGATCAGGACAATATCTAGGGAGGGATAGACAAAGTCTTAGGTCTTCAGAGGCTAGTGTTAATCACACTGCTAGGTCTTGGGCCCAGCAGTTGAGCCACTTTTCACATTACCCTAGCTTAGAGACTAGTGAATCAGAGATGTCTCAAGGTATGGAGAGACCTACGGGGAGTTCAGGTGTGCCATACTTGTATAGGGTGGAAGGCCCCTACAAGACTCAACTGGAATACCTTAGGACCAACCGATTAGGTGCTAGCATTTATGAGGACGGCCTAGGAAGGTCTGTGGTACAGATCAAAAACCCAGATCAATCCATTGGACTGGAACACCTAGCGGTCAAGTTTGAAAACGAAGCTTACTTGGACAAAGAAGGAACCATATACGTGGTCACTAGTCACCCAGACAGGACAGATGAATTCGGGAATGTGATCCCAGAGACGGACATAGGTGACCTAGAGCAAGGGAACATAGGAGTAGAGCCGAGGACCCCTCGAGGAAAATCTGTTCTTTCTAGAATCCTCAATCCCGAGTGGGTTCCCCAAGACAATAAGAGCATAGATCTACTCCTGAACCGAAAGACTGATGAAGCCTTTTGGAGGTATAGATCAGCCAAATGAGGTAGGAACAACCATGATATATCAGTTCAAAGATCCTGATAGCCCAGGCAGAGTGACCTACTTAGATCATGCTTCAGAGAGGATCTCTGTGGTTACAGAAAATGATAGGCATGCTTACACTTGGAAAGGTGAATTTATTTTCCCCCAACCAAGATCGAATGTGTCCTTTGGCCACCCAGGAGCTGGAACATCCCAAGGTCATGGAGCTCAAAGAAACAGACATAGAGATAGACCTGAGGTAAGCTTTGCCAATCCAGTGGGAAGAGAAAGAACGAGAACGAAAAAAAATAGAGCAGAACCTGAGGGACTTAGAGCCCCAAGGAACCAAAGGAATGCTGATGATTTCCCTCTGTCAAGGCCTAGGGAACACACCAGAACATGAGACCGACTAAGCTAGTTAAGTCCATGAAGAACTACTTCGATGGCACAGGAGACCCATATGATCATGTGGCCGAGTTTAGGCAAGTCTTGAGAGCTGAGCAAGTTGAGGACCTATTCACGCAGTATAATGCCTTTGGTGTAACCCTTAGGAACACAGCCCTTACGTGGTTTCAACCATTGAATGAGAGGCAGTTCAGGAGCATAGACCAACTCTTAGAGGCTTTCATCACTGAATTCTCTAAAAGCGGCATAAGGCATAATACTTCCTCATTGATACATAGCTTCAAGCAGACCCCTCAGGAGACCGTGAGACTTGCAGGAAGAAGGTTTAGGCAATATCTTGAGAGATGCCCTGGTCCTGAGTTGCCCACACTAGCCAAACAAGTGGCCTTGTTCTTGGATGGATTGCTAAGTACAAAGTTGCGATCCTATGTGTACTTGAAGGACCCTAGGACCATAGAAGAGTGTGTACGCATGTGCATTGACATTGAGGATAACCTAGGGGAGGAACTGGAGCTTTCAAAAATCTACAAAGATTCCGATAGCGCTTCTAGCCTCTCTTCCTCACAATCTACATCTATTGAGGAACTCGCAGAAAAGGTAGCTCAAAAACTAGGTGTCTCTAGAAAACAAATTCCAAGGTTTGCCCCATTAAAGAGGTGCTATACTTGCGGTGGTGACCATATGGCGAACGTATGTCCCATCATGGCTCAACCCCAAGTGAACCCTAGTAGCCAGTATTGCACCATAGAACGGAGATACACAAATCACACAGCACAAGACTGCCCATACAATAAGCAAGCAGTTAGGCAAACCTACCCCCAGCCCTATCCACAACAAGGAAGATACCAGAACCAGTACCCTCCACAGCAATATGGTAGGCCACAACAACCTTATCAACAACCCTACCAAAACCAACAAAGGCCTCAACCTGTGTTAGCTCAACAACCTCCAACCCCAGCAAACGTGATTCCTGTAAAGTATGCAGCTGCTGAGGAAAATTTGAATAGAGCCATAGTCCTAGTGACTCCATTGCTTTCAGAAACTGACCCGAGTGATCATAGTTTTGATTTCACTCACATAGATAGTCCACAGGCTTACTACATGCAATCTCCTGAACATGGTGAGTCGTACTATAGTGAAGAACCGAGTGAACTTAGTTGGGAGCCAGATTACACAAATGTCATGTACGCAAACCCCAACTCTAGACCTCAACCTAGGCAGGTAAGACCCCCATTCCCCAGAGGGCCATGCTACAGATGTCAGGGAGATCACCTCATTCGTGATTGGCCCATGCCAGCACCCACACAACCCCAGTCAGTAACAATCCAAGGCTTTTGTCAAGATTGTGGCAAGGAGCATCTCTTACGAGATTGCCCAAAGAATCCCAATAATATGCCAAAAATCACTCCTATTAATGTTATTGGATTAGTTGTGGACTCCACAGAGAGTGTGACTTCCACTGCACCAGTGCAAGTGGTCACTAGAGCTCAAGCCCTGCAGCAGAACCAAAGTTTAGGCCAGGAAAAAAGTGTTGAGGCTAGTGAAACTGAGAGCATAACCAAGAAGAGGACAAGAGCCTGGAGAGATAGTAGAGAAAGAATGAAGAGGCCATGGGCTAAGAAAATGAGTGAGCTCGAGGAAAGTCTAAGAGAAACAAAAGCCAAGATAGTTGAACTCACATCTCAAACTCCCTCTCACACTACCCCACCACCACCATTCCTATCTCCATCCGATCCAATCCCTTCCAAACCGCCTCATGCTGCTCCACCACCCCCCAGAGTAGGATCAGTCCTAGCAGATCCCACTCCTGAGGACCTAAATATGATGCTCAAAGCATATCAGGCTAGAATCCAAGAAGGGCCAAACGTAACCGATCATGGAAAGTGTTACCCTAGAGCAGAACTAGAGCTTGAATGAACCAAAATTTGTGCTAAGATGGTGGAATTGGCTCAAACCATGTTTGAAGCCAGTCGCCTCTTTAACATCTCTAGTTTAGCTAAGACGCAGTTGCACTTTGATGGACTGCTAGAAAGGTTGGAAAGGCTAATAGCACAATCAGAAAAGGAGCATGTCTCTCAAAATAAGGGCAAGGCAAGTGAAAGAGAAAGCCTACCTGCCCAGGAAGCCTATGTGCCTAACTCTACGGAGCCAGACACATCTTCTTCTATGAATCGGTTCACACCAGAATTCCTACGAGAGATTCAAGAAGACAAATGGGCTAAAGAAAGTGAAGTCCCTCCTCCCATTGAACTTGTGGATGATGCACATGACCAATTCCCACAAGACATCCCATCCATTTATGAAGAGCAGGAGAGCACCCAATCTGAAGAGAGACTAGGCTTTGAGTCTAATTCTTTACATGAATTACCCCACTTCACAGGCCCATGGGAAGCAAAGTCCACGTGTATGAGAGCACCCACGGTCATGGTAAGAAACAAAGATTCAGTCATACCTAGGAACACGAAGGTAGTAAAGAATACTAAAGTGCAGTGCAATCTCACTTTAGAAGAGTTGCTCAAAGTTAGGCCAGAACTGTGGAAACATGTAGCCAAACAGGTACCAGAGATAGCCAAACCGCGTTCCCAGGTAGGTTCTCATAGGACAGTGCCAGAAATTCCTCTAGACAAGATAGGAGACATGAGTGAAGGAGAAGAAGGAAACACCTATCTCCCCATCACCCATCAAGGATACACAACCAAGGCAATTCTGGACTCTAGTGCAGGAGTTGCAATTGCTACTACTTCCCTATGGAAACATTGGGGCAAGCCAGCACTCAGGCCCACGAGGATGAAATTGCAAATGGCTGATGGTCACATAGAGAGGCCTTTAGGACTACTTGAAGAAATAACTCTCACTACTTGTGGTGTAGAGTTTGAGCACACATTTGCTATATGTGATTTGAGCAAGAACCATGCTTATGAGATGATTTTGGGAAGACCATTTATGCGACAGTTGCAAGTGGTACAAGATTGGGGAACCAATTCCTTGTACTTGCAACACTTGGGTGTTACGACCAAAGTGAATCTCAAAGATTACTCTCATAGAGATATCCCTCCTATCCAATGGAACCCCATCCATAGAGCCAAAGATGATACGGAGTCTGTGCATTCCATAGGATCAGGATCCTCATGGATGCATGAAGACACCCACTTATGGATGTGCAAAGTAGCAGTAGAAGAAGAGAAGAGAGAAAAAGCCAGAGAGGTAGGTGTGAAGGAAACGCATAGATCAATTCAAGACCCAGCCTATGCACCTGTAGTATTTCCGGACGAAGAATTTGAACCTAACGGCTAGACAGAAATTTTAGCAACAATGGATGTAGCCAT
Organism: Ceratopteris richardii; assembly: GCA_020310875.1. NCBI lineage: Eukaryota > Viridiplantae > Streptophyta > Polypodiopsida > Polypodiales > Pteridaceae > Ceratopteris > Ceratopteris richardii. Next base: position 9,164,683 of record CM035407.1, read on the forward strand.
CAATGAAGAACAATGGACACCCCACTGTGATGAGGATGGCTATGACATTTCAGTTTTCTCCATAGAGCCAATCATGGGAGATGCAGTTTTAGAAGAGTGCGAACCTAGCCCTGATGCATTTGAGGATGCAAGTGACTCCGATCTAGAGTCAATCATTATGGACCCACCTTTTGCATTAGATGAAGAATACTTCTATGAAGTAGAATTCCAGCCTCAGAGACACGAAGAGATAACGAACGATGTACGATTAACCACACAAGTGACTGCTAATAATGATAGCAAGAAACTGAAGAAGAAAGAAGTCTCCCCGGAGGAAGAAGAATCTTTGTTTGAGGTCCCTGAAAACTTTAAAAAGTATGAGATAGACGATAGGAGAGTCATGATAAGAATGCCTAAACGAGAGGCACAATCAGGAGAGGCCTATGATAACAAAGAAACCACCAAGAAAATAGTGGTAGCCCTAGAAGAAGGAGAGGATAGATGCACGTACATAGGCCATGACCTAACAGAGGAAGAAGAGCATGCATTAATAGCCTTGCTAAGAGAATACAGAGATGTATTTTCTTGGAGTTACAAGGATTTGAAAGGTGTAGACCCAGACATATGCTCACACACAATCCCCATGACCTCAGATGCTAAACCTTCTAAGCAAAAGCCATACACATACAATGATAATTATGCTGCCAAGATCAAAGAGGAGATAGATAGACTGGTAGAAGCTGGATTCATCTATGAAATTGAGCACACTGAGTGGGTATCCCCCATTGTAGTTGTGCCCAAGAAGAATGGAAAGCTACGTGTGTGCATTAACTTGAAGAAGGTCAATGCAGCCACAATTCGAGATAACTATCCACTTCCAATTACCGAGCATCTATTAGAAAGAGTGGCAGGCAAGGAATTCTACAGCTTCCTTGATGGATTTTCGGGCTACAATCAGGTAGCCATTGCTCCGGAAGACCAGCATAAGACAGCTTTTGCCACAGAATGGGGCATATTTGCCTTTCGAGTAATGCCATTTGGGCTTACCAATGCTCCTGCAACCTTCCAAAGATTGATGTGTCACATGTTTAAAGAGTTCCTGAGGAAGAGTTTAGAGGTCTATGTTGATGATCTCTGTGCTCATTCCAACATTAGACAAACACACATACCTGAGCTCAGGCAAATCTTTGACAAATGTAGAGAATATCAAGTCTGCTTGAACCCAGAAAAGTGTGTTTTCATGGTCAGGCAAGGCAAGATTCTAGGACACATAGTGTCAAAGAACGGCATATCCACTGATGAAGAGAAGGTAAGAGCCATCGCAGAGCTACCTAGGCCAAAGAATGTCAAGGAAGTACAAGCTTTCATGGGGCATTGTGGTTATTACCGACGGTTTATACACATGTATGCCATCATAGCAAAGCCTCTGTACGGACTTTTGACCAACTTTGAGTGGACTGATGAATGTGAGAATTCCTTCAATGAGCTTAAATGGCGATTATGTTCAGCACCAATCTTGACCACACCAGATTGGAATAAGCCTTTTCATGTTCATGTAGATGCATCCAATTATGCTATTGGGTGTGTACTCGCACAACCTACGGGCGAAGGTAATATGGATCTTCCAATTGCCTATGCTAGTAGATAGTTAAATGCAGCTGAACGGAACTATACCACCACCGAACGAGAAGGATTAGGCATGGTATATGTGGTTAAGAAGTTTAGACACTATTTGCTTGCAAATAAGTTTAAATTTTTTATCGATCATCAGGCATTATTGTACTTGGTAAACAAACCATGCAATACAGGCCGATTAGTAAGATGGTTTCTCTTACTAATGGAATATGACTTTGAGGTCGTGGTGAGGAAAGGGAAGACTCACTTGAGAGTAGACCATCTCTCTAGGCTCACATCTGGAGAAGCCCCACAAGAAGTGTCGGATGACCTTCCTGATGCTTACTTGTTTAATTTGGAAGTTGTACCTCAGTGGGCTAAGCCATTAGTGCCAGTATTGACATACGGGCCCAACCACCCAGTCATAAACACTCAAGGTAGAGAGGTAGTAAAAGCCCAGAAGTACCACATCATGGCAGGAAGCATGTACAAACAAACAGATCAAGGGATCCTAGCTTGTTGTGTGGAAGAGGATGAGTACGCTAAATGGTTGCAATTGGCACATGTAGGTGCATTAGAGCAACACTACTCAAAACAAGGAACCCTACAGACACTAAGGAGACTCGGAGTGCATTGGCCTACTATGGAAACTGATGTACATAAGATGTGTAAAGAATGCCTAATCTGTTGCACTAAACCACCTGTGGAACATGCCACTTTGTATCAAGTGTCCATATTGCCAGATTGGAGTGAACCGTTAGTAGCCTTCTTGAGGACGAAAACATTCCCTCAAGGTATGACACTGGCCAGACAAAGAAGTCTAGAACAAGAAGCCCTAGATTACTCGCTCATTGGTGATAATCTATACAAGCGTGGTAAAGATGGTTACCTCAGACTATGTGTCCATGAGAGTGAATATCTTAAAGTTTTGGAAGCTCCTCACCAAGGAGTAGCAGGAGGACATTTTGGACCAGATCGGGTGATCAAGGCAATTCTATTTGCGGGCTTCTGGTGGCCGACCCTTCACATGGATGCACATACCTATGTGAAACAGTGTGATGTTTGTCATAGAACTCAGTATCCTATACGTAAGGATGAGATGCCACTGAAACCTATGATGGGTGGACGTGCATTCTCTAAGTGGGGAATAGACTTTGTAGGTCCTATCAATCCCCCAGCTAAGGGTTCCCATGCTGAATACATCATTGTGGCCACAGACTATCTAACCAAGTGGGTAGAGGTAAAAGCTACAACAAAGAACGATGCTCAAACGACAGCCAAGTTCTTATTTGAGAACGTGTTCACAAGATACGGGCTACCAATTGAGCTAGTAAGTGATAGAGGCACCCACTTCTTGAATGAAGTTATTGAAAATCTTCTCCAAGAGTTCTTGGTAGTACACAAGAAGTCTGCTCCCTATCACCCACAAGCTAATGGGCAAGCCAAAAGCACAAATAAGATTCTGTGCAATGTGTTGACCAAACTAGTGAATAATAAACGCTCTGATTGGGACAAACAGCTACACCATGTTGTTTGGGCATACCGAGTTGCCTATAAAACGGTACTCCAAGCCACCCCCTTTCAGATGGTATTTGGCCAAAATGCAGTGCTACCGTTGGACTTCTTGATACATACATTAAAAATAGCACAAGAGCATGAGTGGATGGGTCATGAACTCTCCTCTAGACTCTTTGACCTTGAACGATTAGGAGAAACAAGACTGAGGGCGGCTGCAGGGATATATGCAGCTAAGAAATGACAGAAAGCATACTTTGATGCCCATGTTAAGGATAAAGGCTTGAAGGTTGGAGACTTAGTGTTGGTGTATACCCTGAAACAACATGCAAGAAAGCTCGAAAAGAGAGGTTATGGACCTATGATCATAAATAGGATCTCAACCAGTGGAGCAGTTCAACTCGCTACACTAGAAGGTGATATTCTCCCGAGCTACATTAGCGGATGCAGAGTCAAGTTGTATCGGGAACCTCTCACAGAAGAAATGCTAAGTCGACTCAACACTCCTAAGAAACGCAAAGAAGAAGAAAAACGAATTCGAGAAGAAGCGCAGGCAGAAGCATTGGAACGCATCCAAAAAATGAAGTTGAGAAGACAGGGTAGAGAGCAACCTAGGACCGATGCATATGCAAATCAAGGATATCCTATGGCCATGTGTGAAGTTTCAGGTATTAGCTCTCATAGGATAAGTGATCGATGTCCTTTTGTAACCTTAGAGATAGGACAAGGAAAGGGTGCAAGGACTGTAAGAGCTTTGATTGACTCAGGTGCAGCCACTAGTGCTGTTAAATTTTCTTACTGTCAAAAGTTGAAATTAACTGTCAAACCTATAGAAGCATATCTCATAGGATTGGGAGGTGTGGAAACCCCTTGCATGGGCGAGGTGGAACTTCCCCTCTACATTCAAGACGAAGTAATGACAGTTAAAGTGCTAGTGTGTCAAGATGAGGACCTCACGGAGCCTCTTGTCTTGGGTCAAGACTGGATCTATGATCATGCAGTCAACCTAAACCTAAGAAGTCGACTCCTTCAGGTCTGGGTAAATCAGAATCGCATTACAATTAAGTTAGAAAATGAAGCACTCAAGGAATTAGACAAAGCACACACTCCTGGTCCTTCCAGGGGTACACATGAAGATGACCATGTTATTCTTGTCCAAAACTGTGTGATGCAGAGGAATGATGATTTCAATCAAGAAGTCAGGGGTGCAACAAAACTCCCTTCTTTTCCAGAGACCAGAGGGATGCAGCAACCAAAGGTAGATCAAATACAGATGGAGCAGAGTAATACCTATGCTGGAGGACAAAAGAACGTGCAAAGCAGAATGTCTCAGCCATTGAAACAAGTGTGGGTGCGGAAAGGCGAACACCCTGTTGCGATCAAGCCAACCACACGGGCAAAACTTCTTATTAATAATCAACAACACGACACTAATAAGAAGTCTTTTAGAAATTCTTCTGTGAAAGTAAAGTCTATTTGGGTACCCAAGAAGTCGATGAAGGCCATCCCACAATCACGACAAATTTGGGTGCCTAAGGCTTGCTTGCGGGCTCAAATAGTTACACCGAGGCCACACCCTGTACAACTTGGTTCACTCACTCAAACATCTGATACCCTTTCTTATACAACACGCACGAACACACATTGGTCCATGAGCACAAGCAGAATCACTTGTAAATGGGTCCTTAAAAAGCCTCATTTCCAAGTAGACACTCCTGAAAAGCCCTCTAGAGTCTCCACAAAATCAAGACTAACAGCAAATCAGTTTGTTTGGAAGCCCAAAACGTGTATAATACCGAGCAACCCTGGATATGATTTTTGATGCGTTGGGGGTACCTGAGACGGTGCATACAGCTCTTGCACACTCGAGAAGATCGGAGCGACAATATGGCAGACGCCCCCCTCGATCAGGAAAACAAATGAATATCTTAGTATCAGAACCACAGGGCACCACATTCACAACCACGGGCACAGCTCATATCATTCAGGAAACTAAGGAAGCCCATACATCCAGTGCACCCCCATCACCCCCTTTACCACCCCTACCTCCAACTCCACCAACTTCACCTCCCACTACTAGTGTAACCACTACTGTCACCGCCTCAGTGTCCACTGCCCATACCGAAGCACAGACTGTCAGTCAACCCACACAACCCACACACCTTACACCACCTCACTTGTATACACTACCACTGACACTGTAGTTCTAACTGAAACCACGAAAAACCCCGTTCCCCCGATCACACTTCTTGGCGGTTCATATTCACAACTACACACACCACTTTACACTTTCACCACCATCACCGCACCCACAATTCCCATGTTCACAATCACCCCCACGACTGCATCCACTTTTGACCTCATGGACATATCACCCACCTCCGCACCTCTCCCTCCCCCCATACGTCTACAATCTCCCGTTCCCCCACCACCAACTTCACCCTTTTCGAGCACAGCATACACACTCCCATTCCCCTTTCCCTTCCCTTCTGCATTCAACACCTTTCCCGCATCCACTCCCATTAATAATGTATTTAATAACATGTATCAGTGTATGTCTCAGCTGCAACAGCATTATCAGCACCTAGATGCTCAGCATACAAGGCTGTTCAGAAGCCGTGAAACATTACAAGGACGACTCATTGACTTAGAGAGGGAAAAGAAGCTACTACAACAACAGTATGTCACCTTACAGGAATAACATGAGCAGTTAGTGGCCAATCCACCCCAGTCAGATGCGGAAGAAAAATAACAACTTGATGATCTGCTACACTCCCAAATAACAGAAAACCTCAAGCTTCAACGCAACCTGGCCCTATTATGAAAACACATGTCTACAGCACTCAAGGAAAATAAGCGACTACAGAGACAGAACGAAGAAAACTTGGAAGCAGCAATGGAGGGTTCACCACAGGAAATCGATCCAGAGAAATTCAAGGCTATCCCATCTGGAAATATGCAAATCATCTTGGAAACCCATGCCGACCTCCTGGAAGCCCACGCAGCCTTAGAAAGAGAAAGAGATGATCTACTCAAGCAACTGGCAGCTCAGCAGGAGTCACCAAGCAAAGTCACAACAACAGCCGACACTTCGGAAGAAGTCGCCGAACTCAGAGCAGAACTAGAAGAACTACGAAGTAAAGTTCTTCAATACGAACGTCAACCCTCCCCCCTGGCAGAACCGGAGCCTGAAGACTTAGTGCCAATTCAAGTGGAAGAGATCTTTGAAGACCCATATGTTCCCATGCCAACACCAGGGGGTAAGCAAACAGAAGAAGGAATGGACACCATTGAGATTGAGGCCCCTGAATGGATGCACAGGTTAGAGAAGGTGGCCACAACCCATGATGAGAGAGTTGCAGTACAGATAGCATCAATGTCACGATTGGAAGAAGTCGTCATAAACTCGGATTACTTTAGAAACCTCTCTCATTATAGGTGGATTGGCACGTCTGATGATCTCTATGTTCCATTCTTTGTATTAATGGAAGATTACAATGCTGAAATCAAGCAACGTACAACAAAAGAATCAACCTCAGCGACACAGTTTGCACCGGATGATATACCTGCAAGTGCCAAGCAAGGGAATATACATCAACCTACTTGGAGAATCCGCCTACTTGAAACCTACCCTGAGATGGTACGCACGTGGAATAACATGCCTCTATATATCAAGTATAATCCCTGCTACTGCCCTGTCTTTTGAAGAAGGTCTTGGCCGGAGTACACAAAAATAGTTTTGATGGTTAAAGGATGGTAAAAGTGGTTAAATTATGTGTACCTAGCACCTCCTAATGGCCAACCCACATTCAACTACATGATTTCAACCATCCGACACTGGGCAGTCCGGTTCAAGAATGTCCCAGATGTCATGGCACAGATGTGCCTAAAAATTTTTGAGCTCATGCTGATTACATTCAGGACATTTAAGAACATCAAAGAACCTCATCTTTCGGCTATTGGATTTAATGAAGGGAATCAAGACCTTGTCTATGACATGAGCACCACGCCCTCCATTAACGTCATCTATGCCTGGCATGCCCGTATAAAGTATCTACCTGCTTGCTTCAAATAGACGTTTGAAGAAATGTTTATCACGGGGTTCTGGGAATATCATTCAGAGATATTCATTCTCAGACCATCTCATCTATTACAGTTATTTGCCGTGGAACAAGCTCTCCATTCAGAAAAGCTACGTATACCACATCCAGAGGTTCCCGGGCCTGTAGATTGGGATGCTCTACTCACTGACTTGGCCAAAGGGTTGAGAATTGCGGAACATCATTTAGCAAAAGACGTTGTGGAGTACTACATCCAACGACCCACCCAACAAGGGTCTGTCAGGGACAACAGACGCAAGAGAGGGGGGGGGGGGTGTTAGCAGTAGTCAAGGAACTGAAGGACTAACAAGACAAGGAAGCCAACGAAGGGAGTCGGAGCGAAGAGAAGGTACAAGCAGACAGAGTAGTCAAAGAAGATCGGGCAAGTACGCCATTATTTTTTCAGGAAGCTAAAGCATATCAAAGAGGTGGACACATAAGGAGAAGGAGCAAGTAGGAAGCTCGAAGATGTGTATGTCAAATTGTTAGAGGAAATCCCTACAAAAATAGTGATTTTCATCACTAAAAGCCATTGTAAATACCATTTCATATTTTTGTAGCTCCATTTTGTGCAAGCCAAGGAGTCCTTGAGCTTGAGGAGCACTAGAAGTAGCTACCTACCAGTTTTCATAATTTTTAGACTCCATTTGAGCCTTCAAATGGGGCCTAGAACCTAATTTTTAACTAGGTCGGACACTAGGTCTGGACACGGCCAAAACCTAGTCAGACACTATAAATAGAGCTAGAAAGCTCATTTTTGAGGGTAGCTTGTAATTGATTTGAACTTGTATGAGCATTTTGGAAGTAATCTAAAGAACTCCATTGCTTCTCTCTCTTTGTCTTACCTTGTGTGCACGTGTGTGTGTATGTGTGTGCATGTTTGTGTGCTTCTCACTCACGCACTTGTGCCTTCACTTGCTTGAGGTCATCATACCATCCTCACGTCTTCCCGGATTGACATTAAAGGAGGTGCTACTCATCACTGAGCTACAATGAGCTTGTACATATATGCCTATACATACAAGTAAACTGTCGGGGCAAATATGAGAGAAGATGTGAAGACAAGATTTAGAAGTTCTAAGAGTCATTAGACACTTTAGAAGTGTAGGAAATCTCTCTCATCACTCATATGTAAAATTTCTCAGAAATGAAGAAAAGTTGCACCCGATCTTTTGCTTAGTTCTCCTTCTGTGCTTGATCATTCCAAGAATTCTTTCATAGGTCTCTAATTCCATAGTTGATGAGTCTATGGTTAAAGTTTGAGAGCCTAATTGTAAACAGGCTAAGAGAATTATGTATAGGAACATTTGTATGTGAGAAAGTGTTTAGTGTCTTTTGAAACAGGTGCAATCTCGATGATCAAAGAACTGATCATTTCTCAGTGCATAGTGTAAAGTTTTGCAGAACTGAGGAGTCAAAATTTTGGTTGGAATGTAAGCTATCTATGTCTAAAAGCATTTGCTTAAACGGGTTCTAGTTTGGGAGAACCATGTGTTAGAAGTTGCAAGTGTCAGAATCGACTCTACAGAAGAACAGTTTTAGACATAGGTGAACTGTTTGATTCATTTCTCAAGATATACTTGATCTTTTGTAATCATTTAACTTGGAGAAGGTGTGCAAACTATAGGCAACACTTGTATAGAGTTTTATAAAAAAATTTACACATTTGATTAGTCAATGAGTGAGATATGTGCAACAGACGTTTTGAATATCAACTCACTTCAGAGTTTGTTCAAGATTTTGGTAATTGAGCATTGATCCTCCAAATTGGTAAAGGTTTAAAGTTATTCTTGATATAGAGGTGCTCTAACTTCAAGTATAGCTTGTTCTTTTGGAGATTAATACTCTCCATCAGTGGTATCAGAGCAGGAATCATCAAAATTGAAGAAAGGAGGACCCCGACTGCTGCAATCATAAATAATTCAACAATTGAAGATTCAAAAGGGGAAAGCTTGACAGCAAGGCTTGAGAAGAAGGCCAAAAGATATCAAGAAGACAAGAAGGAACTTCATTCGAAGTAAACGTACACTTATTCCTTATAAAGGTTGAAGAATTTAATACACAAGTGAAGAAAAGATGGAAGATTCTCTTCAGATAGAGAAATTGGATAGAGAAAACTATCAAGCATGGTCAATGAGGATGGAAGCTCATCTTATGAGCAAAGACCTGATAGTTTATATCATAGGTGAAGAAGAAAAGCCTCAATTCAGAGATCCTAGTGTTCCAACTAGGGATGAACTATCAGATTTGAAGAATTGGATGAAGAGAGATGCTCAAGCAAGGAGCATTATCTACATGGGAGTTAATGACTACTTGCTACCTCACATTAGAGGTCTTGAAAGTGCAAGTGATATATGGAATGCTTTGGAGGAGCATTTCCAAAATGCTAGAAAGTCAAGGAAGGCATCTTTGTGGGCAAAGTTTACCACATTCAAGAAGAAGGCCTCTCAATCCATCTCTGATTATGTGACAAGGATGAAGGACATTGCAGATGCATTAGGAGCAGTTGATGAAGATATTGAGGAGGATAAATTGGTAAGGCAAATCCTCACAGGTTTGAGAGATGATGACAAATGGAAGCCATTCATTTTGTCTACTGAATTGTCACTAGATCATTTTACTTGTGATTTAAATCAGTTGATAGGACACATGCTAACCTTTGAGCAAGATGTCAAAGGTGAAAGTGATAAGAGTGCAGGTCAAACAATGTATTCAAAGGATAAGAAGAAGAATAGCAAAGGGAAGCAACAAGCAAATTAAGATGAAGGTACAACTAGCCAAGCTAACTTCCTAAGAGGAAGAGGAGGTGGCAAAGGTAGAGGAAGAGGAAAAAGTAATAAAGATGGAGCCAAAGCTTGTTGGATTTGTGGTAAGACAAATCACTTAGCTCATGATTGTTGGCATAATACTCAGAATAATGGTGGATATAATCAAAACTTTAATTCAAGAGGAAGAGGTGGCAGAAATCAAAGAGGTAATTTCAGAGGTAGAGGTAGTAGAGGTTACTTTTGAAGAAATGCAGGCAGAGGATTCCAAAGCCAATCCTACAACAATACCTACTACAATTATGCTTCAGATCAGAAGGAGGATTCAACCTTGATTATGAATGCAACTTGTGAAAGGCAAAGTGAAGACCAAAGAGTCTTCTACATTGACTCAGGGTGTAGTAATCACCTGAGTGGTAACATAGCCTTGATGACTGATTTGGAGAATAAGGTAACTTATCATGTAGTTCAAACAGGTGACAATAAAAAGCATAAGGTGAAGTCAATTGGATCAGTGAAGTCCAAGGATGGAAGTACTCTTTTGAGTAGGGTTTTGTATGTTCCTACAATTCCAAAGAATTTAATAAGTGTAGGGCAAATTGTGGAAAAAGGTTATGAAGTAAGGTTCACTAATGAAGGAGCTTTTGTGGAAGACCCTAGCAATGGGTATAAACAAATTGTTCAGGGAAGAAAGAAGGAAGACTCTTCCCATTGAAGATTCAAGGTAATGTTGGTCATGCCTTGTTCACTTATGGAGGACATTAGATCTCTGAGTTAGATCTTTGGCACAAAAGGCTTGGACATTTCAATGAAAGAGATATTAAAGATATGCTTAACAATGGCTCAATGCTTGGATTGCCTAATGTTGCAGGTCAACATATGACATACAGATGTGAGGCATGTCAATTAGGTAAGGCTCATAAGCAATCTTATTCCAAACATGGTTTTATGTATTCAAAGAAGCTTGAGTTGGTACACACAGATGTGTGGGGACCATCAAAGGATTTCAGTATCAATGGGTCAAGATATTATGTGATTTATGTTGATGATGCTACCAGATGGATCACAACATATGGGATCAAAGATAAATCAGAGGTATTCAATACATTCAAACATTATCATGTGTATGCAGAAAGAATCACAAGTCAAAAGTTGAAGAGACTAAGGTCAGATGGAGGGGGAGAGTATTTCTCTAATGAGTTCAGTGGCTACTTATGGAATGCAGGTATAAAAAGAGAGGTTACTTGCAGGTACTCTCCTCAACAAAATGGTGTAGTAGAAAGGAGGAATATAACTCTTGTTGAGTTTGCAAGATCCATGATGAAGGAGAAAAATTGTCCCAATTATTTGTGGGCTGAGGCTGTAAATACAGCTACATATTTGGTCAATACATTACCATGTAAAGCTTTGAAGGGTATGACACCATATGAGGCATGGTGGGGTAAGAGACCTACCCTAGATCATTGCAAAGTGTTTGGTTGTTTAGCCTACGCATATGTGCCATCTCAATTAAGGCACAAATTGGAACCTAAAGTTGAAAAGTATGTGTTTATTGGATATGATGATAAGCAGATGCGATATAGGTTGTGGAGTCCATCCACAAAACAATTCCTTGTGTCAAAGGATGTTACATTTGATGAGCAAGGTACTTGGTATGCAGGTACAATCAATATCTATGCAGGTGATGAAGAAACTGTAAATCAGAAGAAAGGTAAATCAAAGGTTCAAATATTTGATGAAGAAGAGAATAATGAAGTACAGGTTGAAGTTGAAGAAGTACCAAGGTTTGATCCAGAATGTGATGAACCAGAAACTTCAAGAAGTGGAGAACTCAGAAGATCATCAAGACATAAATGGCAACCTACAAGGTATAGCTATGACACTTCTTTTTTGGCTACTAAAGATTATGCTTATATGGTGAAAGAAGATGAAGACCTTCTATATATGAAGAGGCAAAAGGTAAGGAAAATCGGGAGAAAGCTATGCAGGAAGAGTATGATGCATTAATGGAGAATGAGACATGGGATTTGGTTCCTAAACCAAATAGTCAGAAGATCATTGGATGTAAATGGGTCTACAAAACCAAGAGGTATGCAGATGGAAGTGTGTCTAGGTATAAAGCTAGACTTGTTGTGAAAGGGTTTGCTCACACATATGGTATAGATTATGATGAGACCTATAGTCCTGTGGCAAAGATGACAACCATCAGGACACTCATAGTCATTGTTGCATGTAAAGGTTGGAAACTGTGTCAATTAGATGTGAAAAATGCTTTTCTTAATGGTTATATTTCAGATGATGTTTTCATGGAGCAACCACAAGGATTCAGAGATAAAAGGTATCCAGATCATGTATGTAAGCTCAAGAGAGCTTTGTATGGTTTGAAGCAGGCCCCAAGGGCATGGAATTATAGGCTTGTGAAGTTCTTGAAGGAACTTGGTTTTCAAGTATCTAAAGCAGATAGTAGCTTTCTTGTCAAAGCAAGTGATGATGGGTTCATTTACATGTGCATATATGTTGATGATATAATCCTTACAGGTACACATGAGAAGGGCATACAAAGCCTAAAGAAGCAAATGGAGAAAGAGTTCAAGATTAGTGACTTGGGAGACTTGTCATATTTCTTGGGCATGGAGATCTCATACACTCAACATGGAGTGTATGTAACTCAAGAAAGGTATTTGAAGAATTTGTTGATCAAGTTTAAAATGGAAGATTGCAGGGTAGCACCCACTCCAATGGAGGTGAATCACAAATTGAGCAGATATGGAGGAGAAGATTTCAAGGACATGAAGCTATATCAAAGTTTGGTTGGTAGTCCTATTTATGCTACATTAACTAGGCTTGACTTGTCATATGCAGTTGGAGTGTTGTCTCAATTTATGCATTGTCCTAGGAAAGAACATTGGGTTGCAGGACAAAGAGTGTTGAGGTACATTAAGGGTACACTCAAAGAAGGTTTGTATTATGGTTTTACATCACATACAAACATCAAGATATATAGTGATACAGATTGGACACGTAATCCTAATGATAGGAGATCAACTTATGGATATTTGTGTTATGTGGGAGATAAGTTAATCTCTTGGTGTTCTAAGAAGAAACATACAGTTGCTTTATCATCTACAAAAGCAGAGTATAAAGGTATGGTTGAAGTTGCAAAGGAAGTCATATGGTTGAAGACTCTTATGAAGAGTTTTGACATCATTCAGAGTACACCCACTATTCATGAAGATAACATGAGTTCATTATATCTAGCTGCTAACCCTGTTTTTCATGCCAGGACTAAACACATTGAGATTCAGTATCACTTTCTAAGAGAGAAGGTGATGGATAAGGAGATTGAAGTCATACATACTTCAACAAAAGATCAGATTGCTGATATGTTAACAAAAAACTTGGATGGACCAAAGCTACAGAGATTCAAAGAAATGGCAGGTATAAAGAAGATAGAGAAAAGCTCAATTGATGATTGAGGGGGAGCTTTTGGTGCAAGACAATCAACAATTGAAGTTTTGATGAAATATTGAAGTCAAGGATTGAATAAAAGATCAATTTATGAAGCATGAAGAAAGTACATGTTCAGAAGATGAAGACTTGTATACAAATGTACATTAATTTAGAGATAGCTCACTTATACCTTTTGTATGGTCATGAGCTTGTACATATATGCCCATAGATACAAGTAAAATGTCAGGGCAAATATGAGAGAGCATGTCAAGAGAAGATTTAGAAGTTGTAAGATTCATTAGACACTTTAGAAGTGTAGGAAATCTCTCTCATCACTTAGATGTAAAATTTCTCAGAAATGAAGAAAAGTTGCACCCGATCTTTTGCTTAGTTCTCCTTCTGTGCTCGATCATTCCAAGAATTCTTCCATAGGTGTCTAATTCCATAGTTAATGAGTCTATGATTAAAGTTTGAGAGCCTAATTGTAATGTATGTGAATTTAAAATCTATTATGATTGATTCTTACTCATTTTTCATAAAATCTACTTTGTTCTTTACGAACTTAAAGTGTCGTAGAGAGAACAAGGTATAATTTTTTGCTATAAATATTAAATAATTTAAACTATTGTGATTGTTTGACTCAATATTGATTCTTACTTCACAATAGTATGTGTAAATGTATGTACATATGATTAGGAATTTAAAATCTATTGTGATTTTCTGATACAACATTGATTCTTACTTCACCAAGATATGTGTAAGTGTATGCGCATATGATTAAGAATTTAAAATCTATTGTGATACATTAAATTTATTATTGAAAGATATAGGTAGAGTATGTTTGACTCAACATTGATTCTTAGTGCATAAGAGTATATGTATGTGTGTGTATGAGTATGTGTATGCATATCAGTGTATAATTGTGAATGAAAAATCTATTGTGACTGTTTGAATCTATTGATTCTTACTTCGTAATAGTTTGTGTAAATGTTTGTGCATATGATTAGGAATTTAAAATCTATTCTGATTGTTTGATACAACATTGATTCTTACTTCACAATAGTATGTGTAAGTGTATGTGCATATGATTAGGAATTTAAAATCTATTGTGGTACATTAAAATTATTATTGCAATCGAAGATGGGAGGCATGGCTCAAGAAGTATCCTTCTTATCGAGTTGTAGCATCCAAATGTACGTGTCTAATACAATCACAAAATTTTTGGCATAATCTTGAAAAAATTGTTGGTATCACTAAACCTTTTGTGGAACTTTTACAAATGGTTGATACTGATAAATTTATGATTGGAAAAGTTTATTCGATTTAATCCATATATTATAAATGATTACACTTTATTTCATCCATTTAACTCAAATGATACCACAACATTTACTACACTTAATACAAATGATTACACTTCATTTCATCCACTTAACTCAAATGTAAACACTTCATTTAATCCACATAATTCAAATGAATCCACAAGATTTAATTCACATATATTAAATGAATCCACAACATTAAATCGACATAACTCAAATGATAGCACTTCATTTACTCCACATAATTCAAATAAATACACATCATTTAATTAACATATTACAAATGATTACACTTCATTTCATCCACTTAACTCAATGATACCACAACATTTTCTCCACTTAATGCAAATGAATCTATATCATTTAATCCAGATAGTTCAAATGAATACATATCGTTTTCAATATGGTCTTAATCCATCTGTCATGGATTTCTTTAAACCATATCGAGTTAGATGCAAGAATACTCTAAGCAGTTCATGTGTGTCTACTCTTTTTGATACATCTTTGTTAGAAGCTAATTCTAAAACATATTTGAACTTGTAAAACCCATTCTTATCAATGGGATGACCATTGAAATCTATATATTTCAAGAGTTGTAACAGGAGTATCGAAATTGTAAATATCTCATGGCTCTTATTAAAAGGTGGAGGACTAGTGGATATGCATTCAGGTGCAATCCACCAATACTTTTGAATCCACTCATTTTTAGTAGATATTTCTAAATTAGGTAGCTTCGGAAAACTTTTTTTGGTTGGTAAATATGTCGCTCTACCAAAATCACATAATTTGATGAAAGCATGTTGATCTTCAAAATGCAACAAGATGTTGCCTGGATGGAGATCGTTATGGGATATATTACAAGTGTGTAAAAATGATATTGTTTGTAATAGGCCGTTAATCAGCTTCCAAATGTTTGTTTTCACGGTTCTTATGTCTCCTTCTATGTCCTTCACACCGCTGCTTCATGGTACGTTTAGGTATTCCTTCTTCATTCTTTCTAGCCACATGTCCAATGTACCACCATTCCAAAATTTGAAAATGAGGCGTGGACTTTTGCTATGGTGTCTAGCTAAACCAAGTGGACTAATAATTCCACTATGCATAATAGATAACATTGTGGCTGCATTGATGGCTTCATTTTCTAATGTTTGTATGTCAGCACCATGTAATTTGAATAGCTTGGCCACAAATACTTCATTGTTGAATCTCGGGTGGGATATCTTGACTTTATGGATCATTCCATATTGTCCTTCCCCCACGAGAGCTGCATCTTCAAAAAGAATAGAGGAATATGGGAGTAAACAAAGATTGTTCGATGTTTGATCTCCCATATTCACATATGCATGTCTTGTATTTGGATCTACCTGTGCTCTCACAAGGTGTTCAGTCGTGTCCGGTTTTAATCGCTTTCCTCTCTTCATAGTCTGATAATGTAAAAATTGATAAATTTAATTTTATCAATGAATCCGGGCATACTGGTGATATTCACTACAAATGACTGCTAATTTGATGATTTGTCCAAAGATACATGTAAGATCTTTTGACATTTGCTCATCTAAGACCTGTGCTCCATCGGACACACTGCCAAATTTATCTTCAATATTAATAAATGTTGTTTTGGATAATTGCGCAATGAAATCTTTGTAACTAGATGTGTCCATGGCTATAGTGATTTCATCTTCTCTCATTCGATACGTGTAAGAGCACACAAATTCTTCTAAAAATTTTCACTCCTGTTTGTTTATTTTCCCTGCCATCTATGCAAAAATAAAAAATAAACTATCAGTAAGTGTATGGATAAATAAATCAATAGTATGTGTACACAAATGATAGACATATGCATAGTTAAATAAGTAGATTTATAATTAAATAGAAAGTGTAATTATAATCTTGAAGTGAATCTATGTAACTATTAAGAATGCAATAGCCAAAGAATCAGACATTTATAATCTTTCATATACATTCGCTATACTATGTATGAGTTTTGTCACATAACTGTATATAACTATTGTGATAGTAAGAGTCAAAGAATCAAACAATCACAATAGTTTCTATACACCTTGTGACCTACACTAAGTATTCTCTCAGAATCTAAGTGACTATTGTGATAGTAAGAGTTAAAGGATCAAACAATCACAATATTTTCTATACACCTTGTGACCTACACTAAGTGTTCTCATCAGAATCTAAGTGACTATTGTGAGAGTAAGAGTCAAAGAATCAGACAATCACAATAGTCCCTACACACTCCCTACACTATTGAGAGAGTAGGAATCAAGGTGGTGATTCAAACAATCTCAATAGATCTATTGCTATGTTCTATACTACTATGAGAGTAAGAATCGATTTTGTGATTCTAACAATCACAGTAGTGGTTTATTTTTAAATGTTTTTCATCGATGTATACAAGTAAGAAACGCTTGGGCGAGTCGAACATGTATACAATTGATGATTAAAAGACACAAAACAAATTATATAAGTAAAAATCAAGCATATGTAAGAGACGCATATGCGAATCATACAATATGCATGATACAATTAACAAAACAATAAAATAAACACTAAATAAAAATTAAAACAATACCTCAATGATACGGTGAAGGAAGCTCTCTGATAAAAATTGCAAGATTAAAGCTCCCTAGAATATCAATGAAGCATGTGCGAAATAAGATTTTTGATCAATTGTAAAAATATATATTCTTCTACTAGAAAACGCTTTTCGATCGAAAGCACTTTTGATCGATAAATATTTCGATCGAAAGTGCTTTCGATCGAAAATGTTTCAATCGAAAACGTTTCAATCGAAAATGTATCCGGCTCCGTTTTTCTTTTTGTTTATTCGGAAAACCATGAATAAAACAAACATATTCAGTATTTTTTTGTTATTCGATCAAATAAATGCAACCAGGAAGTCATCCATCAAGGTTATAGGCATATATACAAGCCGAGGGAAAAAAACCTCCTAAAGAGGGAAAAAAGTGCCTGGATGGTCTTAAATGTGTTCACACATGTCACTGCCAAATTAAATCAATAGTCACACAATAATTTTTTATGAACATTTTGAAAAGTCACTACTTAGGGGTTCCCAATAATATCGTACCTTAGCATATTTCAACCAAGGGCATCCCAAGAGAAAATTATAATCATCTCTCTTTCCAATTAATTCAATGGCTTAAAAATTAATATGGAATATTACTTCCTATATCCAAATAGGGATGCCTTTTATAAGACCAATAGGTTGATCCTAAGATTGCTCAACCATCCAAATGTAGAATGGGGCATGTTGGATATGTGTCCACCCCAACTTCTAACAAATCGACAAAGTGAAAATATTGACTCTAGAGCCTCCATCAATTTGAACTATAAAAATTGGCCTAGATTTGTACCAAAATCCGATCAATGGGATATCATAATCCACTGATTTATCTTCAATTGTTTCCACCTAGTTAACTGACAATGTAGTCTCAGATGTTGTAGACTCTAAGGTTGAGATATATACTTTTGATTGAACTTTAGCTAAGAGGGCTTACTTAAAAGCTGGGACTAGATTCATGAGTTCACCTAACTACATCTGAATAATGGATTTTCACAATACCTTCTAGGAATCTCGAGTAGTAGTAGAATTTTGAGAGTACAACTGCTCTTTTTGGGAAGAAAGATGCTATTGAGTCGCTATTTCTACCTCTTTAGCAATAGAGTACTCAATAATTTGTGTGGTCAAAATCACCATATGATCTATAGACCCTTTAGATTGGATGACAACCTATATTGGATCAGATGCTCTACACTGGTTGAAGCAAATTGCTCTCAAACGAAAAATTCATAGAGTGCTTGAGAAGCCCAACTAGGTGCTTGTAGATATTGTGCTTCTCTCAAGATGCAGACATAGATTCTCGGACTCATATTGTTTTCTAGACCATGTAATAATTTTTGTTTTTGGTTCCTCATAAGATATTGTGACCATATTTGTCATTGGTGCTTTTAATTTAACTTCTTGTTTTCTTTGATAACTCTTGTCAATTTGACTTCATGTATTTGAAGTCAAATTACTATGTTCCCTTGAAATCTTTAACGTAATTACTAGCTCTTTAATCGTTGTTGAAAGGTTTTTAGCCTCATCTGTAGCCTTAATAATTTTGCCTGCATTGCATTGTCTAGATGAAGTTGAATTTGCAGTACCTCTAACTCCTGTATTATTATCATTTTCCATAGGATGGATGGTATTTAGATATAGTTGCTGGTACTAAGGACTAGACTATGACATATCAGGTTGTACTCATGATTGGTTGAAACAACTCTTCCCACATTCTAACATTTATTCTAGTAAACTTGCTTAAAATAATCTATTATCCCATTAGGTGGTATCGCCATCAAAGTTGTAGCCTCCAAAGTTTGTTGTATGAATGGATTGTCCACCCTTAAGTTCCACTCAAGTTGCTCTACAACATCGATAATATGATCCAATGATGGTGTACCATCTAAGGCATAAAGATAAACCATTTCTTTGAGCATGGGGTTGAGTCCCTCAATGAACCAACCATGCACCATATCTTTTGGAGGACGTTCTCTTTGAAGAATCTGTCTCAAGGTGTTGTGAAACAAAGAAGGCATAGTTAGCAATAGTCTAACTGGGTTATTGAACCACATATTGCAAAGTAATAAAGAATTGTCCTTTAGTCTTAGCCTTCTTAAATCTGTACAAAAAGGCATCATGTAGGGTGTCATAAGTGTCTAAATGTGTGAATATGATACAAACTGACAATATTTGAATCTAGGAAAAATAGGAACTAGATATAAGAAATTGTGTGCCTAAGAGGTATGAAGAGTGTGTGTGTGAGAGAGAGAGAGAATATGGAGAATATGAACAGTTGAGAACTATTTTAAACTAAACTCTAATTTTGATTATCCCTAAATCAAAATTTAGTGAATGAACAAGTAGGAACAAAAATAAACTTGTTGCTCATAGTAACTTACCAAACGATGCTCTTGAATATCAAAAAAGCAAGATCGCTATGATTAGTCGCTCCATGTAAATTGGCGCCATAGAAAAAAACAAAAAACTCTTTGCAAAAAATATCCACGTGCTACAATTGATGCCTACGATGGGAATCGAATATGGGTGGGTTGGTTGAGAGGCCTTTCGCCAAGCCATGCAATTTTTGTTTATAATGGCAAAGCTAACCATCAATATACAAATAATTACAAAGATTTAGATTCCTTTCATAAATTTAAAAAATGATATCTATAAAAAGGGAGTCAACATCGGCTACCTCTTATCAAGTTGCAACACCACAAAATTAATCATGAATGATAGACCAAATATTGTAATTACTTGGTTCTTGAGAATACCTAATTGTCATATGTGACATTGATCACCCTTTTTTACTTGGAATAGTGCCACAACCAAGTCTACTAACTAAAGATCCTTACAAAGTAGTTCACACAATATATTGAACACATGATCCTTCGTCAATTAACACTCTTGTTCACCATTTCTTATGAAATGCCAAACTAATGATCAATACTTGATCATCTACATCGATAGGAGCTTTATCCATTATGGTCACTTCTAATTATTTTGTATCTAGAACCTGTTCTTGTTTATCCTTATGCAGTTCCTACATCAATTTCATCACAATTCTCTTTCTAAAACCTAGAATCAATAAGAGGATTTTCCTAGCTTAAGTGTCATAAAAATTCAATAGTGCCTCATATGATAGTCCCTCCTATGCATGCTCCTCAACTCTTGGAGGTTTTATTTGATCATCCCCCATAAATTGTTTCTTTTTTGGGTGTTTTTGAGTCTTATCAATGACCATGTCTGAACAACGGATGACCACTTTCTATGAACAAATTTTGTAGTACTTTTCATCGAACTTGATCTCCAACCATCGAATCCAAATTTACTTTTATTGACTCCCCAGATTATCCACTAGATTTTTAACTTTGTCTTAAGCCCTTGTCACTGCAAGTACTATTGGCTCTTGCATCTTTAGTATACATATGCTACAATCACATTCATATGAATTTATTTGATAGTGCCCTATTTCCACACCACTAGATGGCTCATCCTGCCATTCAATCATTACCACGTTGGCCTATGATGGCCCTTTACCTTTTAAATTTGCCTCACATGTGAACACCTCTATACTCAACAAGGAAATAATGGGTTGCTTCTTAGTCTTCCATGTAACAAAAACACTCCTAAGTGAAAATAGAAAACCACTAGTAAATATGCTACCGGAAACATTGTTAACCCAATTTCCATTGGTGTATCCATGAATCTGTAATTCTACACCAGCTTCATAAGACAATGCATATCCAAAGTAGCACTCACATAACGTAGAGTAAATTTCAAAGTATCTAAATGTGCTTTCTTGGGAAGTGCATAGATTGATTTTAGAGTCCTACAATTTGGCTTAGACCAAGCCTTTTAATTGTAAGATAGATTAAACTTCTCATAGTACTTCTACACATAGTAACATTTTTTAGCGCTTCACTTGAGGTAGGATCCAACTTCATATTCTAATCCAATGGCATAGAAATTGTCTTACAATTAGCCATGCCATATTTTTGCAACATACTCAATGCATATTATCTTTGGGACAACCATATGAGTATTTTTGTATGTATGAATTCAATGTCCAAAAAGTAGTGCAACACACCCCGATCTCTCATGTTGAATTCTTGCAGAAGGAGTTGCTTTACCTCTTTAATTATTTTTCCATCATCACTACCAACAATCAAGCCATCAACATAAATGGCCACAATTATATGACATCATCAACCTTTCTTGAATAATGAGTGATTTGCATCACACATACAAAACCCAATTGAAGTTAAATAATCAACAATCCTTGCATGCCAAGCACGAGAGGATTGTTTAAGCCCATGCAAAGCCTTCTTCAATCTGCAAACATATTTAAGATGCTTTGAATCCGCATATTCTTGTGATGGTCCATGTATACTTTGTTTAAGCTAACCACCATGTAAGAAAGCATTATTAACATCCATTCGATGCAAAATCCATCTTTTTTTTGTACCCATTGCAACCAGTTCTCTAACAATAGCTACGCAGATGAATGTTTCCTCAAAATAAATATCATATGTCTATGCATATCCTTTTGCTACTAATCGTGCTTTATACCTACTTATGCTATCATCAACATAATACTTTACCTCATAAACCCACTTGCAACATATGGGTTTCTTTCCTTGTGGCGTTGGAACTAGCTTCCATATTTCATTTCCATAGAGTGCAACCATCTGCACATCCATAGCTTTCTCCCAATTTTCATTTCAAATTACATCTTCAAAACAAGAGGGTTCAATATATTTTATTACTTTAGTCATGTGTTCTTGGATCACTTCTTCTTATTATATCATTTGAATGTATCTTTCTTACACCTAGATTCTTCACAGAGGGAGATGAAAGCTCCTCGTCAAGTCTCTTTTTTGAAGTGCTTGATTCTTCATCAATATCTTCAAATCTTATAAATGTTTTGTTACCAACATAAATATTTTATTTACCTTTCTTGGATGTACTTGATGAATTTGTTGGATTGAAATTTCCTTGCAATCTTCCACTCCATGGGTTTGGGTTGGTACTACTGCTCGATGCTACATTTGGTCTACTTAGAACTTGAGATTTTGCACTTGCATTTTCAACATTTCCTTTGTCATTTTAGCTAACATTAATTCCTTATCTTGCGCTCGTATCCTTGCCATTTCATCAAACACCACATCAATGCTTACCTTCACCTAGCATTTATATTCCTTTTGCTCAAAGGAGTACCCAATGAAGATACATTTTTTTGCATTTGGGTTAAGCTTTGTCCTCAAATCATTTGAAACATGTACATATGAAATGTAACTGAATACTTTCATATATGATAATTTTGGCTTTTCACATGTAAACTTCTCTTCAGCTATAACTTGATGTACAAAACAACTGGAGCTCTATTCAAGATGTATACAACAATGTGCATAACTTCTACCCAATAACAATGAGGCATATTTTTTTAAGCCATCAAGGCTCTTGTTATTTTTGTAATATATCTATTTTTCATTCAGCAATTTTGTTATGTTGTGATGTGTACTTGCACGTAAACTGCCATCAAATCTGTCACCATTTATAATCTTTTTTAATTCATATGATATGTATTCATTCCTCAATCGGATCTTAATATTTGAATGTAGCTCCTTGTATGCTTTTCCAATATATCATTGAAGTTCTTAAAGTGAATAAACACCACCCTCTTCACCTTCATGAAGTATACCCATATGTTTTCCTTGTATGCTTTTCCAATATATCATTGAAGTTCTTAAAGTGAATAAACACTACCCTCTTCACCTTCATGAAGTATACCCATATGTTTTGTATATGGTCATCAATGAATGTGACATAAAACCTACACTGTCCCATGGATCTGGTGTTTGTAAGGCCCCAAACGTTTGTATGCACTATCTCTAGCACATTCTCAGTAGCATGCTTTTCATGTGGAAATTATGCTCTTTATTGTTTACCAAATTGGCATGCTTTACATACCTTCTACATCTTTGTTGTCAAAAGAAAGGAGATAAGGAAGAGAGCTCACTCACATACTCTCACACTCAAGAGGAGCACACATAGATTGAGGCAAGGAAGACTGATCTTCTTCTTCTATTACATAAAAAAGGAATGTACAAGAATGACCTAAAAAAACAATACGACTAGTGCAATATATAAAGAACAATACATAATGAAAATCTTATTGTTACGAATGAGTGAGCTTGCAAGAAACAAATGTGCCATCAATCACGATAGATAAATCTAGTAAACCTCACTAAAATATCCCTAACATATATTGTAATTAGGAGATATATCAAACTTCCCACAATTTTCCTGTACATAATAGCATTTTCCAATGCTTCACCTGATGTAGTATCCAACTTCATATTCTAATCTAATGGCATTGAAATCAGCTTATAATTAGCCATACCATACTTTTGCAGCATACTCAAGGCATATTGCATTCGCGACATCTATATACATGTTTCTATATGTATAAACCCAATTCCCAAAAAATAGTGCAACACACCAATATCTTTCATGTCAAATTCTTGCATAAGGAGTTGCTTTACCTCTTTAATGCTTTCTTCATTATCACCACCTACAATCAAGTCATCAACATAAATAGCCACAACTTGATGCCAGCATCACCCTTCCTTACGTATAATGAGTGATCTGCATCACACATAGAAAATCCAACGGTGGAGGGGCTTGTTTACGCCCATACAAAGCCTTTTGCAACCTATAAACATATTTTGGGTTCTTTGAATCCTCATATCCTTGTGATTGGTCCATGAATACTTATTCCTACAAGTCACCATGTGAGAAGGCATTCTTCACATTCATCTGATGCAAAATCCATCTTTTTGTTGTAGCCAGTGCAATAGGGCTGAATGTTTCTTCATAATCAACACCATATGTGTGTGCATCTCCTTTTTGCTACCAATCGTTCTTTATACTTGCTTATGCTACCATCAGCATTGTGCTTCACCTTGTAAAGCCACTTTCAGCCTATGGGTTTCTCTCCTTGTGGCAATGGAGCCAGTTTCATGTTCCATTCCCATAAAGAGCAACCATCTCCTCATCCACTCTGCATTTCTAATTGCATCTTCAAAACAAGAGGGTTCAACATCTTTTATTACCCTTGGTCATGTAGAAACAATGATGAGCCATGTTTCTATCATATGTCAATCGTTGCATTGAATTCTACATCCTCTCATATCTTCTTGGTCCTAAGTCACTTCCCCTTGTATCATATGCATGTGCCTTTCTTACTCTTCATAGAGGTCAATCCAAGTTCCTCATCAAGTCTCTTTTCTCAACCGCTTGAGTCTCCATCAATGTCTTCAAAATCTGTAGAATGTTTTACTACCAGCAAAAAGCTTTTCTTTACCTTTGTTGGATGTAGTCAATGAATTTGCTGGACTGAAATTCCCCCAAAATCTTCCACTCCATGGATTTGGTTTAGAACTATTGCTATTGCTTGGTGATGCATCGAGTCCACTCAAAACTTGAGATATTGATTTGACATTTCCTTTGTCATTTGAGTCAAGATTAAGTCCTTCTTTGGCATCTGCATAGAAGCTTGACATTTCATCAAACATCACATCTCTGCTTACATTCACCTATCGTGTGAGTGGCTTGTAGCATTTATATCCCTTTTGCTTTAGGGAGTACCCAATAAAGATCCATTTTTTTGCTTTTGGATCAAGCTTCATCCTCAACTCATCATGTACATATGCAACACTGCCACATACTTTTGTATGTGATAAGTTTGGCTTTTTACCTGTAAACTTCTCTTCAAGTGTAACTTGATGTAGGGCAGTAGATGGAGTTATGTTCATGATGTATACAGTAGTGTGCACACCTTCTTCCCAATAACAATGAGTCATATTCTTCTCAGCCATCAAGGCTCTTGCTATTTCTACAATATGTCTATTTTTGCATTCAGCAATGCCATTCTATTGTGGTGTTTAATTGCATAAAAACTACTGTCAAATTTTGTGACTTTTATAAGGTATTGAACTCATTTGACATGTATTCACGTCCTCCATAAGATCTTAATGTCTTAATATACTTCCCTATCTGCTTTTCCACCATAACCTTAAAATTCTGAAAGTGAGTAAACACGTCACTCCTCTTTCATGAAGTACACCCATACTTTTTGTGTATGCTCATCAATGAAAGTGACATAAAACCTACATCCTCCCATAGATGTGGTCTTTGTAGGACCGCAAACATTTGTGTGCTATTTCTAACACATTCTCACTAACATGCTTGTCATGTGAAAATGATGCCCTTGACTATGTACCCAATTGACATGCTGCACATACCTTTTGCATTTTCACTACCTTGAAATTTGGTAGTCCATTGACAAGCTTTTTTGAGTACATCAATTTTGGCCTCTACAAATTTACATGTCCAATTTGCTTGTGTCAAATCTCTATATCAACAATAACACATGCACTTTTTTGCAAACATGGCTACATTCATTTTAGGAATTTTCACATTTAAGGTGAATATCCTACCCACTTTGTCTCCTTTGGTGATCAACCTTCCATCCTATTTGCACTCTTCTACATATAAGCCATCAGCATTGAACCTTATTTATAATCCATGGTCAACCATTTGTCCAATAGAAACCAGATTCTATGTTATATTCAGAACATGCAGAACATCAACAAGATGTTTTACCTTCCCATCCTCCAAAGATAGTGCTATGAAACTAGTAAACCATTTTGCATGGCTACTCATATGATTTGATGCACCTAATCAACACAGCAAACATTACCATTTGATATTGAACCATCGACATACATTGTGTTCATCATATGATGTCGGAGCATAAACAATTTAGAAACCATAAGATTCTTCTTACTTGCCCAAAATCCTTTGTGACAAAAAGATATTTTCATGTTGTTTCCAAAGTTCCATGCTTCAAAAATAGTGAAGGAGTCCTAAATCTATCATGACATACTCCTCATGAAGTTGAGCCATGAGAGATTGGATGTGATCATCAACTGAACCAATCAAGATCACATCAAATCATTGACATAAATTATGACAAAGACAAGCAAGTAATCTTGTTTGTAGATGTAGAGGTTAGCATTTGATTAACTTCTTTGAAACCCATTGACCTCAAAGAAGTTCAAATTCTTGCTTTAGACCTTTAGAACATATAGTGCTTTGCTAAGTTTGTATATTTGATCTTATTTTCCTTTGATTTGGAAACCTTCATGTTGTTCCACAAATACATCTTCTTGAAGTTCTCCATCAACAAAGGCATTCTTGACATCTACTTAGTAGATGGGCCATTTCTAATGAGAAGTTAGAGCAGGCAATGTGCACTATAGCGTATCTTGTTGTAGCAGAAATGTTTCTTCATAATCAATGCCATGTGTTTGCTTGTATCCTTTGGAATTAATCAAGCTTTGTTAGTGTCCAAGTCTTGTTATCTTGGATGGCTTGAATTTCGAAATTCGTGTCTTTTTCCCATTCTTGTCGACTGTTAGCTTCTTGGTAAGTCAAAGATTCAAGTATCTCCTATATCTTATGCATGAGTACATAATTGACCAAGTGACTTTACTATTTGTTTTGTTTCTCTATAAGTCTTTGAGACCTTCATGGTTTTTGTGATGTACTTGCCTCTGTACTTGGTTTGGACAATACTCCATCTCCTCTGAAGTGCAGATGGCAAGAGTAGATTTGGATGTTGTATCTTTCAAGTACTTGGAATTGTCATCAAATATAACATCCTTGGAAATGGTCATTATATGATGCTCAAGTTCATATAGGTGACATGCGTTTCACTATAGCTAATAAAGATATGCTTCTTTGATTTGGAAGCAAGCTTGTTCCTATCTTCCTTGGGTATGTAGACATACATGTCACTAGCAAAGACACAAAATAACTTGAAATTAGGCTTCCTTCAACGGTAAGCCTCAAAGGATGTCATGTTAGAAAGTGCGTTAGTGATACCTCTATTAATGATGTGCATGGAAGTGTGAAGGAATTCAATGAATTTCAAAGGAAGATTTTCATTGTGAAGCATTGTTCAAGCCATTTCCATAATGCTTCAAATTTTGTGTTTTGCAACCCCAGTTTGAGATGGATTGTGAGGTTGGGTGACTTGTCATTTGATCCCGACTTGCTCAGGGAAGTTGTCGAACTTGTTGAGAAAACCTCGATCACCATCGAATCGGATGGTATTCAAAGATGTGGGTGACTCATTCTCAACTTGAGTCGTTCAATCTTTGAATATGGAGAAAGCTTGTAAGTTTGATTCAAGGAAGAATACCCAAATGAATCTAGCATGGTTATCTACAAAGGTAGAAGTAAATTCATCCACTTAAAGGTGGGGTATTCATTGGACCAAAAATATCCATATGGATAAGGGATAGAGGATTCTTAGCTCATGTAGATGCCTCTTTTGGAATAAGGGCCCTATATTTTTTTCCTTGGGTACATGCATTTTTGGTCATATCTTGAACGAGTTAGATGATAAAATCTTCAATATGAAGTGTGCCCATATCTTTCACGCCATAGCTCAGAAATAGATTATGTGGTGAGGAATCAAGAAATTCTATAAATTCCTTTGTCTTTGACTCCTTGGGCTATGATGTCATGTGTAGAGGGATCAATCACCCTAATAGATTTGTTGTCAAATAGCACTTTGTTTATGATGATCTATTAGAGCCTTTAATGAAAGTAAATTCATGGAAAAATTGGGTACAAAAAGTTCATTGTTCAATGCTTTGCTTTCTTCCTTATGGTTGGTAATGCTAACCTTCCCTTTGCCTTCTATGGGTAGACTTTTGTTGTTACCTAAGTAAACTTCTCCTATGTGTTCTTCAAGTTTCTAAAATGATTCTTCATCCTTGCACATGTGGGAGTTGGATTCACTATCAAAGATTCATTCTAGATAAGATCTTGAAGTGACTAAAGTATTGACTTTAGTGGTTAAAAACAATTACTCGCTTGAGCAATGTGATCTATCTATTGAAGACTTAGTGTTGTGCTTGGATGTAGATGCCTTAGAATTGTTCTTCTTTTTGTAGAGAAATCTCTTCACATGACCTTGTTTGCCACAATAATTACGTGTAAACTTCTTGTTGGTAGTATTTGTTGAATCTTGCATATTGTTATTTCTGGAGTGATTGTTATGATGTTTTGACATGTTGAAGGGTCTTTTGGCCTTCATTGTAGTTTCTTGAGAAGAAGAGTTCTTGGTCCTTGAGTGTTGGAGAAGCAACAATATTCAAACTTGCTCCCAAGTTAAGGCTTGACCTCGATTATAGAGATTAGTCACAAATGTTTCATAAACCTTGGGGAGTTTGTTAAGTAATCTAATAGTCAGATCTTCACTAGAGATTTGGGAACCAAACAAGCTTGCCTTGATAATCTTCAAATGTGGCAACTACCTTAGGGACTAGGTCCTATGAGTGAATAGAAATATTGTGAAACTCTATGTTTAAGGTGTTAATCTTTGAAGAAATCTTATCTTCATAAAGATCTTGAAGTATCTTACATGCTTTCTTTGGAGTCTTATAAGACATGATGTGTCCTTTCATGAGTTTATCAAAAGTTAGAAACAATTTCCCTAAAGATCTCTTATCTTTGACATTCCAAATGTGTCAAGCATTTGGCTCTCTGTTCCTATCAGGATTAGGATCAATTCCTTCTACAACTTCATAGAATAAATTAGTGTAAAAGTAAGCCTTGATGATATCCTTCCAACTGTTGTAATTTATTTCATTTAGCATTTTATCTTTGTTGAGATACATGGCTTACAGAATCCCTATTGCAAAAGCGAGACAAGCTTGGGTAGCTTAGATTATTCTACACAATATCACATACAAAACAAAATTGATTACTTGGAGTTACAAGATTGATAGCACTTAGTGCATGGAGTACCAAAAGAGAAAGGGAACTTATGGAGAGAAAGTTTTCCAAGTGCAAGATATATGTAGTCCATTCAAAAGCTCCTTTGATTGCATCAACTTCAGCCTCTGGAAATTTGCATGTCCAATTCTCTTGTGCCGAATCTCTATGTGAGAATTAACACCTCCACCTTTTGCAATCATGGCTACATTCATTTCAAGAATGTTCACATTCAATTTAAAGATCATACCCACTTTGTTTCTTTTGGCCAAATACCTTCCATTCTATTTGTACTCTTCTACTTATAAACCATCGGCATTGAATCTGGCTTGTAATCCCTATTCAACCATTTATCCAACAAAAACTAGGTTCTTTGTTATACTAGGAACATCAAGTACATCAAGAAGATGTTTTATCTTCCCATCATCCGTGGATAGTGCCATGTTTCTTGTATGCTTGATATGATATGATGTGGCAAATTGAGGCTTGTATATCTCAAAGTTTGGAATTGTGTGACATAGAGAGAACATTATGGTGTAATCTATCTATGTGGAATGGAGAAGAGAGAGACGGTATTATGGAGGTTACAGAGTAGAAAAGACTAGCTTACGGAACTGATAATGAATGAGGAAGTTTTTGTAGTGAAGATATAATTCTGAAGATAGAGATCAGAAGTCTGTAAATGATGTTTGCAGTGCAATTCATGTTGTTGTAAATCCAATTACGGTATAGTTCTGAATTCTACTATATTACCAAAGTCTATAGTTGTTCAAAGTATTCTGAAGCTCAGTGCACTCTCTATACTCTAAAGTGTGTCAATGAAACTTAATTTGGCTAAGTGTGTGGCAATAGTTTAAAAGAAAATAAATGCATGTTATGATTGCAGTATCGTAGTCATAATCCCCATTCTTGAATCCTACCCTTTGGAGGTGTTGTATGTAACTCTGACATCCACATCCCAAACAAATTGGCAACCATGATGGGAATGGGTTTGTTGTGGAGATGGAGTTCTTTTAAATTGATGTCATTGTGGGGTGGAAAGGAATACTTGCGCAGTGATCGACTTCACAAGTACTTAGACGTTTATTAAGGAGACATTAGGAATTCTATGTTTAGAAGACATTTCAATTGTAGAATCAGCAAAAATCTCGGAAAACTTGATGCTATGGGTGGAAATGGGAGTCTTGCCACAATCAATCTTGGATGATTGGATATCCACGTGGAAGAACCAAACATAAGTTAATGCTTTGCAAAAAGGAGAATCTAGTAGAACCAACCAAAGAGTCAGCCGTAGGAAGAAAAGTGCCCTATGGACCTGAGCCAAAGGGATGGTAGCGAACCCTAGCCAGATTTTACCTTAGCACGTGTACCAATCGCTCGATCCAACACACAGGAAGAGTTTACTCGAGACTCGATGTTGGAAGTAGCCAAAGGCAGACACAGAGGAAGCATGTAGAGGCAGACTATGAAGAGTCGTGGGGAGCCAGAAATATACTTCATATCACTCTTCCAAAACTCCAAATAGTGATTTTCATCACTTTTGTACTATATGTATCATAAAACACCCACTCTTGTATTTACTAGCTCCATTTTCTGCAAGACAAGGAGTCCTTGAGCTTGAGGAGCTTAGATAGAACAAGCATACCAATTTTGGTAATTCTTAGATCTCGTTTAGACCTCCAAATGACCCCTATAACTATTTTTTGACTATGCCGATCACTAGCTGTGAAAGTGGTCAAAACTAGTCTAGAATCTATAAAAAGAGCTAAAGAGCTCATTTTTTAGGTTAGCTAGTGTTGGATTGTATTAATTAGTGTGAGCTTTGAGCTTGTAAGAGTGTTATTGAGCAATAGAGTCTTCTTTCTACCTTCCATTGTGTCTTGCTTGTCTCTTCCTTATGTGTGTGTGTATGTCTTTGTGCATCTTCATGCTTCTCACCTTCACTCTCACTACTTCTTGTGTTCACGATATTCATATCACTCCTATCTCTTCCATGGATTAACAAGTAAAGGAGGTGGTGCTTACACTTGAGCTACACCAAATTTTGGCATCGTTGTTGGGGATCGAGTTCTAGGACAAATGCTTGATAGTAAGAGTAAAGCAAGAATCGGCATTGGAAGGTAATTGATTTCAGTTTTTGTTGTTGTTTTTGCATATTCTTTAGTGTTTTTCATCTCCCCTATAGTTCCCCTTCATCACCGCATCATCTTCTTCCACTGCAAAAAAATCAGAAAATTCACCATATCCACCTATTCTCCCCATTTTCCTCATTTGCACATGAGAGAGAGAGAGCTATTGAGCTTGCATATGTGTGTGTGTTTTTATTTCTCTTGCAAGTAAATCACTCCAATACAACAAGGAAGCTCAAAAAAGGTAAAATTTTGCATTTTTTGTTAGATCTGCCGTTGGTGTCGAACCATCGTGATGGTCTGACAAACTCGGTTTTTTTGGTAAACGTCTATAGCATGACACATGCGACCCTTGTGCTTGCACAAATCCACAAACACATTTTTGAAATCATCACTTTAGTGGACCATCACGATGGGCTCATGCCATTGCAATTGTGTCGCACCATCGCGATTGGCTCATGCCATCGCGACGGCTCGATTGAACCATCGTGATGGTCTCACACCATCGCAATAGTTCAGTTGGACCATTGCGATGATCTCATCGACCCCACACCATCACGATTGGCTCATCCCATCGTGACGACCCACTTTCCACATGTCATTTGAACCATCACAACGGTTCACTTGACCATCATGATGATTGACCATGTCATCACGACGATCCTAAGCCATCACGATGGCTCGACCACCTCAGACCATCGCGACACCTCAATAGGATAGACCATCATGACGGCTTGTTTGACCATCACGATGCTTTGGTAAGTGCACACCATCTCGACGACCCACCCTCAGACCATCGCGATGCCTTATTTCTCGCAAACCATTGTGACGGTTCCAAACCCTCACAACGGTTCAACTGGACGATCGTGATGGTCCCAAACCATCGCGATTCTCTCGAACCATCGTGATTGTTCACCTAAAATGCCAAATTTAGGGTTTGATTTTTTGAGCTATTTTAAGGCCTATTTTGAGTCATTTTTGAGTGATTACGCATATTGGAGGCCCCTTAGCTCACATTTGGAGAAAAACCTATCTACCAGTTTTAACCCCCAAGAGCTTGAATGTTCATAACTTCCTCATACAAAGTCCATTTTTTGAGCTCTAGGGCTCATTGGAGAGCTCGTTTTGAATCCTATCTGATCTCAGTTGTTTTTGTTAAGAATAATGTGTGGATATTTAGGTAGTATAAATTGAAGTTGACCCTTTTGTGGGATTAAGAAAGCAAGGGGACACCATAGAATTTTGCAAAGGAGAATCGAGACCCTTAAAAGTGTATACATCAAAGTGTGTGATCATTAATTTAAGAAGTGTTCTAAAAATTGGACTTTTACAGGTCTACAAGTGGTCATCCAACGGCATTCAAGGCAAGGCAAGGAGAAAACTAAGCAAGGCTTGGGAATCATGACTCCTTAGGCAACAAAGCACCCAACGAAGCTGACTCGAGGTTGGAAGAATACTCAACCCCGTCAGTCAACTATTAGCTTAGGCTAAGAGTGTGTAGCATTGTGGATTAAATTAGGACTATGATAGGAATGCATAAAGTACAAGAGCATTAATTTCTTCAAGTCCATGTGTAAGATAAAAGAGTGTGAAAACAAAAAACCTAAAGGAAAGAACTTGATTTTGATGGAACGAGAACTCAAACATACAACAAAAAGTCGATTCCTGATGTGTACATTGAGACAAGACAATAATTTAAAAGAGATAAGAACAAAACAAGTGACCAAGAACAAGGAAGCATTGGAGATTAGCAAGTGTATTGAGTGGTCGAGGAAGACAAATTCATGAACCTTAGATCAGGAAAGCACATAGGTAAGTCAAATCGATGAAGCCTTAGATCATCGGAAGCAAGTGTAGGGACCACTACACGTTCCTACGCACAACAATTGAATAGCTACCCTTACGATTTGGACTCAGATACTAGTGAGTCAAAAATGGCATATAGCATGGAGAGACGAGAAGGAGGGTTAAGTGTAGCATACTTAGAAAGGCCAGAAGGACCCTACAGGACCCAATTAGAATATGTCTGAACCAACCACTTAGGTGCTCACATTTATGAGGATGGTTTGAGAAGATCAGTGGTTCAATTGCACAACCCTGACCAACCCATTGGATTGGAACGTCCAGTGTTAAATTTCAAGAGAGATGCATACCTAGACAAAGAAGGAACAATGTACATCATAACTAATTATCCTAATCACACTAATGAGTTTGGTGTAGTAATTCCCAAAACGAAAACAAGAACCCAAGGAAAAGAACCATTACGAGATGAGCCTAGGATTCCTAGAGGGAAATCGGTATTGACAAGAATGCTAAAACCAGAATGGATCCCTCAGGATAATAGAAGCATTGAATTGTTCCTAAATAAGGACACTAATGAAGTGTTTTGGAGATATAGAATGGAACAAAATAGTGAAGCAGTCTTCATCACCATTTATGAATTCAAGGACCCACATACACTTGGAAAGGTAGTATACCTAGACAACACTTTAGAACAAGTTTTTGTGGTACCTGATCATGCAAGACATGCCTATATGTGGAGAGGCGAACTAGTGTTTCCCCCATCAGGAGTGAATGTGAACACTAGCCATCAAGGTGCAGGGGCATCCTCAGCCCATGGTTCCCAAAGAGAGAAGAACAAAGAAAAGCCAAAAGTAAGTTTCACTCACCCCATAGGGAGAGATAGACCAACCATGGACATTGATAGATTGGAATGACAAAGAGAACCAAGAATGTCAGGTGGTAGAGATGACTTTCCTCTACCTAGACCACGTGAACATCCAAGAATATTGAGACCTACCGAATTAGTGAAGTTGATGAAAAATTACTTTGACGGGACAGGAGATCCTTATGACCATGTTGCAGAATTTAAGAAAATGTTGCACGCGGAGCAAGTGGAAGACATGTTCATGCAATACAATGCCTTTGGAGTCACATTAAAGAACACATCTTTAACCTAGTTCCAACCTCTACAGCAAAGGCAATTTAGGGATATTCGTCACTTGTTATAGTCATTCATCACTGAATTCTCTAAAAGTGGAATTAGGCATAACACTTCCTCAGTAATCCACAGCTTCAAACAAACCCCCAAGAAACAGTCAGACTGGCAGGACGTAGCTTTAGGCAATATATTGAGAGATGTCCAATGCCAGAACTTCCCTCACAAGCGAAGCAAGTGTCTTTATTTTTGGATGGCCTCTTGAGCTCTAAACTACAATCCTATATATTTGAAGGAACCAAGAACGCTAGAGTAGTGTGTAAGAATTTGTATAGACATTGAGGATAATTTAGGAGATGAATTGGAACTTTCAGAAGTCTACAAAGGCTCGAATACTTCCTCTCAATCATCCTCAAAACATCCCAGCTCGATAGAAGACCTAGTCGAGAAAGTGACCCAGAAACTAGGAGTTTCTAGCAAGCAGATACCCAGCTTAACAACAACCAAACGTTCTTACACCTATGGTGGTGATCATATGGCAAATGTATGTCCCAACATAACACAACATGAAGCTAACCCTAGTGGCCAATATTGTACAATTGAAAGGTGATACACTAATCACATAGCACAAGATTGCCCATACAACAAACAAGTAGTCCGATCGAATTACCCCCAAGCATACCCTCAACTAGGTAGATATCCAGGTCAATACAATGCTTAGCCTCATTACTACAGGCCTCCACAGAACTACCCTTGTCAGACTCAACACATATCACAACTTATTTTAGCTCAATAGCCACCCCCACCAGCTAATGTAATTTGAGTAAAATATGATGATGCAGGAGAAAACCTGAGTAGGGCTTTAGTGCCTTCTTCACCCCTGATCACTGAGAGTGATCCTAATTCAAACAGCTTTGACTCCACCCATGTAGATAGTCCACCAACCTACTACACAGAGTCTCCAGAACACATGGAAACATATCAGTATGATAGTCCCCCGATGGAACCCAATTGGGAGCCTAACTATGCCAATGTTATGTATGCTAGTCCTAACCCACGACCCCAATTGAGACAGTCAAGACCACAAGGCCCTAAAGGACCATGCTTTAGGTGTAAAGGAGATCATTTCATAAAGGATTGCCCACATCCTCCAATAGCAGGATAGTCACAATATTACAAACAACATTCAAGGCTTTTGTGTTGAATGTGGTAAAGAGCATATCATTAGAGAGTGTCCTAAGAACCCTGCTAATGCCTCAAAAGTGATACCCATTAACATGATAGTTATTGTGCACACCTTAGATGGATCCAATCCAGCGTATGTACCTATCCAAGCTATAACAAGAGCCAACGCACTGTTGCAAAATCAATAGCCTAATCCAGAAAAGATAGCCGAGACTAGTGAAGTTGGAGAATCTAGTGTAGAAAGATGAAATCTTGGAAAGATTCACGAGAGAGAATCAAGAGAAAATGGAGTAGAAGGATAAACAAACTCCAAGGAAGCCTAAAGGGAACTAGAGCCAAAATTTTAGAGTTAACTTCACAAGAATCAAATCAAGAAACCCCCAACCAGAAACCAGGATCAGTTCTAGTTGAACCCATACCTAAAAATCTAGACATGATGTTTCAAGCATACTAGGCAAGGTTAAGAGAAGGACCCCAAGTAGCTGAATTGAGGAAGAACTATCCAAGAGTGGACTTAGAAATTGAGAGAATGAAGCTTTGCATGAAGATGGTAGAATTAGCAC
Source organism: Ceratopteris richardii (assembly GCA_020310875.1). Taxonomy (NCBI): domain Eukaryota; kingdom Viridiplantae; phylum Streptophyta; class Polypodiopsida; order Polypodiales; family Pteridaceae; genus Ceratopteris; species Ceratopteris richardii. The sequence continues at coordinate 9,200,674 of CM035407.1, forward strand.
AGACCATGTTTGAAGCCGCTCGATACATTAATTGGAGCAACATAGCAAAACCAGAGTTACACTTTCAAGGACTATTGGAGAGGCTAGAATACTTGATTGCTAACAACGAGAAGAAGAATCTGCAAAAGGACCCTATCTTTCCAAAGGCATAGGAAGGTAATGTACCATCATTGTCTCAAGTGCTGAACACGGTGTGTGAAGAAGACCTTTCTTTTATAAATAGGTACTCCCAAGGGTTTCTAAGAGAAATCCAAGAGGAAAAGTGGAGACGAGAACAAGAAACCCATCCCTCTATTCAAGAGATAGATGACTTGTAGGAACAATTTCCCCAAGACATACACTCCATCTATGATGATGTAGAGGAAGAGCAGCTTAATGAACCAACGGATTTTGAGTCTAATTCCTTACAAGAGTTACGTCAGTTCACAAGACCTTGGGAAGCTAAGTCTATCAGTATGAGAGCACCCACCATAATAGTCAAAAATGAAGAATCAGTAATCCCTAGAAACATGGAAGTGATCAAGAACACTAAATTACAATGCCATCTCACTTTAGAAGAATTGTTGAAGATTAAGCTAGAGTTGTGGAAGCACGTAGCAAATGAATTCCCAGTGGCCACTTTCACTCACTCTCAGCAAGGTTCACACAAGAAGGTACTAGAAATATCCATGGAAAGAATTGGAGACATGCGCGAGGGAGATGAAGGTAATACCTATCTTCCAATAACCCACCAAGGCTACACCACCAAAGCCATCCTAGATTTAGGAACCGGAGTAGCCATCCTACCACTGCTTTATGGAAATGTTGGGGTAAGCCAGTGTTAAGACCCACCAGGATGAAGCTACAAATGGCTGATGGACACATTGAGAAACCATTAGGCTTACTAGAAGGCATATCTCTCACAACTTGTGGTGTACAATTTGATCACATTTTCACCATTTGCGATTTTGGGAAAAATCATGCATACGAGATTATTTTAGGACGACCATTCATGCACCGATTGCAAATCGTACAAGATTGGGGAGCTAATTCATACGACACCAAAAGAAATAGAGTATGTGCATTCATTAGAATCAGACCCATCATGGTTGCATGAGGACACTTGTTTATGGATGTGTAAGGTAGAAAAACAAGAGGAAGAACAATTAGAAGCTAGAACTTTAGGTTCAGAATGACATCCACGAAATCTTCAAGATCCCCCTTATGCACCTATAGCGTTTCCAGATGAGGAATTTGAGCCTCATGGTTGGCCAGAGATCTTAGCTACGATGGATATAGCAGTGAATGCAGAACAATGGAATCCTCATTGTGATGAGTATGGATATGACATTTCCATCTTTATGATAGAACTGGTTGAGGAAGACTTTATCCTAGAAGAATGTGAGGAATTGGCTTAAGAATCAGACGAGACTAGTCACGAGGACCTAGAGTCCATTATCATGGAATGCTTTTGCTCGATAGAAGAGGAATATCTTTACTTCATGGAACCCACTACCCCTAAGACGGACAAGGAAAATCAACCTGAACAACCCGAGTCACTCACGAAAGATACAAAAAATAAGCAAAAGAAGAGAAAGAAATCACCTAAGACAGAAGAAGAAGAACCACTCATGGATGTACCAGAGAATTTCAAAAAGTATGAAATAGAAGATAGAAGAATCATGGTACAAATGCCTAAAAGAGAGGCAAGCATCAGAGAAGTGTACGATAATCGAGAGAAAACCAAAAAAACCATAGTCACCATAGAAGATGGAGAAGAGAAATGCACATGCATAGGGCATGATTTGACGGATGAAGAAGCAGAAGAGTTAACAGCCCTATTGCGAGAATATAGAGATGTGTTGGCTTGGAGTTACAAAGATTTGAAAGGAGTAGACCCAGATATATGCTCCCATAGAATCCCTATGACTCAAGTGGCCAAACCTACTAAGCAGAAACCATACACGTACAATGATAATTACGCTTCCAAGATTAAAGAAGAGATAGATCGCTTGATAGAAGCAGGATTCATTTATGAAATTGAGCATACTAAATGGAAAATTGTGTGTGTGTATCAACCTTAAGAAAGTTAATGCCGCCACGATTAGGGATAGTTACCCTCTTCCTATCATGGAACACTTATTGGAAAGAGTTACAGAAAGGAAGTTTACAACTTCCTTGATGGATTTTTAGGCTATAATGAAGTAGCAAAGATTTAAGGGAACCATTAAGAAGGCACAAAAATCAAGCAAAAGCAGAGCAAGCAAGCATATGAGGGGTTCAATTCCATGTCTACAAGTCCCAGAGTCACCCTCGCCACAACCATTCCCTCAACAATCTCCGACAGAACCTCCTACACCTGTACCACCAATACGCATCCGACTCTCATGCCCTATCATAATCGAAGGCACTACCAGTGCAGTGACTCCCCCTAAAGCCTCCACTCAAGCCGCTAGTATGGAAGCCAGAGAGATTCAAACATCCATCAGTGCGGATGCTTTTACCTTTCCCATACCCAGTCTCGAGGCAGAGCCCACTAACACTACATTTGATTTCAAAATGCATGATGCATTTTCAAGTGAATTTCTATTTTCAAAAGGCCAGTTTTTCTCTCAAGAATAGGAAAGTCCAAGCTATCCTACTACACCTCTTGACCAACCACAAGAACATGTAGTGTCCAGCTCAAATGCTGAAGATCGGACAGTGACTAATGAGGAAGATGATGATGATCAAGCTAGTCAAGCTAGTCTTGACTCACAAGAAGATGACCAACATGAACAAAAATAATAGCAAATGGAAGCTCAAGGAGATACGAGCACCCATGAAGATGACACATTTGAAGCCGCCGCCTATACACTGGCCATTTAGAAACTATATCGTAATATGCAAGCCGTGTGGGTGCACCGCCAATTATCCAAAGAACAAAGTCAAGAAATACTAGAGAAAGAACTCGCTAGTGGAGGCTTTAAAGACTCCTTCATTCAGGGTTTTAAGGAACTAGTAAAGCATGTGGGAGCTGTTGAAGCACTTTAGTTCTTGAAATGGAAGCCTTTACCACAGTTCGAACCTCGACGAATTTGTCTAATGTCTAAACCAAGCCAATACATATGTGTGCCCATAGCAGGTCAATCCTCTAGGTAGTCAGAAGAAGCATGATTGATAGTTGAACACCCACCCGAATTATGGTAGAAGCTACAATCATCATCAAATCCCCACCCCGACCAACAACCCCCATACAGGTCACCACCATCGAAATCACTGCCACTTCCACCGAAACTCTTTCTTCTCCTGTACATTCAACTTCTCCTGTACATTCTCAATCACCTACAATATCCTCATTCATAGTAAGTGTTGCAGTAGAAGCCATAGCACCACCAGTCACCCAAGCAATACCCAAAACCTTTACCCCAAGTACATCAAACCTAATTCCCCCCATCCCAATTAATCCATTCCTCCATTTCCCCTTCCTCCAAGACCTATTTTCCCTTTCCCTCCATTGATGACCTTCTCACCAGTGTCACCTCCCCATCTTACTATATCACCTTTGCCTTCTCCTTTACTTCAAACCATCCGCAAAACTCAACAGGTTATATATTCCTCCTCCTTTGTAAATCTCGTGTTCACACCCACTCATGCACCCACCATCACACCACTATTCATGATTACTGCACTAGATACCACATCCAATGACATGGACATTTCACCACTCACATACACCATTTTGTCACCACATCTCAGCACATCACAATTTTCTATAGCGACCACTACATCCACCCTCCTATTCCCCTTTCCCTTTCCCCTTGCATCTACACCCACACTAGCATCCTCTTCACACACTGTACCATTGTTATTATCACCCACTATCGACACCCCATTTTATCAAATGTTTGCATGCATGATGCAAGTCAGAGACGAATTTGCATCTCTTAGAAGCAATTACCAAGCATTGCAACAGACTACTACACAATTGCAGGCAAAGTTAAATTCTTTGACCATTGAGAACGCTTCCCTGAACACACGCAATGAGGAATTACGTGAGGCTTACCACTCCTTAGATTAAAATCAGAACAAAAGACTAAAGAAGCCCTCATAGATGTAGAAAATATTTTAGATGCCTAGACAGTACGGAACGCCATGCTCACACGCAATATGGGCCTATTAAGATGCCATCTCGCAACAGCCAAAGAAGAGAACCAGAGGCTACAAGAGCAGAATCATGAGAACTTTGAAGCTATGATGGATCGACCTGACGAAACATTAAGTCCTAGCAGATTCAAAGTAGTCCCCTCTGAAACGATGCAAGTATTATTGGAAGATCATGTGCGATTATTCGAGGACTATGATAAAATCAACGAAGAATATCTTAAGCTACAATTAGATCACAAAGCCTTACTACTGAAGGAACCGGCACAACACCAACAAGTTCTTGAATTCACACCCCCAGAAATCCTAGACGAACTCACTACTTTACAGGCGTGTGTCCTTGATCTTCAAGCTCAGGTGGCATGTCACTTAGAACCTCCGAGGCCAGATTCCCCACTAGAGATTCTTGTTGATGAAGAAACTATTTCTATACCGGTGGAGGACACATACAAAGAAGCATATGAACCACAACCGATCCCAAGCGGACATGTCATAACAGAAGGGCAAGACACATTTAAACTTCCTATCCCCGCATGGCTCAATTCAGTGGAAGAGCTCGGTATGACTCACTTTGCACGCGTAGAAGCCCAACTACATGCTATGGCCCTGATTGATGAACGAATTTTACAATCGCCATACTTCGCTCAACTGGCATCCCACAGGTATATCTCCATTAATGAACTTCATAACAAACCCTTCTTCCTATACATGGCAGAGTACCAATTAGCTATTAAAAAGGAAACGGGGAAGAAACCAACTCATGCTATTCAGTTTGAGCCTAAAGACCTACCCCCTGAAGCAAAGAAAGGAAAAATATTTCAACCAAACTCGCGCATGGAGTTGTTACAACAATATCCAAAAATTATGCACACTTGGACAAAAGCACCGCTACACTTAAAGTACAATCCATGTTGGGGTCTAATGCCATGACACTGTTCTTGGAATGCATTTGCGATTAAGGTTCAAAATCATAAGCAATGCCAGGATTGGCTCAACTACCCCTATCTGGCACCACCACGTGACCCTCCAACCATTGGATATATGATGGTGACCATCTGCCACTGGCTCCCTCGATTACACCGCATGGACGACATCACTGCATATATGACTATTAAGATATTTGATATGATGCAAACGGTTTTTAAGATCTTCCATCGTGTCAAGGCACCATATGTCAATACACCCAGTTTTGAGCATGGCAACCAAGACCTCGCATATGACATGAGAACCATGCCATCGCGCTGGGTATGCTATGCATGGCATTGCCACATCAAGTATTTACCTTCATGTTATAAGATGACTTTTGAAGAGAAGTTCACAATGGGATTTTGAGAATACGATTCCGAAGTCTTCATCCGCCGGCCTACCCATCTACTTCAATTATTTTCTTGCGAGAAACTTGTGTATTCAACACACTACCAGCTTCCACCTCTCGGTGAACCTCAGGTGATAGTCGAAGAAAAACTTGAAGTTGATCTCGCACGAGGAATTCGCATCACAGAGCACACCCTCTCACAAGACCTCTTGCAAAACTACATTATGCAGATCCCACAACAAGGATCTATCAGGACGACAAATGCAAGAGGGAGGGGGGTGTTGGCAGCAGCCAAAGGCATAGACGTAGAGGAAGCATGTAGAGGCAGACTAGAAAGAGTTGTGGGAAGTCATTTTTTTCAAAGAAATATACTTCATATTACTCTTCCAAGAGTGACCTGTTCTTCCATTTAGCAACTCCATCCTGTTGAGGTATAGACGGCACTATACACTGGTGTTTTATCCCAAGTTCAGCCAGAAATGCATTAAAATCAAAAGACATATATTCCTCCCCTCGATCAGAACAGAGGGTGCCCATTTTACATGCTGACAGATTTTCAGCCAAAACCAAAAACTGTTTGAAGCACATGAACACTTCGGACTTTGCTTTCGATGGATATACCCATGCATACCTGGAAAAATCATCAATGAAAGTCACGAAGTAAAGATAATTTCCAAAAGAAGGAGTCTGCATGGGACCATAGACATCACTATGTACAAGCTGCAATTTCTGAGTAGCCCAAACTGAACCATCTTTTGGAAATGAAGAACGCTGCATTTTGCCCAAAATACAGCCTTCACAAAAATGCTTTCTAGGTGCCTCAAGTTTGGGCAAAGAGGACACCATTTTAGATTTCTGTAGGCATAGCAAGCTAGCAAAATTCAGATGACCAAAGCATGCATGTCAAAGCTTTGCATCTGACATAGCCTGAGAATCATGTACTGCACATGCCGAATCATTCACAGATCTTTCATAGTCTATGCACTTATATAGCCCACGGCATAAAATGCAAGAACCAATAATCATGTTGCCATTTGACAGATCATGAACTGTACACCTATCATCAACAAATTTTGCAACCAAGCCAATCTTGGCGAATGCAAAAACTGATAATAGATTTTTCTTGATCCTTGGCACAAACAAAGCATCTCACAAAGTGAAAGAACTACCATAAGCAGTAGTCAAAATGATCTTACCAACTCCCATAACAGGATAAGAGGAGTTGTTAGCACATGTAACAATATTCCTTGTAGGGGCAGGCTCGAGTGAAGAGAAGAAACTGCGCTGCGAGGTAATGTGTTTGGTCGCCCCACTATCAAAGTACCAAACATCTCAGTCTATTGGATACATGCACTGCTCATGAGAAGATGGGTCAAAATTGCAAACAATAGTAAACGCCCATTCTTCTTCCTACACAAGATTAGTAGACTCTATTTTCGGTGTAGAGGCCTCAACAACAACCATTCTAGCCTCCTTTTTCTTTGCCTCTTTTGCAGTGAGTTTTGGACAGTTCTTTATGATATGATCATTCCTTTACATTACTTGCAAAAAAATTTCTGCTTTTCTGATTTCTTCTCATCTTTATCTTCCTTCTTCGAATGTGCAGCATTTGCAGATTTCTGCTTACTAGTTGAAGAGCTCCATTTTCCTTTGCCCTTCTGACTAGCCAGGAAAGCTTGATCTACAACACCCATAATGGACCTGTTCTACCTAGACTGATCTTCCTGCAACAAAATAGATACTAACTCCTCAAATGACAAGGCATTTGGATTGCCTTTCATCATCAATCGAAGAGTAGAAGCAAAACTCTGATATGAATCAAGAAGACCATTCAGAATGGTCTGCACAAATGAGCTATCTGGTATAACCTCATAAGCAGAAATCAAATGTTCCTTCAAGTCTTTGATCTTTGTTAGAAAACTATCCATAGAATCACCTTCATTCATGTGCTCACTCTCCAACTGTTTTCAGAGGTAAGCAACACAAGCCTCATTCCTAGCTTGGTACAATGTGGTAAGTGTATCCCAAGCATCGTTAGTTGTTTTGCAAGAGCGAATGTGAGGAATAATGGCACGTTTGATAGAGAAAGCTATCAATGCATGAGCTTGGGCATCTCTGCCATCCCAACAAATTTGCTCTACAGTAGGTGTAGCAGAAACCACAACACGAATAGGAATATGCAAAATATCATCATCTTCAACACCTTCTGCATCAGCTTTAGTACCTGCAGTTGTAACAGTTGCAAGTGTGATAGGATGTTTTTCAACACACTGCACAATATTCCACAGTCCTTTTGCAACCAATACATGTCGCATCATATAAGCCCATAATGGGTGGTTAGTACCATCCAACTTATCCTCAATAGCCAACATACGGAATACATCACTACTTTCAGCCATGGCCGGTGACTAAAATACCTTGATGTAAAAAATTGATTGTATCTCAAAAAGTTGAACAGAACTGCCAAGATAAATTCTGCTAGACCTGTAGCAGACTTTGAGACACTTATATTGGCAAACCAAAACTAGTATATACCTTTGGCACAAAAGGACAAAATAGCCTGCACAAGCGCTATGATAGTGCGTTCGGAGGCTGAAATGAGTCTTGATCTTTGAAATACCCTGAGTATACGTACCAAATTTCGTGCGATTCTGGGACTGTGATTGGAGGGGTGTCGATGACACCCTAGATGAAGTGACGACCAGATCTGATACCAATTGTTGGAGTTAAACATCTATGGAAGCACACGAAAAGCACAAGGAAGAAGAAGAAGCTTGGATCACAACACACAATACTGAATGTATAACCACTAGAATGTATAAAGATAAGTAGCCCATTAGCGCAATAGGCATATATAGAAGCCGAGGGGAAAAAACCTCCTAAATAAGGAAAAAAGTGCCCCGACAGTCCTAGAGTGTTCACACATATCACTACCTAAATATATCAACATGTAGCAACAATGCACATCAAGAATATGCAATTAAAAAAAAAAATCCCATTTTTTCTATCCATAGTGATAGATAGGTGTCCATCACGAGAGATAGTAGTCCATCGTGATTGACAAATCACGATGGACAAGGTTTCCATTGCATCGGATTGCCTGTCCATTATGACAAACAAAGTCACACGAAAGATAGAAATTTATGTGAAAAAGTGTCCATCACGATAGACAGACCTCACGATAGATAGGTGTCAATCGCCACTTCAATAAATCGCAATAGACAAACTTAACAACAAACTTAGTCCATCGCAAAATTTATCCATCGTTAGATAGCCCATCCATGGCAACAAATAGCCATCCATTACATGTCAGACACTGTCCATCATGACAAACCTATCCATCGTGACATACAAACCTCGATGGACAACCCTTTCCATCACGACTGATGACCTTGTCGATCGCGATAGACAGACAAATTTGGCAAAAAAATAGGGTTTTCATTTTTTGCAAATTTTGAACTAATTTTTGGCATGATTCTTTAGTTAGCATAGCATCATGATTCTCTTAGATAATTATGACACACAATTGTGGTTGACTTAAACAAGTACATAAATATTTTGAGAGGTTGTGTTTGTCTGTTTGAACCCCAGAAGCTTGGAAAGACATAACTTTCTCATCCAAAATCTGTTTTTTGAGCTCTATGGTTTGCTGGAAAGCTCGTTTCGTAGGGAAATTTTAAGTTGAACTTCAAATGGGATTAGGAAGCTAAGGGATCTCTAGAGGATTTTTTAGCAATTCAAAGGGGTAAATGGGTCTTTAAAAAATACCTGAATCAAAACTATGTGTCAAATAAATTAAAGTTAAAGCTTGATCTAAACTTGGGACCTTTGCAGGTCCATTAAGAGCCATTCTAGTGTTTCTAGAGAAAGGTAAATTGCAAAACAAAGCAAGGTTTGGGGAATGCTTACTGGACATCATAGCACTTTCTAGAGCACCAAACTCAAGGTTGGAAGAACTCTCAACCCCCTCAGTCAATTTCTAGTATAGGCTAAGTGTGATTAGTTTCAATGATAAATTAGGGTGATGCTAGGCATGAATCAAGTTTAAGAAACCATAATTTCTTAACTTCAAGCATAACTAGAATAATTTTGCAAAAAAACTTAAGAGAAAAGAACATAAATTGATCAACCACACATCAAGTTGCGATATAACTCAAGTATTCCCAATGATGCAATATTGGACAAGATCTTACACCCAAAAGGGAATTTAAAAACAACAAGTGATTGTGTAAAAGGAACACAACAACGTGGTTGTAGTCAAGAAAAAGTGGGTTAATAGACCACGCTTATGAATCTTAGATCAGGTAGACACTTAGGTCAGGATAGACAAAGTATTAGATCCTTTGAAGCTAGTGTCAATCACATAGCTAGGCCATGGGCTCAACAACTCAATGACTACCCCTATGTGCTGAGTTTAGAGACTAGTGACTCAGAGATGTCATATAGTATGGAGAGGCCAACAGGTAGTTCTGGTGTTGCATACTTAGAAAAGTCAAAATGTGCATATAAGAATCAATTGGAATACATTAAGACGAACTGATTAGGTGCTCGCATCTATGAGCATGGTCTAAGAAGTTCTATTGTCCAACTTAGGAATCCAGATCAACCAGTTGGATTGGGACAACCAATTTTCAAGTTTGAGCAAGGCTCATACATTGATAAGATAAAGAGGGAACCATGTACGTGATCACAAGCTTACCCGATAGGACATATGAGTTTGGAATTATCATTCTTGAGATGTAAATGGAAGACCTAGAACAAGGAACCCTAAGAGGAGAACCTAGGACACCTAGAGGTAAGTCCGTCTTGACTAGAGTGATCACCCCAGATTGGACCCCCCAAGACAATAAGAGTATAGAGCTATTCTTGAATAGGAGCATTGATGAGGCATTTTGGAGGTTTAAACCCGGCCAACCTAACGAAGTTGGATCACTCACCATCTATGAGTTTAAGGACCCAAAGACACCGGGAAAGGTTGTCTATCTAGATAACATTTCAAAGAGGATATTTCTAGTTATGGAGCATGGTAGGCATGCTTACACTTGGAAGGGTGAATTGATTTTCCCTCCACCAAGATCTAATGTTTCCCATGGCCTCCAAGGAGTAGGATCATCCGAGGCTCATGGAACCTAGAGGGAAAGAGCTAGAGAGAGACCTAAAATGAACTTTGCAAACCCCTTAGAAAAAGAGCAGTCAAGATTAGATGCAAAAAGAATAGATCAAGAGAGACACAGAAATCTGAGACACCAAAGAGGCATGGATGAGTTTCCCTTGCTTAGGCCTAGAGAACACCCTAGAATCTTGAGGCCTACACAATTGGTGATTGTTACACTTATGTGTTCCTTGAGTAGCTTTGATGTGAACCTTTTCCCTATACATGGGCACTTTTTACTCTAGTGCTGGCTATAGGTTTTTTCCCCATTTTACCACATACTTGATACTCTCATATGTGGTGGTACTTTGTACTTAGGGATATCATTCAGCTCTTACTTCAGTTCAGTATTATCGTCAATAGAGAGAGCTATTCCAGCCATCATCTTCTCCGTGTGTCTTGCTGCATTTGTCCTCTTTGTGTGTGCTTCTCATGTGTCTCCCACACTTCTACACACACCCAACAATGGTATTAGAGCAGGTTCAGCTTCTTCTCAAGTTTCGGTTTTTCGCGTCGCGACGTGCGCGCACTTCTAACAGTGCAAATCGACTTCAGAGCATAGAATTGTGAATTTTAGCAGCCAAGAAACATTTCCACTAGGTGCGTTGGGGTTTTACCCCCATTTTGAAGCCATTCGTGCAGTCAGAATCGCCATCAGAGTGACGGTTTGTGAGCTGAAATTTCAGCACTTATTTCAGCTTTCGTCGAAGTAAAGTTTTTGTCACATTCTTGTTCCTTTGTGAAATGGTGGGCAGCAATGGCTTGTTTGGCATGCTTCAAGCTGAAGATAAGATTGATGGGACCAACTATCCGATGTGGTCTTACATGATGAAGCATGTTCTTGTTGCAAAAAAACTTTGGAACATAGTTGCAGATGTAGATCGAAGACCAGTAGTTCTTCTACTTCATAGTCTACTGTCACAGATGGGGCTTCTTCTTCGAGTAGAGTGGTTTCTCCTTCTCCACCTACACAGGAGAACCTTAGATGGGATGGAAAAGATGCTCAAGGTCATGCTTTGATTGCGCTTTTAGTGAAGCGTCATATAGTTCCACACATTCGGTCATGTTCTACATCGAGACAGGCATGGGACACTCTTGCTTCTTTGTATGCCGTGCGTAATGAAGCACATGTTGCATACTTGAGGAAGCAACTTGAGGATGTATGTATGGCTGAAAATGAGTCAGTGGATGTGTATGTGACACGCATCAAGGACTTGAAAGAGCAATTGACAAACATAGATGAGATCTGTTCGGATGCATCACTCATTTCTACATTGTTGAAAGGATTACCAAAATCTTTTCAAAGCTTTGCTACTACACTCCGTTTGGTTGCAAAAGAAAATCCTAATATGTATGCATTTGATGAGGTTGTGTCTCTTCTTTTGCAAGAAGAGAAATCTAGAGTGAATAGGAGTGGTTTGATTGAGGGAATGTAAGCACTTGCTATCTCACAAAAGGGGAAAAGCAAGTATGGTTCAGCTTTGGGTTCATCAAAACCAAAGCCTCAAGCTTCCTCCTCCACTCATTCCTCTAATGATGGTGATTTGCAAAAGAAGAAGAGATGAAAATATTGCCAAAAGGCTACTCATACTATTGATGAGTGTAGAAAGCTTGCTAAACGCAATGAAAAGAAGAAGGAATCTGGCATGTCTATTGCTGAAAATTCAGCAAATGCAAAGAATGATGAAGCTAACATGGCTCAAGATTTTTGGGCATGTGTTGTTACATGTCATTACGATGCTTCTTTACATTCTAAATGTATGGTTGTGAGTGAGGCTGATTCGGATTGGTTCTTTGATAGTGGTGCTTCAAAGCACATAACATCATGCAAAAGATTTTTTGCCTCTTTGAAAGATGCACCTAAAGGAGGACATGTGGTGTGTGCAAACAATGCCTCTTATCCTATCATTGGAGTAGGAGAAATTGAGCTTACGGCTACAAATGGAGGTGTGATTCTCTTGAAAAATGCATTGTATGTGCCCGGTATCAAGAAGAACTTAATTTCAGTTCCGTTGATTGCCAAAGCTGGACTTCATGTACACTTTGTTGATGATAAGTGTATGGTTCATGATTTCAGCAATGGCAATGTTATCGTGATGTCCGGTACATTATGTAATGGTTTGTATCGCATGGATACATACAAGAGGGCTGCCTCGAATGCCTTAGTTGCTCATACTTCTTCCATGGCTGAAATGGAGCTTTGGCATGCTCGTTTTGGTCACTTGAACTTCAATAGTTTGCTCTACTTGCAAAAGAAGGACATGGTTATTGGCTTTCCTACACTTGAGTCCATTCAAAAGCATGCATGTGAAGGTTGCATTATTGGAAAAATGCATCGTGCTTCTTTTCCGAAAGATGGTCATACACACACTACAAGAATATTGCAGCTTGTTCATAGTGATGTATGTGGTCCCGTCAAGACTCCATCTTTTGGGAAGCATGTATATTTTGTTACCTTCATTGACGATGCTACTCGCCATACATGGGTGTATCCTATGAAAGCAAAGAATGAGGTATTTTCTTGCTTCAAAGCATTTTTAGCTATGGCTGAAAATTTTTCTTCACAAAAGTTTTTGACCCTATGCACTGATCGTGGTGGTGAATACATGCCACATGAGTTTAATGCTTTTCTTCGTGAAAGAGGTATTTCACACCAATGTATGGTGCCATATACACCTCAACAAAATGGTGTTGCCAAGCGTAAAAATAGAACTCTACTTGAAATGGCACGATGTATGGCTAAAGGAAAGCATCTTCCTGATAAGTTTTGGATGGAAGCGGTCATGTGTGCAAATTATGTGTTGAATCGCTGCCCTACAAAAGCATTGAGAGTCATCACTCCTTATGAGGCTTGGAATGGTCATAAGCCTATGGTTAGTCATATGCATGTGTTTGGTTGTTTGGCATATGCTCTTGTGCCATCATAACAACGTCACATACTTGATGACAAGGCAAAGAAATGTATATTTGTTGGTTATAGTGCTGAAAGTAAGGGATATTGGTTGTACCATCCATTGACGAACACAATTATTGTGAGTCGAGATGTTGTATTTTCGGAAAATTCAGTTTTCCCTCTACTTGAATGCAAAAAACTGCCAACAGTTAGCTCACAAGATGTGTTCGATACACTCATGCCTTTGTTCCAAAATGGTGCACTTACATGAGGAAACTTTTGCACCTACTTCACGCATTACTACCATTCGTATCGTGGTTGCATTGGATGCCCATCAAGGTTGGAAAGTGCATCAGTTGGACATAAAAATAACCTTCTTGAATGGTGATTTGCAAGAAGAGGTCTATGTGAAGCAACCTCCTGGATTTGCTATGAAAGGGGAAGAGCATATGGTTTGTCGCTTGCATAAAGCCTTGTATGGTCTCAAGCAAGCTCCACGTACATGGTATGACAAAATACATAAGCACTTGATTGCTCTTGGCTTCACATGTAGTCCGACTGAAAGCACACTCTATGTACGCAAAAATGGGGTTGATCTTAGAGTGCTTGTTCTTTACATCGATGACATACTCTTGACTGGTCATGTGATGCAAAACTTGACATTCTTATGGCTGATTTGCAGCATACTTTTGATGTCGCTTATCTTGGTCTTTTGAGCTACTATCTTGGCATCCAGTTCGTTGGGGGGGAATTGTTATGCATCAAGCAAAGTATGTTGAAAAACTACTTCAGCGTTTTGACTTTGAGGATTGTAAGCCAGTTTCCACACCAGTTGAGACAGGATTCAGGTTTACAATTGAGGATTCCAGTGATGCATTTGACTTTTCCTTGGGGACTCATGGATATCTTGGTTGAGTAAGAAGCAACCTACAGTGGCGACATCGAGTTGTGAAGCTGAGTACAGGGCAGTTTTCACAGCGACAGTGGAGTGTATATGGTTGAGACGCCTATTGATGGATCTTTGCATGGAGATTGATGCTGCTATGCATATTCTCACAGATAGTCAGAGTGCTTTGGTTGTTGCACGAAACCCAGTGTTTCATGCATGGACCAAACATATTGAGTTGCATTATCACTATGTGAGAGAGCGCCTTCATGCAGGAGATATTGATTTGGTATATGTGCCTACACAAGATAATGTGGCAGACATATTCACCAAAGCTCTTCTACGGGAAAAGTTTGAAGCTTTTCGCAAAGCTCTAGGCTTATTACCTTGTGGGGGCTGATCTGTCACTCCCTGTATGTGTTCACATCATTCGCTCCAGGGGGGTTTGTTACACTTATGTGTTCCTCGAGTAGCTTTGATGTGAACCTTTTCCCTATACATGGGCACCTTTTACTCTAGTGCTGGCTAGAGGTTTTTTCCCCATGTTACCACATACTTGATACTCTCATATGTGGTGGTACTTTTTACTTAGGGATATCATTAAGCTCTTACTTCAGTTCAGTATTATCATCAATAGAGAGAGTTATTCCAGCCATCGTCTTCTCCGTGTGTCTTGCTGCGTTTGTCCTCTTTGTGTGTGCTTCTCGTGTGTCTCTCACACTTCTACACACACCCAATAGTGATATCCATGAAGAATTAGTTCAATGGTACTAGATATCCATATGATCACATAGCAGAGTTTAGATAAGTGTGAAGAGCGGAACAGGTTGATGACTTATTCACTCAATATAATGCCTTTGGTCTAACACTCAAGAACACAACCTTGACGTGGTTTCAATCACTACATTAAGGAAAAGTCAAGAACATTGATCATCTGCTACAGGCTTTTATCACGAAATTCTCCAAGAGTGGCATCACACACAATACCTCATCCCTAATCCACAGCTTTAAGCAAACACCCCAGGAGACAGTTAGACTAGCAAGAAGAAGATTTAGATAGTACCTAGAAAGATGCCCTATTCTAGAACTACCCACACCAACCAAACAAGTGGCACATTTTTGGATGGGCTTTTAAGTGCCAAGTTGAGATCTTATGTGTATCTAAAAGAGCCTAGAACCATAGAGTACTGTGTTTGTATGTGCATGGACATTGAGGACAATCTAGGGGAAGAGTTAGAGCTTTCCAAGATCTATAAGGATTTTGACGATGCTACCAACTTCACTTCAAGAAAGATTTAGCAGAGAAAGTAGCAGATAAATTAGGAGTATCAAGTGAACATGCCCCTAGAATGATCTCAGTGAAATGATGTTATACTTGTGGAGGAGATCAAATGGCTAATGCCTGTCCAAATTATGGCTCAACCCCAAGGAAGCCCTAATATCCAATATTGCACCATTGAAAGGAGATACACAAACCACATTACAACAAGCAGGTGATTAGGCAAATTTATCCAGAACCATATCAAAATCAATACCAACAACAACAATACTTTAGGCCACAACAACCATTCCAGCCACAATATCAAGCTTACCAAAGACCTCAGCCAGTGTTGGGTCGACAACCTCCTTGTGTCAGTGGAAGAAAACTTGAGTAGGGATTTAGTGCTAGATCCTCCCTTGATTTCTGAAAGCAATCCAAATGCTAAACCGACTCAACATAGCCAAAAAACGTAAAGAAGAAGAAAAGTGGATCAAAAAAGAGGCTCAAGCAGAAGCCCTAGAATGCATCCAACGTATGAATTTAAGAAGACAAGGGAGAGATCAACCTAGGCAAGAAACTTATAAGGCACCAAGGTACCACATGGCTATGTGCCATTGCTAAGTGGAACCCATCATCGAATAATAGATAGACGTCCTTTTGTGCCCCTAGAGATCGGATAAAGAAAGAGTGCAAAGCCTATACGAGCTTTGATTGACTCACATGCTGCTACTAGTGCAGTTAGACTTTCTTATTGTCAAAACTTATAGTTGAACATCCATCCTATTGAAGCATGTCTCGTAGGATTGGGAGGTGTGGAAACCCCTTGCATGGGCAAGGTGGAACTTTCCATCAACCTTCAAGATGTCCCAATGACAATTAAAGTGCTAGAGTGTCAAGATGAGGACCTTATAGAACCTCTTTTCTTGGGTTGAGATTGGATTTATGACCATGCACTTAAACTTAAGAAGTGGACTTCTTCAGGTTTGGGTGAGCAAGCAGATCAGACTGTTGACATAGAGAGCTTGTCCATATCAGATGATCCCAAAGAATGGCCAAAGGAGATGAAGGAAGTAAAAATTATTCCAATTCAATATCCATCCATGGGTCATACTATGCGAGTTAATAAGAACTCACACTGGTTTAGTGAGATGGTGGGATCATTAGGAGAAGGAGCATATATGTGGGAAACTGAGCTCGAATACAACACATGGAGCATGTACCAATTTTTTACTATAGAATTTGAAAAGCTACTGAATGGAGTGAGTATAAGGCCAATATGGTAGAAGGTCAGATTGGCAGAATACTTTGCTTCTAGACTACTCAAAACCCAATTTCATGCGGTGCTTATATCTCATCAACTCACTCATTCCCGCATGAGAATCCATAGCTTCAAGCACCTTTGTAGTTCCATCATTAACATGAGGGAATGAGTTAAAGAGATTTCATCTGACCAACAACTTATTTTGAGAAGCTCTGGACATGAGAGGGATGCATATTCCCATAGAGGAATGAGTGTTCCCAGAGAACATGAAGAATAGAAATCTGACAAAGCTCAAGAACATGGTGGCAATGACACCAAACATCGCGGTACACTTGAGAATGTGCATGCAACATTTTGCATTCCAAGGGCAAGACAGATTCACGATGCCCCATAAAAAGGTTTGGTTTAGCTTGCATCTCGCAAACACACAGAATATGATAATCAATCTTCCACACTGGATTATTGATCAAATTCATTAGGCTCGCAAGGAGTGACCACGTAAACTTGTATTACATGGATGTTGCACCCTCACCAAAATTATCTATCGGTGCCTTGATTATGATGTTCCAATTCAAAGAGCTTTGCCTTGGAACAGAGTACAACAATTCAAAAGTAGGAAAGCATATGTCTCACCATCTAAGAGAATGAGGGGATCCATACGTTGTGCACAACCCAGAGGTGTCACATTGACACCAGACATATCTCTAGCACCACAAAGAGTCATCAAGCCCTTTACACTCTGGATACCAAGGTAAGTAGAGATGGATGCAACCTAATCTTTCCCCCAATACCATCGGATCTAGAATTCCCTGGAGGAGTCCTATTGGAAGAGCACAATCACGTGAATTTTGAAATAATCCTTGAGGAGCTCAACCTATAATTGGGTGAAGAACAAGAAGGTGACCAACAATAACAACATGATGAAGGACAACAAGAACCAACTAGAGAAGAAGAAGATGAAAGCGACAAGAAGAGCAGCATGATGAATAGCAAGGAGAGGCTACAGGAGCCCCTCTTACACTGCATCATTACAAAGGCTTTATGACACTATTATGAGTGTGCAAGAAAGACATAGCTTATCCTTCAATACATGCAGAGCATTAATTGAACAGATTTTGAATGAGGAAGGAGTAGACCCACAATTTATCAAGACACTTCAATTCTTGATTGAATCACTAGGTGCCATTGAAGCGATTCATATAATGTTACAATGACCTGTATCTCGTTATGATCAAAGGCGTGTCGACACATGAGAGTGCACAAGAAAGAATATAAGGATACTTGTGATGGAACCAGAAGCCATTATAGGCCAAGAGACCACGTCCAAAACAACCATTGATCTGACAACAGAAACATTTGTACAAACTTCACCCATATCACCTTAGCAACCTCCTTCCCCTTTTGCCACTTCCAAAGCACATACCACCATTGAAACCACGACTACCATGCAACCTGCCGAACCCATCTTCCACACTCCACCACATTCTCCATCTCATACCGAACCTGTTACCTCCACATCATCCTTTAACTTCTGAGAAACCATTTCCCAATCAAGCCTATTTTTCTCCATAACTAACCCTCTCTACACCCCATGATTGATCTTCCAAAACCTGTCATTGGTCATCTAGCTGTAACTAGCATAGTAGGTAACCCTCGACCCACTGACAACATTCTTGGATACCCTGGAGCTCCTCACACATAGGTCCCCTTCATTGCCAATCCATATCATTGAACCCTCCAACCTCCTACTGTACACCCAATCTAGTTTCCCTTGATGGAAGCCCTTGCTCGATCATCTCCATCATTCTCCATGGGTCCGAACCCATTTGTATCATCACTTTTCACATACACCACATGCATTGCACCTACCATGCCTACTTTCATGGTAGCACCAACATGCACAACACTGCCCGACCCTATGGAAATATCACTGCCCACAATACCACCCCCTCCCCCACCACCTCCAAAATCCCCAATGTCCACTCCACCAACATCACCACTATCAGGCATCACATTCACAACTCCCATACCTCCTCCCATTCCCCCTACATTCGCCCCTATTACTCTTGCATCCACTTATGTAAATAACACGTTTAATACTATGATTCAATGTGTCTCTCAACTTCAACATGACTATCAACACTTAGAAGAAAGAAATGTGGACCTTGTAAACGAATCCCAACGACTACAAACTAGGGTGATAATATTAGAAGAAGACAACTGTCGACTACAAGCTGAATACTAGACCCTCCAACAAGTGCACAATGAATTAAACACAAAGATACAAGGAGTGGATACAGAGGCAATTCAAAAATTTGGAAGCAATGTTGTGTGATCAAAATACAAGAAATGCAAAATTACAAAGGAAACTAGACCTTCTACAATGACACATGTCAGTAGCACTAGAAGAGAACAAGAGACTCAAGTAGCAAAATCAAGACGACCTCGAGGCTGTAATGGAAGGAACTCCTAGAGTTACCATCAATCCAACCAAGTTTGAAGTTGTCCCTTCAAAAAGCATCTGCATCCTACTAGAAGAGCATGCCAACTTTTTGGAGTCATATGCCAAGTTGGAAGAAGAGTGTGAAGAGCTCAAGAAGTAGATATCACGGCTTGCCATACAAGTACCAAAGGCCATACCTCTTCCACAAAATACACAAGAATGGGAGAATCCCCAGAAGTAGGTACATAAAATTCAAGCAAGATTACTACAATATGGAAGACCACCTTCTCCAGTAGTAGAACTTGAACCTGAAGAGGTGGTTGAAATCTCGATAGAAGAAAATTCGAGGACCCATATGAGCCAATACTAGTAGCTAGATGACGATCCATTGAAGAGGGCCAAGGCACGTTTGAAATTGAAGCACCTGAATGGCTAAAAAGAGTTGAATAAATAGGCTAGACACATGATGATCAAGTAGTTGTTCAGATCCAATCACTGGCCAATCTTGAAGAGACAGTCCTCAAGTCTACCTATTTTCAGAATTTGTCTCATCAAAGACTCATCACCACATCAAAATTACAATATATGCCGTATTTTTTGTACTTGTTGTAGACTACAGTGCAGCAATAAAAAAGGTGATGGGAACTTTTGCACCTCAATTCGAGTCCAAAGATATCTCGACTATGCAAGAAAAGGTACTATCTTTCAACCTAATTGTGTGCATGGTTACTCTCAACATATCCAGAAATGATGTGTACCTAGTCCAATGCACCATTGTATATCAAATACAATCCGTGCTACTACCCCGTATCACGTCAATGGCTATGGCATGAGCTTGCAGTAAAGGTCAGCACCACGAAAGGGTGCTCAAATTGGACCAATTATCCTTACTTCGTGCCACCAAAAGGACCACCAATTATAGCTTACATGGTCTTGACCATATGCCATTGGCCATCACGATTCAAGAATGTACTTGACATTGTGGCCAAAATATGAATGAAGATCTTCGAGTTGATGATGGTGGTATTCAAAACCTTTAGGATCATTAAAGCCCCATACATCTCTGCTCTTGGCTTCAATGAAGTTAACTTTGTCTTGGTATATGATATGAGCAAGACCCCCTCTATTAACACAATATTTGCCTGTCACTCTCACATCAAATACCTCCTTACTTGTTATAAGCAGACATTTGAGGTAATTTTCTCCATGGGGTTCTGGAAATACCACTCAGAAATCTTCATTCCCAGACCTACCCATTTATTGCAATTGTTTGCGATAGAATAGGCCTTACATGCAGAACAATTATGTATTCCACACACGCACATACAAGGTTTAATAGATTGGGATGATCTAATGATAGATCTAGCAAGAGGCCTTTGACTAAAGGAACATCATTTGGCTACGGATGTCATAGAATACTACATTGCACACCTTCACAACTGTTGATATATTTAGGTAGTGATGTGTGTGAACACTCTAGGACCGCCGGGGCACTTTTTTCCCTCTTTAGGAGGTTTTTTTCCCTCGGCTTGTATATACGCCTATTGCCCTAATGGGCTACTTATCTTTGTACATTCTCTAGTAATACATTCAGTCTTGTGTGTTGTGCTCCAAGCTTCTTCTTCTTCCTTGTGCTGTTCATGTGCTTTTGCAGACGTCTAACTCCAACAATTGGTATCAGAGCAGGTCGTTGCTTCTTCTAGGGCGCCGTAGACACTCCTCCGTTTGCAGTCTCAGATTCGCACGAAATTTGGTGAGCATACTCAGGGTGTTTCCGAGATCAAAACAGCTTTGCTGTGTGGTGCCGAAATCGCGATCTGAGCTCGTTTCGGCCTCCGAACGCACTATCGCAGCGCTTGTGTAGGCTATTTCGTCCTTTTGTGCCAAAGGTATATACCAGTTTCTGTTCGCTAGTTTAAGCGTCTCGAAGTCTGCTACAGATCTAGCAGAACTCGTCTGGGCAGTTCTGTTCAACTTTTTGAGATACAGTCAATTTTCTACATCAAGGTATTTTAGTCACCGGCCATGGCTGAAAGCAGTGATGTATTCCGTATGTTGGCTGTTGAGGATAAGTTGGATGGTACCAACTACCCATTATGGGCTTATATGATGCGACATGTACTGGTTGCAAAAGGATTGTGGAACATTGTGCAGGGTGTTGAAAGACGTCCTGTTACACCTGTAACGACAGGTACTGCAAATAGAGGTGTTGGAGCTGATGAAGATGGTGTCGAAGATGATATTCCGCAGATTCTTGTTCGTGCTACTGTTTCTGTTGCACCTACTGCAGAGCAGATTCGTTGGGATGGCAGAGATGCCCAGGCACATGCATTGATAGCTTTGTCTGTCAAATGTGCCATTATTCCTCACATTCGCTCTTGCAGAACAGCAAAGGATGCTTGGGATACACTTACCACTTTGTACCAGGCTAGGAATGAGGCTCGTGTTGCTTACCTCCGAAAACAGTTGGAGAGTGAGCACATGAATGAAGGTGATTCTATGGACAATTTTCTTACAAAGATCAAAGACCTGAAGGAACAATTGATTTCTGCTGATGAGGTTATACAAGATAGCTCACTTGTGCAGACCGTTCTGAATGGCCTTCCTGATTCATATCAGAGTTTTGCCTCTACTCTTCGATTGATGATGAAAGGCAATCCGAATGCCTTGTCATTTGAGGAATTAGTCCCTGTTCTGTTGCAGGAAGATCAATCCAGGCAGAACAGGTCCATTATGCGTGTTGCAGATCAAGCTTTCCTGGCTAGTCAGAAGGGCAAAGGAAAATGGAGCTCTTCTACTAGTAAGCAGAAATCTGCAAATGCTGCACAATCGAAGAACCAGGATAAAGATGAGAAGAAATCAGAAAAGCAGAAATTGTTCTGCAAGTACTGTAAAGGAAATGATCATATTATAAAAAACTGTCCCAAAGTGGCTGCTAAAGAGGCAAAGAAGAAAGAGGCTGGAATGGTTGTTGCAGAGGCCTCTACACCAAAAACAGAGTCTGCAAATCTTGTGCAGGAAGAAGAATGGGCGTTTACTACTGTCTGCAATTTTGACCCATCTTCTCATGATCAGTGCATGTCTGCAGTAGACTCAGATGTTTGGTACTTTGACAGTGGGGCGACCAAAGATATTACCTCGCAGCGCAGTTTCTTCTCTTCACTCGAGTCTGCCCCTACAGGGAATACTGTCACATGCGCCAATAACTCCTCTTATCCTGTTATGGGAGTTGGTAAGATCATTTTGACTACTGCTGATGGTAGTTCTTTCACTTTGTCAGATGCTTTATTTGTGCCAGGGATCAAAAAGAACCTGTTATCAGTTTCTGCATTAGCCAAGATTGGCTTGGTTGTGAAATTCGTTGATGACAGGTGTACAATCCATGATCTCTCAAATGGCGATGTGATTATTGCTTCTGGCATTTTATGTCGTGGGCTGTATAAGCTCATAGACTATGAAAGATCTGTGAATGATTCGGCATGTGCAGTTCATGATTCTCAGGCTATGTCAGATGCAAAGCTTTGGCATGCACGCTTTGGTCATCTGAATTTTGCTAGTTTGTTACGCCTGCAGAAATCTGAAATGGTGTCCTCTTTGCCCAAACTTGAGGCACCTGAAAAACATGTTTGTGAAGGCTGTATTTTGGGCAAAATGCAGCGTTCTTCCTTTCCAAAAGATGGTTCAGTTTGGGCTATGCAGAAATTGCAGCTTGTACATAGTGATGTCTGTGGTCCTATGCAGACACCCTCTTTTGGAAATTACCTTTACTTCGTGGCTTTCATTGATGATTTTTCCAGGCATGCATGGGTATATCCACTCGAAGCAAAGTTCGAAGTGTTCATGTGCTTCAAACAGTTTTTGGTTTTGGCTGAAAATCTGTCAGCATGTAAAATGGGCACCCTCCGTTCTGATCGAGGGGGGGAATATATGTCTTCAGATTTTAATGCATTTCTGGCTGAACGTGGGATAAAACACCAGTGTACAGTGCCGTATACACCTCAACAGAATGGAGTTGCTGAACGAAAGAACAGGTCACTCATGGAGATGGCGAGGTGCATGGTCAAAAGTCAGGCTTTACCACATAGTTTCTGGCTTGAGGCTGTCATGTGTGCAGCATATGTACTGAACATGTGTCCCACCAAAGCGTTGCAGTCTATCACTCCATATGAGGCTTGGCATGACCGCAAGCCATCTGTTGCTCATCTGCGTGTTTTTGGTTGTTTGGCATATGCATTAGTGCCTGAA
Source organism: Ceratopteris richardii (assembly GCA_020310875.1). Taxonomy (NCBI): domain Eukaryota; kingdom Viridiplantae; phylum Streptophyta; class Polypodiopsida; order Polypodiales; family Pteridaceae; genus Ceratopteris; species Ceratopteris richardii. The sequence continues at coordinate 9,224,252 of CM035407.1, forward strand.
CAACATCGTAGAAAATTGGATGATAAGGCAGTAAAATGTATTTTTGTTGGCTACAGTTCTGAAAGTAAAGGCTATCGTCTGTATCATCCACAGACTAAACGCATTCTGGTTAGCCGTGATGTTGTCTTTGTGGAAGATGCTATTCAGCCATTGCTTTCATGTACTAAGGAGACATCTGTTAGCTCCAAAGACATGTATGATACTTTGATGCCTCTTTTTACAGGTGGACAGGCTAGTGCTGGTCCTAATGAGGCAACTTCTCAGCCTTTGCAGGTTTCATATGATGATGCAGATCATTCCATTTCTGATGCAGATTTACATGATGCACTTGTTGATGAGAGAGCTGATATTGAACAGGCAAAAACTATGCCAAAATGGTTGGTGCAAACTTTGCGTGACAGCAAATTAGATGCACCTTTGTCATATCGTACTCGTTCAGGCTCTCATAGTACCTCTTTTGCATCAGATTGCTATGCTATGGCTGCATCTAGTCTCTGTGATGAGAATGAGCCTGTTGCTTTTGATGAAGCACAAAATTCAGAAAATTGGATGGCTGCTATGCAATCTGAATATGATGCTATAATGAAGAATGGTACATGGTCTTTATGTGACTTGCCTCCTGGCAAGAAGGCCATTGGCACTAAGTGGGTATACAAGCTGAAGCGTAAACCTGATGGTACAATTGACAGGTATAAGGCTAGGCTTGTTGCAAAGGGTTATGCGCAGGAAAGAGGCATTGATTTTGATGAGACCTTTGCACCTACATGCCGTATGACTACTGTTCGGAGCATTTGTGCACTTGCAGCCCATCATGGTTGGAATGTACATCAGTTGGACATTAAAACAGCATTTCTGAATGGTGACTTGCATGAAGAAGTGTATGTTTTTCAGCCCCGTGGCTTTGTGCAGAAAGGGCATGAAAACCAGGTGTGCAGGTTAAAGAAGGTGTTATATGGTTTAAAGCAAGCACCACGTGCTTGGTATGAGAAGATACATGCCTATCTGATTGCACATGGTTTTGAGAACAGTCCAACTGAAAGCACCTTATATGTTAAGCGTGCTAATGATGTGCTTCTGATCATTGTTGTCTATGTAGACGACATGCTGCTCACTGGTCCTCTTGAGAAGCATATTGCTGATTTCAAGGCTGATTTGCATGCCTCATTTGAGATGTCTGATTTGGGGCATTTGCATCACTATTTGGGCATTCAGTTTATGCAAGTTGATGGTGGAATGGCTTTGTGTCAAACGTAATATATTGACACATTATTACAGCGTTTTGGCCTTGAAGACTGTAAGCCTATTGCCACTCCTATGGAGACAGGTTTACGATTGAGTCTTCATGATGCTGGAGATGCATTTGATGCTGTTCTCTATCAGTAGGCTGTTGGATGCTTGATTTACTTATGCATTACTCGACCAGATATTTAGTTTGCTGTCTCACAGATGAGCAGGTTTATGCATTGCCCAGGAGTCACGCATTGGAAAGCGGTTAAGCGCATCTTTCGCTACTTGAGTGGTACTCGGCTACTTGGGTTGTTTTATCCCAAGGGGGGATCACTACCGCCAGATTTGCATGCTTTTTCTGACTCAGATTGGGCTGGTTGCTATGACACTCGTGTGTCCACCAGTGGTTTTTGCTTCATGCTTGGTAGCTCATGTATATCTTGGTTGAGCAAGAAGCAGCCTACTGTGGCCACTTCCAGTTGTGAGGCTGAGTATAGGGCAGCTTTCACAGCGACTGTTGAGTGTGTGTGGCTCAGACGCCTTATGGCTGATTTGGGTGTTGGCCAGTCTTCTGCCACCACCATCTTCACTGACAGTCAGAGCGCATTGGCAGTTGCGAGGAACCCTGTGTTCCATGCTCGCACTAAGCACATTGAGGTGCATTATCACTATGTCAGGGAGAGGTTCTCTGCTCGGGAGATCAGCTTGGCATATGTGCCCACGCAGGAGAACATTGCAGACCTTTTCACGAAGGCTCTGCCTAGGGAGAAGTTTGAAGCTTTCCGCAAAGCTTTGGGCTTACTTCATTTTGTGGAGTGATTTCCACATAGCTCGGCACTTCCATATACATGAGTGCTAGCTCCTTGTTCACCGCATCACTCCCAGGGGGGATTTGTTGATATATTTAGGTAGTGATGTGTGTGAACACTCTAGGACCGCCGGGGCACTTTTTTCCCTCTTTAGGAGGTTTTTTTCCCCCGGCTTGTATATACGCCTATTGCCCTAATGGGCTACTTATCTTTGTACATTCTCTAGTAATACATTCAATCTTGTGTGTTGTGCTCCAAGCTTCTTCTTCTTCCTTGTGCTGTTCACGTGCTTTTGCAGACGTCTAACTCCAACAACAACAAAGATCTATCAGGGACAACAAACCCCATAGAGGGGGGTGTTGGTAGTAGCCAAGTAGGTGAAGGCGATGTGATGAGGCAAGGTAGCATGAGCCAGACTTGTCAAAGAGAGTCGAGATAGAGCGAAGGCCAAACAAAACCAAGTAGGCAAGGAAGTCAAAGATCCAACAACTAGGCCTATTAAATTTCCAAAATCCCTACTTCTTGTAAAATAGTGATTTTAATCACTACACATCATTGTAAATTTTGTTTTCGATAATCCCAACTCCATTTTGTTCAAGCCAAGGAATCCTCGAGTTTGAGGAGTACTAGAAGTACCTATGTATCAAATTTCATATTTTTATGAGCTCGTTTGAGCCTCCAAATAGGCATAGGAACCTATTTTTTAACTAGGCCAGACACTAGGTTTGGACATGGCCAAAACTAGTGAACAACTATAGAAAGAGCTAGAGAGCTCATTTTTAAGGGCATTTGTTTTTTGGGAATTGAAGTGAGAAAAAGATATTGTAATCATACTTTTGGCTAATCAAACATTTCATTGTTCCATCCCTTTGTCTTGCTGTGTGTGTGTCGGTGTATCTGTGCATATAGGTGTGCTTCTCACTCACACATTTGCATTCTCACTTGCTCATGGTCGTCATACCACCCTCATGTCTCCTGAATTCACGATCATGAGGTGGATCTCCTCACATTGATGCTTATCATTCTGCCATAGTGATACCATTGGCTCTCTTACCATGTCAACAGAAAGGAGATAAGGAAGAGGGCTCTCACAATGCTCTTCTCTTGTTCTATGTGTTTGTGCACCATTTGTCTCACAAATTTCTCTTCACTTTGAGCTTCAAATTAGATGTTTTCTAAGGCGAGACTACCAAATTTGAGCTCAAGAATACAATAGGAGAATGAAATCAGTTCAGGGTGTACATACACCCAAAATCAATAATTCATGATTCATGGGTTGAGAGATAACAACACATATCGCCACACAAACAACTCCAAGCGGGTGGGGGAAATGGAAAGGCGTGAATTCTCTGCATAAAATAACACAAATAACACATCGAAAGCAAGAGAAGCCCCAAAGAAGTAGGAGAAAACAAGGTGACAAAATTCAACTTGTTCTATGGGAATGTACTGGCTGATTCATTGTAATGAGACTGAAAGCATGATGTACAAACTGAGAATGTCTCCTTACACAACGATGAGTGAAGTGACAAAAAGTATGTACAATGTATCTTGAAACAACCACCATGGGCGAGAATCTCAATTTATACTTCTTTTCTGGATTAGCACTCTTTTCTGCTCTGTTTCTGGTAAAAGGACCATGAGTGAGAATCTCTAATTTAGGAGGATTTGGGTTGCCAGCAGAGTTAATGCGAAGTATCCTTTACGTGAGTAAAACAAACACGAAAACGAATTTGACTGAGCGTGCGACTGCTGGCGTGCATATGCTTCCGCGCCCAGAGAGAGAGAGAGAGAGAGAGAATACAAGTATTCGCAGTCTATGCATTCGTCCAACGTGCAATAGGAGACCACAGAGCTTTCTTTGCACCCTCAGGGGATTGTTTTCGCCACGCATCCCTTGGCCTCGGCGGAGATAAGGAGGGGGGAAGGGAGGGAGGGAGAGAGAAAGAGGTGTTCATTTTTTGTGAATCGCGGGCAGAGGTATCGTTGATATTCCTTGGGTCTTGTATATGCGCAAGGCTTTCAAATCTTCTCAGTTCTACTCTCTCACTTAATGGATCCTGGGGAAGTGAGTGCTTCCATTGACGGAGACCTACTCGCACTTACAAAGCTCCATTTTCAGATCCTGGCAACTAACCAGTTTTCTGCCTTCATTGTGGCCATTCCTTTCAGTTTCTCTGATTCGAGAATTTCAACGCCTCTTCTCTTTTCGAACCTTTAAGTCTGGTCTAAATGTTTGTGGAAAGTTCCAAGTGATTCTACTTGATCAGTGCCTTCGGCAGAGGTTAAGAGGGTGCTAACTCGATCAATAGTGGCATTTTAAGGCCGTTGTTAAGGATGGGTTCCGTGTGCTGTACAGCTTCGAGGTCAAGAGAATTAGCAGAGACGAGTGATGATTGGTCAATTGATCATGTGAGAGTGATGAATGCAGAAACGGCCCATGTGACACTGTCTCCACCTTATTTCTCTTCGCGCAGAGAAGTAGAACCTCAAATCTCAGAGTTTGAAACAATCTATGATGGAATTTTTTTCGGAAGGACAGTTTCCTCCTCCAACACTAGTGCCAGAAGTAATAGCGTAGGAAGCGAGCGCCAAAGTGCTTCTTCTCATCATCGACCAGAAACAAGGAGTGGCATGGTTGACGTTTTGAATAGTCCTTCTGATAGCTCTTGTTATTTCCAACAATCGTCGCTGGATCATACTTCTAATTCAGTTGCTACAAGCTCATGTGAGTGCTGTCCTTTTCTTTAAGAATCGAATTGATTCTGGGAAAATTCGGAGATAAATCAATTACTGACATCATAGCCAGCATTAGGCATTTTCCACTGCAATGTGAAAATACATTTTACATTTATGCAAACATCTCTTTATATTTCTGTTATGTTTCTTTGTGTCACAAGAGAAACCCGACTGGTACTTCAAGTGGCAAGGTCACAGTAAGCTACCATGCTTATTGTTTATGCATTCGTTTTTAACCCTATAGAATTCTCTTGGCTTGATATAACTGGTATATCAAGCAAAATGATCAAAACAAATTGTCATGCTAACGGAATTATACAATACTCTCTTGGCTTAATGAAATAATTTAGTTTTTTGATTGCGTAAAACTGTTTGATTCTACTACATTTAATCTGGGCCACTTGCAAAATATGATATCAAGTGTTAGCAAATAAAGCACATTATAAATTCAAGTAATCTCTTTGAATTTTGTCACTTGAAGTGATAGGCATAAACGAAACATAATGTAACCTCAACTAATATGCAAATCATGTTTATTGGAATTGAGAGGCACAAGTGCACCCAAGACCAATATTTAATAATCTGTGAGAATTTTGTTCCTTCAAGCCAATATATTTTACTCTATTTATTGTATGTGAAAGAGATTTCCTATGGCATACATAAGTGGCAAAAAGAGTGCTTACATCTAACAATCTTCCCTTGAGCAATTTAGATTTTTATGCCATCATATGAAGCTTCCCTTTCAAGTTTGCTAAGTGAGAGGGATTGCCTAAACAAAAATGTTGTGTCTTCTCTTAGGGTAGTGTGTCACCCAAGTAGTATGTATGGGGTTTTTGGATTTAATGCTTCATGCTAGAATGTGTAGATAAAGATGCACCAATAATAAACTTGAACTAGAGAAGAGGTACATTGTACACTAAAAACTTTAAGGTCATCATCTCTAAGTGATGGACACTTGAAAACAAATGTTAAACAATGAAGGAGATGATGATAAAATCAATCTGAAGAGGGTTTTATTAGTTTTACTAATAAAATCAATGTAAAGAGGGCACACAATATAATGTTTGGGTTATCTGTAGAAAGAGAGGAAATATTAAAGATGTAGAAGGAGAGAGGAAATATTAAAGATGGAGAGAAAGGGAGAACTTTTTCTAGGGCCAGTTAATAATTCCATAAAAAATATGACTTATCTTGTGATTATATTGGTGGTGCATATACTTGTTCAAGTGTGAGACCTACCTCAAAGAGGTTGAGCAAAAGCATGTAGTCTATACTTCTTGAATCCTCTAGAGAAATTAGGATAGAAAGGAGATAAATGGATAAATCCGAATTCACATTTCTCACAAGTGCAAGTGATGTATTGTTTACATTACTCAACACCACCTTTTGATTCTCTTATGAAGTATAATACCCCACTGTTAGCTCCTCTAGCACTATCCCAAGATTCTCCAAGCTGAACAAACAGAACACAAGTCATATCCACAAAAAAGTAAAAGGCGGACATTAGTCTCACTTCCGAATCATAAAGTCCATGGCATCTCACCCCTCAGTGTGGGTTTTGGAGCCTGCAACCACGTGGGTGGAAGCCCCCTTAAGGGTCTCTTGTTCCATACCACCAAGCCCACACTGTACAAGTATGGAAGACTCTACCATGGGCCAAGGGTCTAAGAGCCTCATAAGAGGAATGAATAACAAATGAGCCCAAGGGCCCTATATATAGACTCTTTTAAGGAGTTGGCGGCCTTGCCTTGTTCACATTGGATGAACACTCCACACTTGGTCACACTTGGTCGGACATTTTAACTAGAGGCACCAGTCTTGGATGTAACGGGTCCCCTCTTATTCTTAATTACTTTCCTCATCAATTTCCTTGGTTACAAACTGGGGAACCAATCCTTCAACATCCTACTTACTCCTAAGTCATACATACTTAGACTCGTGCCGGACTCAATCGATGATCTCAACAAGAAGCCCCTCTAGGATTCTTACTCATATGGTGAGAATCCTCATAGGTTCTTGTGGAACATCATGGATGAATCCTCAAGCTCTCTATCTCCTCCTAAGTTGTCACCAGATCCTCTTGCAGCTTGGTTCAATCACTTCCCCAAGTAGCTCGTGTGTAATATAGGCATTGTGACTCTTTGAGGCCAATCAAGCTTCAGGGCTACCTCTGAAGTCCTCTAAGTATCTAGATATCCTCTTGAGGTGTCATCAAAGCATCTTGCGTAAGCCACTTCTCTAAGTGACTTATGTGCAATACAAGAACCGTGATTCTTGGAGGAAAATCAAGCCCATAGGATGCCCTAGTTACCTTGTGACTCCTCAAGGATCACGATCCCGAGAAGATAACTTGTGTCAGGGGAGTACTATGTTGTGCCCTCTTTCTAGACTAGACAAGATTTCGGAATTACACTTTCGATTACAAGTTCACCCACGTAGGGAAAATAATACAAGAAAATATAACTGATACAAGACGTTCCACAACCCAGGACTCATAAGTATGGATAACTGGTCTAGAGATGATAGAGAAGATTCTACAACCTGGGACTGAAGGTATGAAGCAAGTTATCTGGATTACAAGAAATCCCTTTCAAGGAGATGAACTAGATACAAGGAGTAACTGGAAAGGATCTCGTACTACGAGATTACAGCAGGGCACGATACGATGTCCAAGATACTAGACTAGACAAGACTAGAACAAAGCACAAGACTAGAACTCGAATTGGAACTTGGAAAGTACTTACTTAGAAATCACGACTCCTTGAGCTCCCAATTGGCAAGACTGAGTATGTATGTGGGCAAGCCAAAGTCACCATGGGACGGGGACAATGCCTAAGGTGTCTCGGGGACGCGTCCCTGAGACGACACTAAAATAATGCTGATTTTTTCAAAATAATCATATGAAAGTCATGTAAAATGAATTTGCTAACATATTAAATGATTGATATCAAGAAAACCATTAAAAAAGGGATGTTTTTTAAGTATAAACAATACACATGTATGAAACACATTCAAATTTTAGAGTTACTCAAGAGTCAAAAGTGACAAGTGACAAGCCATATGTATACTATCATGTCAAATAGTGTGGATACATCATCATAATCGTACCAAAAAGATGTTACATCATGAGAACAAAAAGATGTTACATCAATGATCATAATACATATCATCGATCGGCAAAAAGACTACATATGGCAGGCTGCAACTGACTAGCCTCCAGGACATAGATGACAAATGTAGAAACTACAACATAGATGATAAAATCATAAATGTAATGACTATGGAGAATTCAAGTGGGTAGTGTCATTTTCTGCGATACAATCAGTGGCTTCTACTTTTTCATGTTCTTCATGTGCCACTTGGTTTGACCCTTGCTCTACCTCCCATTCTCTGAAAGGATCTCCTTCCACGCATCGAGTCCTCCGAAGCATCGTCAAATTAGCACTAACAAACACAAGATCACTAGCACACTGCACACCAAGTCTATTCCTCTTTTTAAAGGATACATGTCCATACACACTCCATAGTTGCTCAAGGCAACTCGTGGTGCAAGCTTGACTAAGTATACGAATGGCCAATTGTTGAAGATCCAGACCATCAAAACCAAAGTCCTCCCACCACATGGCACCAACATGTAATCTATCCTCTTGGGCATCTGCACATGCATATAAAGCATCTTTCCCGGTCTTGTATTTGGAGAGCTGATCTCTGATAAGTCTTCTAGTTGCACTATCTGGGATAAGCCTCTCCAATATGATCCTCCATCCATTAGCCACCTCTGGATCTGCATATTGCTTTTTATTTTGGAATTCTAGATCTAACATGTATGTTGTGGCATGAAGTGGGGAGTAGTAGGCATTCCACCTGCTAACACAAATAGCTGCAATTTCTTCATACCTGTCATTGTCCTTCACTAATGTTTTTAGTGACTCAATTGTCCGATCCATAGCCTCATACACTTTACCTATGCATGGCTCCATGGAATCCACAACTTTCAATAAGTGCACAAGTGGATGAACAATACCCACAATGTGAGAAATGTTCTCCCACCATGTTGCATCATCCGCCAATCTTTTAAAATGCTTTCCTGTCGATGTAGAAGCCTTTGGCATCCTCGCGAATTCGTCGCTCAATAAGAGTCCTCGCAAGACACCACTACATTTCACTACTCTGTGTAACATAGTGAAATTGTATGCAAATCTTGTGTCTGAATACTTGAGCAAAGCAAGAGTAGACCTCTTGCTAAACTCATTCTTCACACGTGTGTGGTTGTTGATGAAACTAACCAATGAATTTGCCTCATTAATGGGAGGCAAAATCCAATCCAAATTCCCAATATCTTTGAGAATATTATTTAAACAATGGGCCATGCAGAAGCAAACAATGATATGAGGATATAGATTTTCAATAATTGCACCTGCAGCTCTATTTGCTGGCTCTCCATCTGCGACAATGCAAACAACATTTGATGGCCCCACAATCTCTATGGCACTTGTCCACTCTGCCCAAAGTACATATACTGACTTCCCTGTCTCGAATGCATCATGTGATGAGATGAAGTACATCTCCCCACGAGAATAAGCCACCACTCCATGGATAGAGCGTCGTTGAATATCACTCAATCCATCTACAAGTAACGAAACTCCATTTCTTTCCCATAATTTTTTTATGCTCTCGCATGCGGCTTCAACAAGCTTCTTCTCTTTCTCCAGTAAAGTGGTGCGCAAGTTCTCAGAAGATGGAGGCACGTAGTGTGGTCCATATTCACCTATCTTCTTGACCATGTCTTTGAAATATGGTGATCTGTGGAAGAAGGATAAATCATAAAACAAATAACATTCATAAGTAATGGTCCATGCCATATGTATAAGCATTTATGATTTATGCAAAACAAATTAAAAATAAAGATTGAAACAAAATAATAAAACCAAGATTCAATATTTACCGTGCCGCATTGAAAGCTATGTGGTCATGGTAAAAAAGACGTGCCACTGCCGTGTCCACCTCTTCCTTCAATATGGGGTTCCAATTTTCATGGAGTGTTTGTTGACGTGATTGACGTACATAGGGCGTTCCCGATGGTGTGGAAGAGGGAGCAGGAGTAGGAGCACGAACCGGAGCCGATGAAGATGATGCTCTTGAAATCGATGGCATAGAAGACTTCACAAATGATGCCGGGTCAATGGGAGCTTGTGAGGCACGGCGAGCATGAACTTAGGCCGAAGTTATTGCGGAACAAAATCTTACTTCATGTCCACGTTCATGAAGTAAGTGTGCACGCACCTTGTTTGCTCCACCGGTTCTTTTGTAGCCACATAGCTTGAAACTCCATGGCCTTGCACCACCTCCTTCTTCCGCGGATACGGGAGAGTCCACCTCTTCCCACCATGTCCATTTGCTTGTAGGATGTCTCCTCTTGTTGCTCGATGCACTTGTTCGCGATGAAGAAACCATAGGGGAAGACGATACTATGAGGAGAGGAGAAAAGAGGAGAATCGTGAAGAGAGGGCTGAGAGGATGAAGGGCAGCCCTTGGATATGCAGGGGTGAAGATAGCTCAAGCTTTTACACACAAGGGATACTTGCAATGAAAGCTTCAAATGAAGTTGTGGCTGAATGAGCTGAAATGTTGCCTTTTTATGCTTGTATGGGGGCTGAAGAAACTTCTAGAAACCCTTAAAGTTGGGCGCCAAAGTTATCTTAAAAAAATTCGAACTTAAAATTTGAAAATTGAATGCCAATTTTTTCCCGATCTCGGCAGCCCGTCCCCAGCGGTCCCGGAATTCGTTCATCACATCAAGGCATCCCGGGGATGAATTCGTGTTATGCATGCACGTCACTACTGTGCTTGGTGCATGGGCTGGTATAGCACGTAAAAACATTGTGCCCTTGCAAGAGGACACAAGGATGTTATAAACATTCCTTCTACGAATGTCCGACCAGCCATCGCACAGAATAGAGCATCCATATTTCCCCATACAGATCGTAGGGATAACATTTCAGTCTCTTCCAACTTTGTTTGCCTTGAGAGCTCAGTAGTGCGCAAGGTTTGTCTTGAAGGACCCTCCCAAGCAACACCTATTCTACTAATGGCTTTCATTGCCCTCTTCCATGGAAGAGTACTAGCAACATTAAATGGAATGCCACATTGAATGAAGAGTTTGGTCAACTCTCTAGTGGACTCTTCCATATGTTGCTTTTGTACTCCAGCCCTTATATTGCCTCTCATGAATATATTACTATCATGGATCTTTGAATGTGATGGATGACGTGAAAAAGAGGGAGAGGCATTGGCACCAATGAAACTCATACTCTCTGTGCGTGGCATTTTACTTGCACTGTGATCATGAACTTGAGGAGATAGGATTTCATCATGAAGAGGTTCATTACCCGCACCCACAGTGCTCTCAGACGATGGAGGCATAGGCAAATTACCCACCCCTCGGCTCAATTGGAGTTGAGCAGTCAACTCCTCTACGGTTTTTTGAGGTATGGAAGTGCATTTTCCAATGCCTCTTCCTCTCAACCCAAGGAGATGAGCTTTCATGCGGGATGCTGAGCCACCATAAATGCCCTTGCAATAATTGCATTCCCAAGAGGTGGGGCTATGAATTTTCACATGATTACAGATGACATTGGGGGCTATACCCATGGTGAAACTTGCAAAATAATGAAGGGCTGAAACTCTCTCTCTATGTATCCCAAAGAGAAAGAACTTAGAGGGCTGAAAGTTGAAAGAGCTTAGACTTTAGAGGGCTGAAATCAAAGAGCTTAGAGGGCTGAAATCAAAGAGCTTAGAGGGTAGAGGGCTGAAAGTTGAAAGAGCATAGAGGGCTGAAATCAAAGAGCTTAGAGGGCAGAAATCAAAGAGCTTAGACTCCTCCACACACTCAATCGATGGCCAAATTCAAACTAATGCGCAGCTCGCGGGAGTCACGAACCTAAAATCGAAGAGTTTTTTTCCAAAAAAAAGAGACCAAAAAAACATATTAGGACGTCTTGACGTCCTAAACGTTTTTTAAAATGCAAAAAAAACGCGTTTTTTTTAACTATGCTCTAACTTCAACCAAGCCTGACTAAAGGTTCTGAATGACTTGAATGATGACATAATTTCTCCTCCTCCTTTACTAACTTCCCATTGAGCAAAAATTGGACTAGCAGGTATTCAAAAGATAAAGCAATTCTGAAGTCTATAATCACTCATCTTGTTAAGGGTGTATGTTAGCTATGCTTTGATACCAATTGTTGGAAGTGGGGTGGGCATCAATAACAATAATCATAGGTTTTTAGGATCTTCCAACAGATGAACCTTAGCATACACACCTTAAGACTCAAAATTAGATGAATGAGAAGTACAGAGAGAATACATAACTTGTCAAAGTGTACTGTAAGCTAAAATGCTTACCTACACTAAGTGATATTCGAATGTCAAATTACAAAATGTGTATATGGCCACAAAACTGAATGTGTGCTAAATGTGCTCAATGTAGATACAAAATCTGAATGTGGGCTGAATGTAGTTACAAAATCTGAATCTAGACAGAATTTCGGGAATAAGATACAAGAGTTTGTTTTGTTCATAAAGTGTTGAGAGGTATGAAGAGTGTGTGTATCTGAATTTGGAGTGAATAGAAACAATTTACAACTGTTTGTATAGCAAAACCTAAATAAATAGCAAGGGAAACTCCTCCTTATGCGGAAGTTGAAGGCATGAAGCTTAGAAAAAGCAACACTGAAAGAAGAGGACAAAATAAAGAACTTGCTACTCACAAAATTCAACAAGATGCTGAACTTGCTGATGGTTGGCTCCAAAATCTCCTCCAAAGATGCACCAGAAGTTAGGGCACACCTCCTCCAAAAGTTAGTCACCTCCAAGTTGATTGATCCTTGAGATTAATCCTCAAGTGACTCCCTAGGGTCTTATTCATAGCTTTAGATCAGCCCACTATTGCTTTACAAAAAAAGGGGTTTAAGCATTAGCCAGTGAGGGGGAGGTCCAGGGAGGTCTTGTGTTCAACCCATAGTTAAAAAAACGTGTTTTTTTCGAAAAATAAAAAATGTTTAGGACGTTCGGACGTTCTGAATGTCCTAATATGTTTTTTATGAGTTTAAAAAAAAAAAAAAATTTTATTTATTTATTTTTAAGACCATCTTCAATTTTTATTTTTGTTTCATGAGCAGAATTATGAGAATGTAAGGTTTTCTTTCCTTCTTTACTAAATTCTGAACCAAAAGTCCCTCCTATCTAGTTCAGAAAAAAGTTCCTATTTTGATTTTAAAAGATATTTCATTTAGCAAGGAGTCAAGACCATTAAATTGTTGACATTATTTTTATCCATTCTTGACTCTATCACTCTAAATGCATTGTCTTAAGAGTTTTAATGTGCTTTAAACTCATCAATCCTTTGTTTAAGACCTCATTCCCATTTTTGTTTACTTTAACCCAATTCGTTTTGGACCTTCCTAACTCCAGATCATTGTAGTGGTAGTAGATAGAGTTTTTTATGTGTTTTTAGCACTAGATATGTAAATGAGTGTTAGATATACATTATTCATGGATTATTAGAGAAAAAAAATTGAAATGTTGCGACAAAATATAATACTCGTTTTTTATTTCCGTTTTTTTAGTACTCTACGTACTAAACGTTTTAAAACCCGTTTTTAAAACTCGTTTTTAAAACTCTCTTTGAACTATGGTTCAACCCTTGGGCTTGATATTTAATGGCTTTGGCTAGTCTAAATAGTTGTTACCAATTGTGACCTTGTCTTACCCCTACAGGGGAGTAGGCGCTTGTCGAACCTCCATTAACAAAAAAGCTATGCCAAAATTGTCCAAAAGCTTGCGATTCCAAAAAGCTTGCGCCAAAATTGGTGAAAAGCTAAGAATTAGCGATCTTGATTTCTTATCGTAAAAACTTGCTTTTTAGACCTAAAATGACAGCGATCAGTGTGATTGAGCATCAACTGAGAGTAAGAGTATGCTTTCCTTGATGTAGAGACTTAGAGGAACAAGATTATGTAAAAATGGGTTACGGTTTTTTTACCATTTTTGGACCTCTAATGACTGAATGTTATATACCAAATGAAAGCTCTCCTCAATACTAACTAATGGGCTAATAATAATTTTTGATCTTGTGTGATCGAAATTTCTTTAAGTTCCAAAAATTAGGATTGCTTGAAATTAGGGTATTATCCTATTTTGACATTGTTTCCAACAATCCCCCCTTCAATGTCATAATGGCATAAAGTACAAAAATTTGCGAAACTTTTGATGCTTGCAAAACTTCGGATGTCTGTGAAATTTTGGATGTTTGAAAATATCTCTTAATTGATTTCCACCGAAACTTGAGCTTAATGTGCATAAATCTGAACTGAACTGAAAACTGAATATGTAAGTCTCTGAACTTTGAAATGTGCGATTGAAATTACAAAATCGACTCACCAACTTTCGTTGTGTTGGATTATTGACTTTTTAGATGTGCTTTCGTGACATGATTTCTGTTTTGATAGAAACTCTCTAACTTCAACCAAGCTTGACGAAAGGTTTTGAATGACCTGAATGATGACATGATTTTTCCTTCTTCTTTACTAATCTCATGTTGAGCAGAAATTGAAACAGTAGTTATTCCAAAGATAAAGCAATTCTCAAGTCTATAATGACTCATCTTGTGAAGGGTGTATGTCAACTATGCTCTGATACCAATTGTTGGAAGTGGGGTGGACATCAATAACAATAATCAGAGGTTTTTAGGATCTTCCAACAGATGAACCTTAGCATACACACCTTAATACAGAGAGAATACAAAGCTTGTCAAAGTGTACTGCAGTCTGTAAGCTAAAATGCTTACCTACACTAAGTGATATTCGAATGTCAAATTACAAAATGTGTATATGGCTACGAAACCAAATGTGTGCTAAATGTGCTAAATGTAGATACAAAATCTGAATGTGGACTGAATGTAGTTACAAAATCTGAATCCAGTCAGAATTTTGGGAACTAGATACAAAAGTTTGTTCATAAAGTGTCTAAGACGTATGAAGAGTGTGTCTATGTGAGTTTGTAGTGAATAGAAACAGTTTACAACTGTTTGTATAGAAAACCCTAACTGAATAGCAAGGGAAACTCCTCCTTATGTTGAAGTAGAAGGCATGAAGCTTAAGAACAATACCACCAAAAGAAGAGGATAGAATATAGAAGTTGCTACTCACAAAATTCAGCAAGATGCTGATGGTTGGCTCCAAAATCTCCTCCAAAGCTGCACTCGAAGTTAGGGCACACCTCCTCCAAGTTGATCGATCTTTGAGATTGGTCCTCAAGTGATGATCAAGGGTGACCTCCCAGGGTCTTATTTATAGCCACGATTGCCTTACAAAAAAAGCTAGGCCAAAATTTTCCAAAAGCTTGTGATCCCAAAAAGCTTGCACTAAAATTGATGAAAAACTAAAAATTAGCGATCTTGATTTCTTATTGTAAAAACTTGCTTTTTAGACCTAAAATGACAACGATCAGCCTGATTGAGCATCAACTGACAATAAGAGTGTGCTTTCCTTGATGTAGATACCGAGAGGAACAAGATTATGTAAAAAACCTATTTTAGCAGAAATTAAGGTTAGGGTTTTCTACCATTTGTGGACCTTTGATGACTGAATGTTGTATACCAAATGAAAGCTCTCCTCAAGTTCTAACTAATGGGCTAATAATAATTTTTGATCTTCTGTGATTGAAATTTGGCTTGAGTCCCAAAAATTAGGGTTGCTGGAAATTAGGGTTTTATGCTATTCTGACATTGTTTTCAACACCTCTATCCCCTGTCACGTGCAAAATAGAAACATATGTAGAGGTTTTACTCCCCTAGGTAGTCTCGTGGAATGACACGAGATCCACCTTGTGGAAGTTCTCTAGAATCGAGTGCCTATGGAGGTCGAGGCTAGTACTATATATCTACATTGTCATTCACCAATCCCTCGGCTCGTATTGATATCACCTTCAATGATCAACGAAAGAGGAACTAATACAACCACATAGGGATACAAATCCTGCATGTGTTGGCGAGGATATGCACGATGATCCAATAAGCATATTTGATACCTTTTAGACCATATGGATTCATCGCGGATGAATCCAACTATCTTGAATCCCCGAAAAGATCCCTCGGGAATACCCCTTGGTCCAAGTGATAAACAACCACCATGTGACTTGTAGTTACACTATGAGGAAGATGACTATCTTTCTCCATCTTGTAGCAAGCTTAGCATTATTGGAAGCAACTGGCATGAGTTCGCACTTGGTGTTGGGGATAAAGGCCGAAGGGTTCTCCTCTTGTATATTTTGACTGGTCAAACTGATAGCTCTCTACGAGACCTTTTTATACATATTTTTTTGTATTTTTTGGACCCCAAATTGGGGAGTTATAGGCATTTACATTATTTTTATGACTTTTGATCATTGGCAATGTGTGAACATGCCCAGATGACTTGAAAGTCACTCATCAATAAGACTTGGTCCCAAAACTCTCATAACTTGATTGGACTTCTTCAACTTAAGCTTTTCCATATTTTTTTCTCTAAATTTTTGCCATTTTTTCTCTCTCTATTTACTCTCTCCTCAAGCGGCAACCCACTTCCTTGGCGTTTGGAGCAGCCGAGAAAGCCACCATGTAGTTCCACCATGTAGCTCTCTGCCGAATCTTTCAACGAGTATCAAAGCTTTGAGGGGATCCATCGTAACAAAGTTTCTCCAAATGCTTTTCTACTTCAGTCTATCCTAAGCTGAAGGCATTTTCTTGCATTTGGGAGAATTTCATCATGAAAAACTTTCAGTTTTCACGATGAAAGTGTTATTTTTGGAGGATTACTTAGCCCACAGAAGTAAATTTTGGGTTCATCGTGAAGAATTTCTTCTACTGTGCTTCTTTTATTCCCATGCGTCATGTTCAAAACCCGCACTCTTGGTTCTCCACTTACAAGTCCTTTGTTGCTGAGATTTTCTCTCATTTCAAGTGGGAGTACATGTATAAGGATTGTGGAAGTCAAGGTAGG
The DNA here is from genome assembly GCA_020310875.1 of Ceratopteris richardii. Classification (NCBI taxonomy): domain Eukaryota; kingdom Viridiplantae; phylum Streptophyta; class Polypodiopsida; order Polypodiales; family Pteridaceae; genus Ceratopteris; species Ceratopteris richardii. The sequence continues at coordinate 9,241,065 of CM035407.1, forward strand.
TTTGGAACGCGTTCCAAACGTGTTTGGAA